>JAVJIX010000085.1:2605000-3092500 GCA_036785185.1 Paratrypauchen microcephalus
ATTTTGTTTTAGTGAAATGTTTAATGTGAAATGCACTTTAACCTTCTGAGACCCAGCCCATTCATTTGTGTCCTTTATAGTGGACATTGAGTTAACCAGTCTATCTTTTAATTGTTTTGAGATTCTAGTTTGTGGCTGCACTATGATAAAAAAAAAAAAAAAAAAAAATCTAAAAAAAAAATCTAAAAATGTAAAAAATATATATATAAATAATAAATAAATAAATTATACACAATAAATAAATAAATATGTAAATAAATACTCAAATAAATAAATAAATAATACATAATATATAATAAAATAAATATATAAGAAATTAAAAGTCTAAGAACTTTTTGAAGCAACTGTAGAAGCTTGTCAGAGATGTTGGTCATCAAAAAAAAAAAAAGTTTTTTTTTTTAACATTGTTAGATTTAACACCAAAATGTCCCCTACGTCCATTACAGAGGACATGTTACAACAGTATGAATAAAAATAAAGTTAAGTAAATGCTAAGGTGTTAATTTACCTCCAAATAGAAAATTAAAATAATAATAATAATTTAGATACACTTTTTTTCTTCAGATCCCAGGAGGTTAAGGGGGTTTGCTATGTTTTTTTTTTTTTAAACACGCTGTTTATTGTGTTTTTTTGATATTTAATACAAAGTAATAGTCCACAAAATGACAGTGTTACAGCATTTCAACCAAGATATACAAGCACATACATTATAAGTGCCTATATAATGTCTTAGAGGACCCTTATCCATGAAATTATGCTTTATGTTATGTATATACATATAAAAACAAAACAAAAATAAGAACAACTGAACATTCACACAGGTGGATATTACAAAGACCATCCTATTACTCAGATGGGGCTTTGCCATGTTGAGTTTGCATGTTCTCCCCATGTTTACGGACACTTTGGACTAGTTACAATAGGTTGGTAGTACTTCTTGGATCTAATTCTCAGTCTAGGAAGTCTTTGCTTCTTAATAGACGATTAAATAATACACTGTGTTAAAGCTGTTGGGTATTTGTCAACCTCATTCAAATTAAACAGACAAAACAAAACAATGCATTATCTTACAAGATACGATTTGTAATATAAACTTGTGGCTTTAACACCAGCTCCAGTGTTGGTGTGTGTGTGTGTGCGCTGTAGGTGCCTGTCCCCGCCCCCTATCTCCCTCCCTCTCTCTCTCTTTCACTCCTTCTCCCTCTCTTATCAGTCCTCTCCTATGCGTTGTCCTCAGTTGGCTCGTGTCTCCCTCTCAGCGCAGTATAGGCCCACACAGGGAGCAGTACCGGACCCGTTCCCATGCCTTGTGTTTGCATCTCAGGCCCGCAGGAGGAGGCCACTCTGGGGTCTGCGGGGGCGGCATGGAGCAGCCCGGAGGAGCTGTCGGAGCAGGCGTCCCAAGCGCAGCACCTGGAGAGACTGGCCCAGCTCTGCATCATGAGCAAACAGTAAGTCACCTGTGGAGCACAGGGGGAGAATACTAACCGGACTTGTGGCTAACCTGATGATAACACAGAGGTTCAATATCGTGTGAAAGTGACTGTTTTGAGTTTTAAGACATGCTAGAATGGTGTTAGTTCCTCAAAAACATACCTGGAGTTGTGTTTTGCTTCATTCACGCATGTTTGAGTAACCCTTTATTATTAGTTTTACATCAGTTTACAGTTTACATCTCAAAATGCTGCATTCCACTTTGTCATGTCATTAAGCTGCCGTTTCCAAGTTACCTTTTACAGCTACCTTTTACCTTAAGTTTAGTAGAAAGTGACAATTCCGGGCTGAACTTATCCAAATGATTTTAGTGAAGGTGTGTGGAGTTTAAAAACATAGTGGATAGTGGATTTGAGAGAAGAACTCAGCCTGCAGGGTTTGTGTGTTAAACGTGTGAATCAAACAAAACTTAGACTTAGACTTAGACAAACTTTATTGATCCACAAGGGAAATTGTTTTGGGTACAGTAGCTCACTCTTCAAATATAATATATAACAGAGGGTAAAAAAAATGGACTTGCAACCAAAGAGCAATAGACCAGTGTCAGATGAGACACAAAATAATAATAATAATAATAATAAAAATAATAATAATAATATATGTATATGTACAAAGCAGAATTAAATAGAAAAGTATGAATAAAGTATAAAATACAATATCATAAAACACAACTCTGGGTATGTTTTTGAGGAGGAAACAACATTATAACATGTTCAGAAAATAATATGTTTAAGTTTTTAGAGAAATTCACTTCCTGATCTGAAAGCTGGCATTTCATTCCTTACCGTTGTGTCCTTGGGCAAGACATTCTCCCACCCTGTCTCCGGGGTCTGTGTTCATAAGTGTGTTAGTGTGTAAGTGTATGTGAATATCAATGACTATTTCGATCCTTTGTATAAAGCATGACTATTTTACTATTTTAGTAAAGTTACTCCATCGTCCCCGGTGTTAAAATCACTTTTGATATCCAATATAGTACGTAGTATTAGAGTTATGTGGCTTCGCTTGAGATCTGATTTATTTTAGTTTTGCTTAGTGTTAACTTGTTATGTCAACAGCAGTCTATGAAGGTAAGGTGTTCTGCTATTTCTAGACATTTGTGTAATCACTATATAAATAGCCTACTACATGTTCAAAGATGAGTCGAGAGCTCAGAATTTAAGCTCAGACTGTAAACTAAATGAGTAAAGGAAACTGTAGATATACTGTAGATGAAGTTCCACATTTGCAGAGGTGGGTACTTTTCATACTTTTGCTCCTACTTGAGTAATATTTGTACTGAGATAACCGTTTTGGTTCCTCTACCACTGTGGTAAGTCTACAAGTGACAAAAAAAACTTATGACAATATGAAATGATTTGAACATTTGTGTTTCTTGCACCACTCCTTCAGATATGATTTACTACAGGGGTGTCAAACTCATTTTGGTCGGAGGGCCGTATCCAACCAAAGTCCAATTATTTGTGCAGAGAAACACAAATCTATTACAGAAGCCTTTTTTATTTGATGAACTCTTTCTTTTACAAAATATTATAATATGAACAGCCTGAAACTTGAAGAAAAATGCAATTTAGTCATACTTTAGTCTTCATTTGTGCTGCTCTGGTGGGAGACGCTGGAGATGCTGCTATGCTAAGCTGCACAGAAAAGAGGCGCAGAAAATTACCAATATTTTAATAGAAAATTAAAATATAATTAAAATATTTTAACAGAAAATCAGCCAAGGGCCAGATTAAAGGTCTTGGACATGCGGGTGTCAAAGTGATTTAGTATTTCTGATTTATCTATCCTTTGAAAATACCAGATTTGGTGTATTATTTAATGTTGTGTAATGTTTTTTAACTTTTAACTTAAGTTAATCTTACTTGAATAATAATTTTCCCAAATACTTTTTCACCGTTACTTGAATAATTTCTAAACTACTACTTGGCACTTCAACATCAGTAATATTATTTTGAAGTAACTAGGGATGCACAATACAATCGGCATTAACGTCAGTATTGGCCGATATTGCCAAATTTTAAACATATCGGTATCGGCCCGATGTGTAAAAGTGGGCCGATATTAACGACCAATATTTGTCAGTACAGTAATCCCTCGAATTAATGTTTTCTCACATTTCTCTCTCATTTAAACACTCAAACTTTAGATTTTCAACAAAATGTATTGATAGTGAAGCGTGGAGAAGGGGGGGTGATAGCGCAGCATGACCGGCACGAGACCGCGCATCCGGACTGCGCATCCGGGGCATGATACCCGTGCCCAAACCGTGCCTCCTCTAGACCAGGTCTAAACCAGGATTAGGTCTAAACCTTTGCTCTTTTCGGACTGCGTGTCCCGAGGGGGAGGCACGCAGTCCGAAAAGAGCAAAGGTAAAGAGCCACACGCGGTGGTTTAATCCTGGTTTAGACCTGGTCTAGTCCTGGTTTAGTCCAGGTCTAGACCTGGTCCAGTCCTGGTTTAGTCCAGGTTTAGTCCTGGTCCAGTCCAGGTTTAGACCTTGTTTAGACCTGGTCTAGACCTGGTTTAGTCCACGTTTAGTCCTGGTCTAGTCCCAGTCTGATCCTGGTCTGGTCCTGGTTTAGTTCCAGTTTGGTCCCGGCCCCCCCTCCTCCCCCCTCCGCGTCCCCCATCTATAACATCAATCGGCAAAGGTCCCTTAGCCAATCAGGAAGCAGAACACAATGTTATACTATTAAAAAAATTTAAAAAAAAAGTTACACTATTAAAAAAAAAAGTTACACTATTTAAAAAAAAATGAAATTGAAAAAAAAAGAAGAAAAAAATCAGGAGTCAAAACACGTTTTGAAAATAAAAGATGACATTCAAAAATTAATTTTGCATGATTTTCAGTCTGTATAAAATGTTATCTCAGAATTAAAAATAAATAAATATCGGTATCAGCCGATATCAGCAACAGTAATATCAGATATTGGTATTGGCTAAAATTTTCACATCGGTGCATCCCTAGAAGTAACGCTACTCTTACTTGAGTACAATTTCTGGCAACTCTACCCTCTGCGAATTTGTCATCCCCAAATGCCAAAGTGCCCTGTGCCAGGATTACACTTGACACTCAAGATGAATTACTCTACAAAATGTTATTCTACTAAAGTCTGCGTTCCAATCACTCCATATTGTAAATGACGTTATCCAAAATAATCTCATATTTTCACAACAGAGCTTGAACTTTGTAAAAATCTTACCCCATGTCCCTGTCGCACTGCTTAAACACGTCATATGCACTACATTCCAAATATTCCAGGAAGCATATAAGGTGAATTCTGTCCCACTTGCTTAAACAGTGTATTTACTTGCGTTATCACCAGTCATGTGACGCTGGCAAGGCACTTTGATAAACACAAACCTTGACTTAATTCTAAAATCCCAGCAGATAACATTCAAAACACAGCCTCTACCCAGTCCAACGCTACTACAGTGTATTTCTAGTTTTGCACTTTGAGCTTTGTATTATTGTCCCTAAAATAACATTCTTGTGAAGATAAAAATCTGCTCAGACAAATAATTCTTTGTCTCACACACACACATTCCCCTGTTGTGGAGTGGAAATTTTCAGTCTCAGATAAGGCCCTTCTCCTGATGCGTTCGGGCAGAGTTGGATTTCCCTGTTTAAAAAGGCGACACCGCTGACGTGTGCGTTACCGGGCTCTGTGGCAGATCTGCTGTCATTGTTGGGACTGGCCCTTTTAACCTGATTGTGGGAGAGGGTGACAGGGTGACATGGGTGACATTGATGAAGTGCTCCTCACGTACTCTCGAAAGTTGGATGAGGAGCTGGGTGATTGTACATGCGCCCGGCTCAGGGAGAGTGATCTGATCGCCTGAATGATCTTTGAATTTGGTTATGTAACTGTGTAAGAGAGAAGAAAGTTGTGTAAGTAGTAGCTTTAATACTCGGGCTGGGAATCGCAGGGTCCCTCAGGATTCGATACACGATACATGGCTCATGTTACGATATTAGACTTAGATAGGGATGGGAATTGATAAGATTTTTACGATTCCGATTCCATTATCGATACTGCTTAACGATTCAATTCTTTATCAATTCTCTTATCGATTCTAATTTGGGGAAAAAAGGAGAACAAACTGTTTGATTAGCACCAAGATTAGCACTAGTCCTTGTCTAGTCCTGGCTTAGTCCTGGTTTAGTCCTGGTCTAGTCCTGGTTTAGTCCTGGTTTAGTCCTGGTATAGTCCTGGTCTAGTCCTGGTTTAGTCCTGGTTTAGTCCTGGTCTAGTCCTGGTTTAGTCCTGGTTTAGTCCTGGTCTAGTCCTGGTCTAGTCCTGGTCTAGTCCTGGTTTAGTCCTGGTCTAGTCCTGGTTTAGTCCTGGTTTAGTCTTGGTCTAGTCCAGGTTTAGTCCTGATCTAGTCCTGGTTTAGTCCTGGTTTAGTCCTGGTCTAGTCCTGGCCTAGTCCAAGTTTAGTCCTGGTCTAGTCCTGGTCTAGTCCAGGTTTAGTTCTGGTCTAGTCCTGGTTTAGTCCTGGTTTAGTTCTGGTCTAGTCCTGGTTTAGTCCTGGTCTAGTCCTGGTTTAGTCCTGGTTTAGTTCTGGTCTAGTCCTGGTTTAGTCCTGGTCTAGTCCAGGTTTAGTCCTGGTCTAGTCCTTGTCTAGTCCTGGTTCCTGGTCTAGTCCAGGTCTAGCCCTGGTCTAGTCCAGGTTTAGTTCTGGTCTAGTCCTAGTCTAGTCCAGGTCTAGTCCTGGTCTAGTCCTGGTCTAGTCCTGGTCTAGTCCTGGTCTAGTTCAGGTCTAGTCCAGGTCTAATCCTGGTCTAGTCCTGGTCTAGTCCTGGTTTAGTCCTGGTTTAGTGCTAATGTTGACACAAGCCGCTGCTTTCACCTAATATCTCCATTTGATGCAGAAATAATATGATAATAATGTGACTCACCCCATGTCACTCTGTTGTCAGGATAATTCGCGTGTCTCCACGTGTATTTGCGTATTCGCTTATGTCCCCGGACTTTCTTCTGCTAAGTATCCGACCGCACTTTGTACAGGAGCTCTGGAGAAACGGACCTGTCCCGAACATCTCCCGAACGTGTCATGTGTCCAAGCGGAAGTTAAAAGTCCATTTTCACAAACGTTCTCCTTGTCATGCGAAAATATTATATAAACTCCGTATCAGCGAAGCGGCGAAGCACGTAGCAATCCCATCACTTTTGTGCGTAATTCGTGCTGGCTGGAATCGTTAAGAGAATCGTTAGATAAACTGTTTATCGATTCCGTGGAATTGAAACACACGGAACCGGTTCTCAACAGGAACCGGTTCTCGATTCCCATCCCTAGACTTAGATTTAGATTTAGACCAACTTTATTGATTCACAAAGGAAATTGTTTTGGGTACAGTAGCTCACTCATCAATATAATATATAACAGAGGGTAATAGATGAGACATAATTATATACATAAAAATAATTACATTAAATGTATATGTGCAAATCAGATTTAAATAGAAAAGTAGTCATAAAATATAAAATACAGTATCAAATAAGATGTTATTACAATATGGCGATACATGCAGTAATCAATACATAAAAATCACACATGGTATTTGGACTTAGACAGACGAACTTTATTGATCTGGATTGAGCTGGAAATGAAAAGGGAAAAAAAGTAAGGGAAAAAAATAAGGATCAAATAAATTTTAAGCACTATTTTTCTTTGTTAATCCATTACTTGTACAAAGTGAATATTAAAAACATCTGTTTTAATAATCAATAGTGAATATGTCAAATGTACTACATAAACAAGTTTCCTTACACTAAATAAGCAACAAGATTCTAGTGCGGTCACACAAAGTTGCTAAAAAATACCAAAAAATACGTATGGCGATTATATTGATACAGCAGCCCACGATAACGATACTGTATCACCAAATTTAGTATCGTGATTTTTCTATATTTTTGCACACCCCTAATCACTACTAAACATCTAATTCTTCAAAGGTGCACTGTGTAGCTTTCCCGGTGGACGCTCTGTCATCTGATTGTCTCTGAGATGTTGCTTTGCTTAGAATGTTCCACAAGGATTAAATTGATCAGGAAGTGCATCCGGTGTTAAAAAGGTTACCAAATAAACTGATTTGATTTAGCAAAATAATATGCACCAAAAGACACAAGTGAAAGTAATTTTATTGTTTGATTAAAGGTCAGATATATGGAGAGGCAAGCTCAGAATACATGTTTTTTTTTTCTTTTCTTTTTTTTGTAGTAGCAATAGTTGTATAAAGGGAAGTTTTCCAAAGTGGTGTTGCGCACAGACGCAGCGGCTCGAAGCGCTTATGGGGTTATTTATAGTGTCCTATTTCGTTGTTTTCTAAGATAATGAGAATAAACTCTTGCATCTTGAATTCTGAATACTGAAATGCACAATGGACATGTTTAATCCTATACTGTGGAACATTCCAGGCAAAGCAATAGCATCTCCATGGAAACAAGAGGTATGTTTTATATCTAATACATTCCACAACTTTTGCCTCTCAGCAGAAATATGGGTGTTACATTCAATCTAAAACTTGTTGAGCAAGTTAAGTCGACCAATATTCACACAAATGTGAGAGAACTGTCCCCGGGCGCTGCACTTTAGTCTGTCAATGCTCCTTACAGACTACCTCAGCAGCACTGAAAGAAGGAACAAAATCCCTATGGGCACAATGAAGTCTACTCTTCTGGAAGTAGGTCAGACACATTTTCTTTTCTTCTCTGAGATATACTGTATTTTCTGAGATATACTGATGCAGCAGCCCACGATAACGATACTGTATCACCAAATTTAGTATCATGATATTTCTATAATATTTTTGCACACCCCTTATCAATACAGAAGATCTAATTCTTTAAAGGTGCATTTGTGTTGTGTTTCCTGGTGGACGCGTTGTGATCTGATTGTCTCTATGAGATGTTGCTTTGCCCGGATTGTGCCACATTATGGCATTAAATGTCATCAATATCTCACTTTACCCGTCTCCCAAACGTCTCCCCAAAAAAAACATATCACTCTAAACCAGTGCTTCTCAAATAGTGTGGCGGGCCCCCCTGGGGGGGCGTGGCGTGATGCCAGGGGGGGCGCGTATGACCCTGGGAAACATGCTTTTTTGCTGTACTGTACTAGAACTAAGTGTAATTGCACATCAACAACAGTAGTTGGCAGTGGCGTTCTCACATGTGATTTACGCACAGTCTCACCATTAACAGAACATCCTCTGTCACAGAAAAAACACGTATATTCCACTGAGTCGTGTCCTTTAGTCCGACAGAAGCTGACGCATCAGTGGCACAAGGAGAGAGCGTTTTTTTTTTTCAGTGCTTTTAGCTTATGCAAATGAGGTGGGTTTTAAGTTTCATTTCTGTAAAACGTAAACAAATGTGCGCAAAGCTGCATTAAAAACACATTAATATTTGAGTCCTCAGTGCAGTCTTTGTTGTAAGTTTCTTTCTTTTTTTTGTTTATAATGTTAATAAAAGGATACAATGGTGTTCTAATAACAATTTTCTAGACAAATAATACTATTTATAGTCGCGCGCAGGAAGGGGGGTGTGAAATTTTTTCTTCTTCCTAGGGGGGGCGTCACAGAAAATAATTGAGAAGCACTGCTCTAAACACTTTAAAAACTGCTATACACTATATAAAAAAAAAGTTACACTATAAAAAAATGTTACACTATAAAAAAAACTGAAATTGAAAAAAAAAATAATAATCAGGAGTCAAAACACATTTTGAAAATAAAAGAAGACATTAAAAATAAATTTTGCATGATTTTCAGTTAGAGATTTCATGTTATCTCAGAATTAAAAATAAATAAATATCGGTATCGGGTAATATTGGCATCCGCCGATATCAGCAACATTAATATTGGTATCGGCTAAAATTTTCACATCGGTGCATCCTTATAAGAGATTGAACAATATATCGGTTGGCTATCCAGTGGGCATCGTCAGTCAGATATTTTAACATTTTAGTGCATCAACTGTTGGCCCTAAATCTCCAGCACAGACTGATATTTTGTCTTGATCGATATGCTCCCTAAAAAATACACACAAAGTTTTATATTAACACATATTATATTAGGTTTGTGTTTTTAAAAAAAAAGGTGCTCTGGGTGAGTTTGTAGTAAATTTAAATTGGAGAATTTGAGGAAAATAATCTAAATCTGCAGTTTATATCAGCCTAAAAATGAGCAGAGTATCTCATCGGCCAGCATTTTTTTCTCTAAACAATCGGTATCACATTGGCCACGAGAAAATCCCACATCAGTCGATCTCTAATCCAGCTGGAGACGAGCAGGTGACACCACAAAGCCAAGACTCACGCCAGATCTGTGGAGAGTCTAGTTACCAATAGGAAGCGCAAAACAAATAGATGTAATTGTTGGGCACATACACACCCTTGCTGTCAGCTGAAGTACATAACAGCTCCACAATGTCCTCGGAAGTCCTTTCGAGGCTGCACCGCGGCCTCCCCCTATCAGCGGCGATCAGGTGTCCCACTGGAGCACCCGTTAAGCATTGCAAGGCGACACTCGCATTAGTAATTGAAGTGAAGTGCGGATTTGGAACAACACTTAGCTGTACTTGCTCCACATACACAAACACACGTGAGGTCGCCGTGACTGCACCCTGGATGCTATTCCCAGCCTGGATACTGTACATTAACAGCTGACACATCCTCATCGTGCTAACATGAGCTAGCTTAAGCGTGCACATGTGCTAGACCGAAGGGCAGCGGATAATGGGGAGGTAATCGGAGAGGGCCATGGTTTGGGTATCGCAACTCGGATTGGACTCAGATCTGGGGCAGGGGCATCCGGAGCTGGCAGGAGCTGGACGTTTCCACTGGACACAGGTGGAGAGGGTGCACTGCTATTTTGTACTCACATGGAAGTTTCGGTACTTCAAAGTAGTCCAGTTGAAGTCGGCGAAAGTTCACTTCAAAGCAAATACCTCTATTAGTAGTACTATGACTTTATACAGCATATATTTGTTACTAGGGGACGGTTTATAAAGATGGTTGAGATTATAACCCCGTAAGGTTGGTTGGTGTTGAATTCCTTCATTACAACATTGCATATTGTTTTTGGTCCCTCAGGCAAAACACTTGACCTCATTTCTCTGTATGAATGCCAGATTGGTTGTTGGGGTGAAATGGCTTTCTTTCTCTGTCCGCCCCATGGTGTTAATTATGACTACTACTACCGTTACTATTACTACAACTATTACCACAAGTACAGTACCTCAAAGCCACCACTACTACTAAAACTACTGATACAATTACTTCGTTATTTGTGTAAAAATCAATATTTCTCTCATATTTCTTTGCAAAACGCATTCCAGTAAATTCCCTTGGGGACAGTATTCGTGTTTTTCTAATTCAATTCCACTCTCAAACTTGATTTAGATTCTAAGTAAAAAGCGCCATACTCTATTTCAGTACCACACGTAATAGTAGTTTTGTTAATACAGTACTTTCCTGCGAATGGAGCTTTGCCATCACGGTAATGCAAACAAACAACTAGCATGCAGTGCCCTTCCTGATTATCAGACAATACACTGCGTTCCAAATTATTATGCAAATTATATTTTTCTCTGATTTTGCCAAATTGTCAATATAAAAGACAGTCATCATAATTTTCAAGTCATCAACCTTCAGAGTACAATTTGATGTTATTGAACAAACCTCCCAATGATAACAGTAAAGATTTTTCGCTTGAGGAGCTCCAAAGTTTCTCAATAAGGTCAGGGGAGGATGAGGCCACACCGTGAGTTTCTCTTTTATGCCCACAGCAGCCAATGATGTAGCGCAGGCATGTCCGAACTATGGCCCATGGGCCAAATGCGGCCCTTAGACACATTTTTCTTGGCCCTCAGGCTTCCAGGTGAATTGGCCCAAATGACCTTGAGTAGAACTTTTGACTGCAAGTTTTTGAAAATCTACCTTGATAAGACAATATTTAATATTTATTGTGTCCTTTTGAGGATCTTAGCGTGAATAAAGGACTGATGGCTAATTCTAACGTGTTAACAACCCAAAACATGCACCATAGGTACCTCCAGCTTAGGTCCTGACCAAACCGAAGCAAGAAGATCATGGAGATAGTCCCCGGGCGCCCTAATGTGTGTGCTGCCCACTGCTCCTAATATATGTATATATATATATAGGATGGGTTAAAATGCAGAGAAGAATTTCTCCAGTGTGAGATCAATAAAGTCACTTCTTAAACATGCAGATATCAATTACTGAGTGTACTGAGCTCCAGTCTATGGCCCTCAATCGGCCCTCTGCTTCGTTTATGTTTAGATATGTGGCTCTTGATGAAAAAAGTTTGGACAGCCCTGATGTAGAGGTATTCCTTGTAGCATGAGGTGCATTGTCATGCATGAAGATGATTTTGTATGGAAAGCACAGTTCTTCTTTTTGTACCCTAGAAGAAAGTGCTCAGACTTAACAGAGGTCATTTTCACACCTTCAGGAAGCCTAAACGGGCTGACCAGCTCTCTCCCCATGATTCCGCACCAAAACATGACTCTGCTGCCTCCTGGCTGACGTCACAGCTTTGTTGGGACATGGTGGCCGTCCACCAGCCATCCACCACTCCATCCATCTGGACCATCCAAGGTTCTCATCAGTGAACAAGACTGTTTGAAAATGAATCTTCATGTATTTCTGGACCCACTGGAGCCGTTTCTGCTTGTGAGCTTTGTTTAAGGGTGGCCGAATAGAAGGTTTAAGCAGAAGGCTTTAGCATAACTGCAAGCCTCTGAAGGATCCTACACCTTGATGTTCGTGGGACTCCAGAGGCACCAGCAGCCTACAATTTCAAATCACGTGTGTGCAACCTGCACGTATAGTTTTTGACAATAAAGCTGACTTTGAACTTTCAAACCTTCAAATACCTGTTTGATGCTTTGTAATGGCATTTTAGCAGCTGCTCTCTTAATCCGATGTATTTGTCTGGCAGAAACCTTCCTCATTGTGCCTTTATCTGCATGAATCTGTGTGTGCTCTGAATCAGCTACAAATCTCTAGTATGATGATCACACTCAAGTTTTCGTGAAATATATAAGATTTTCATACCTTGTCCAAGGTATTCAACTATTTCACGCTTTTGGGTACTAGAGAGATCTTTTTTCTTTCCCATATTGCTTGAAAATGGTGCTCGGCTTAATAAAGTTGAACGTCCTTCTTAAGTCGTTTTTCCTTTAATTCGACGCACCAAGCAAACTCATTGGCACAGGTGTGTGAGATGATTTCACTGAGGCACAAGACCATCCATGAGTTTCACTGGAAAACGAAACATTTTACCTTTATGACACTTAGACACAATTTTCATCATAATTTGTAGTTCGGTGTAAATTGCTTTATAATTAGATTCAGACAGTATAGAGTATTTTGACCTCAAAAGCTGCTTATACAATACATTTATTTTGGGTCAAGAAAAAAATGCTCTTATACATGGGAAGAATACAGGACCTTTAAAGGTGCATTGGTTAACTTTTAAGAGGGAGGGTCTGTCAAATGCTTGTCTCCATGAAGATGTTATTGCTTTGTCTGTAATGTTTCACATCTTCCTGGAGACCAAACCAGACCATCAGAATAACTGTTTTTCTTGGTATATTGAACTATAAAAACACGTTTAATTGAATAAATGTAAAGTAGAGCACGGTAATGTCATACTGTGAAACATCTCAGGCAAAGCAGCGACATATCCATAGGAACAAGCAGGTGACGGACCTCCAACCAAAACGTTACAAGGTGCCCTTTAATATCTGAATATATTTTTCTTGCAACAGTGTGCACTACAGTCCCAGTTCTGGCCCTGGGCCCACATCACCTCACCCACAGCCCACAGCTCACAGCTCCAATCACAGCAGCAGTGGTCCTTGTCTGTTTGGATTTGTCATGCTGCTGTTGTCCACACAGTGAAACAGATCCTCTCACCTGGCCACACAGAGACACTGCACTGGGACACCACACAGGGAATTGTAATGGAGAATGCCTCTGTGTGCTTAAAGCAGAGGGGATTACACGTAAGGGGAAAGTACAGCCCCTCAAATGAATCAGCTAATCTCTGTTTGCCACACAACCACATCTGATAGAGCGCTTTGTTCTTTTGTTTTATTTTCAGACCTCATCTGGCTCTAGAATACAGCGGTAAGGTGAGTGTACCTTTTGACGTAGGCTTTTGTTATCCATGGATTTGGCTAAAATGAAATTATGGTTAAAGGTTCTATATTACACCAAATTGACTCTTGTGAGCTTTAAGCCATGTTTGAACGGCATTATCTCCTCAAAAACATACCTGGAGTTGTGTTTTGTTTCTTTTACACAATCCTGCATTATCGGTCTGTCTACATCTCCAAAGCTCAGAATGTTCTGTTCCACCTTGTGGTGTCATTAAGTGGTAGTTTTCAATTACCTTTTACTTTTTTTACCTTTTTGGAAATTCCAGGGCTGAAATTATCCAAATGATTCTAGTGAAGTTGTATGTATATTAAAAAGACAGTGTAGTACTTCCTGTATTACTACATGACATCACAATGTGGATGGAGTGTTTTACAGTAGAGAAAAGAACTCCTCCTAAACATGTGTGTTAAACATGTGTGAATTAAACAAAACACAACTCCAGGTCTGTTTTTGATGAGGAAACAACATTATAACATCGATCAGAAAATGGGGTAATATGGGCATAAGATATGTTTGTTTTTTTCAGGCCACTAAAATCCACCAGAGGGCTTTTGGCAATGACCACCCCATCACAGCCCGGAGCCTGGAGCTCATGGCCACGGTGTATGCAGAGATCGGAAAAACTGAGTATTCAGGTGAGTACTGCAAGGCAAGAGGTACAAACTACATACAACGTGACTATGCTTTATATCTCACACAAGGAGCATTAGTCATGAGGATTGACAGCTGGTTAAACGTTCTCCCACCAACCAGGCAGTAGCAAAGGACAGAAAGTGCATCCAGTATAAAAAGTTGTTCAATACAGCTCTGGAAAAAATGGAGATCTGGAGATCACTGCAAAATTATCAGTTTTTCTGATTTTACTACTTATAGGTATGTGTTTAGGCAAAAGGAACATTTTGTTTGAATCTATAAACTACTGACAACATTTCCCCCAAATTCCAAATAAAATATTATCGTTTAGAGCAGGGGTCGGCAACCTGCGGCTCCGGAGCCGCATGCGGCTCTTTGAGCCCTCTGATGCGGCTCAGTACAGTGGTCCCTCATTTATCACAGTGGTTACGTTCTAAAAATAACCCGCGATAGGTGAAATCTGCAAATATATTATAGAATGAAACCAAAGATCCAAACCTGTTTCCAGGCTCTAAACATATTTTACAGTTCCTCTGACCGAGCCTCTTTGTCCTGGCGCCGCTCCGCTGTCGCGGGTTTTGTCAGAGAAAACTTGCAAACATACGGCACTTCAGAGTCACACTGTTAGCGATCAAACATTTATACAAATTTGGCAAACTGAACGCATTCTGTACTGTACAGGAGACACGGAGGAGAACGACTGACAAACCGGCAAAGGTCTACAGTCCCTTAGCCAATCAGGATGCAGAAATGCGTGTTAATACACTCTAAATTTTTTTTTTTTTAAACGCGAAACAGCGAGGCTGTAAAAAGTGAACCGAGATATAGCGAGGGACCACTATGTTTAATTAAAATGTATTTTATTTTTGTTTGTTCGTTTTCAAAATGTAATTCTATGGCAGAAAGGCAAAAAACAACCCGTTATATGCAGTGTTATTTCATTTTAAATTTCAAAAGGGTTTTGTGGCTCCCAGTATTTTCTTTACTGTGTGAAACGGGTCCAAATGGCTCTTTGAGTAGTAAAGGTTGCCGACCCCTGATTTAGAGAATTTATTTGCAGAAAATGACAAATGGTCAAAATAACAAAAAAGATACAGTGGTACCTCACCTTACGAACGACCCAACAAACGAAAATTCCAAGTTACGAAACGCCTTCACGGTAAATTTTGGTCTCTAGATACGAAAGAAAATTCAAGTTACGAAACGCGAAATCTCAAATATTCAAATAATGCGCGCTCAGATGCGCGCTTAGCCACACACATACGCTTTTCTCTGACTGGATTTAAACTTTTCTCACATTTGTCTCTGTTTAAACACTCAAACTTTCATAGATTTTCAACAAAATGTATTAATAGTGAAGCGTGGGGGGAAGGGGGAGGGTGGAGAAGTGTGCACGGCGGGGACACATGTGTGATAGCGCAGCATGACCCGGCGCGGGGCTGCGAGGACGAGACCCGTGCTCAAACCGTGCCTCCTCTAAAACAGGATTAAACCAGGTCTGAACCAGGTCTAAACCAGGTCTAAACCAGGTCTAAACCAGGATTAAACCACCGCGGCTCTTACCTGCGTTCGTTCATGCGCTCGGACTGCGTGCGGTCCCCTCCTCGCTGCGGTCCCCTCCTCGCTGCTCGCCTCAGCTGTGACTCGTGAGAAACCAGGAAATAGACCCGCACGCGGCGCTTTAATCCACCTGGTCTAGTCCTGGTTTAGTCCAGGTTTAGTCCTGGTCCAGTCCAGGTATAGACCTTGTTTAGACCTGGTTTAGTCCACGTTTAGTCCTGGTCTAGTCTCTTAGCCAATCAGGACCCAGAACACAGTGTTACACTATAAAAAAAGTTACACTATAAAAAAAAAAAAACTTGGAACAGGGCCTTGGAACGAATTAGGCTTTTTCCATTGAAATAGCTACTCAACTTATGAAAAATTCACATTACGAAACCACTTCTAGAACGAATTAATTTCGTAAGGTGAGGTACCACTGTACATGTTTTTAGACCACAAACAATGCAAAGAAACAAGATCAAATTCATTTTAAAACAACATAATACTAATGTTTACACTTAAGAAGAGTTCAGAAATCAATATTTGGTGCAATAAGCCTTATTTTTAATCACAGCTTTCATGCGTCTTGGCATGCTCTCCACAAGTCTTTCACATTGTTTTTGGGTGACTTTATTCCACTCCTGGTGCAAGAACTGAAGTAGCTCAGCTTTGTGTTTATTTTGGAATTCAACAGATGCCGGAATGGAATGGTTGTAATACATGTAGAGATGCTGATTTCAGAAAAAAAAAATGCTGTGGTCTCTTATTTTTTTCCAGAGCGGTGTATATGAAAACAGGTAACATGGACAAAAAAAATGTAATTTATCATTGAGGAACAGTAGATGGCAGCCTATTCAGTTGTAATTTGCTGTATTTGTATCAGGCAGTCATTGCAATGAATCTCAATCAGTTCATACAGTATGAAGTATGAATATAGTAGCACTTAAACAACCTTGCACACATCCTGTGCATATGCTTATGTTGTGTATACATATTCTGACCATTATTGCCCCCCTCACGTGCTCAGGTTTAAAAGTGCAGACACGACTTTACTGTATTGTACACAGAGGCGGCCCATTGTGTCTCCTGCAATATTTACAGCCTTAGCTCCTGTGCAAACGTGTGAGCACAGAAGTAGGTCATCGAACAGCCACCTACCTGCCACCTTCACTGTTGAGGGGCATGTGAGGGACATATTTACATTTGGACAAACAGTGCTGTTACTAGTATAAAAGTGTTAGAGTTTGAGTTTGTTGAAAGAAAATGCATTAAAATACAGTTCAATATCAAATTGTAAAGCCATTTTATAATATTTATAACATACATACTACTTGTTTTTAATGTATTTTTAACATAATTTAAAAGGCACTGATTACTATAGAATAATATAACTGTTATTTGTAGTGTGGGTAAAGAGTCTTGCACAAGAACACAACAACAGTGTACGTTATCGGGATATTTGAATCGGACGCCACACAGTTGATAGATATGTAGTCTTCCTAGTGTTTAAATTTGCATGTAACCTTTCTGGTAAGCTGTATACCACCTGCTTGTTTCCAGGTTATTTCCCTAAAATGTTCCACACTATGGCATTACACTTTCCTATCTTGTATTTAATCTATGATAGTTTTTGTTGTTGTTGTTTTTAAATCCTTGAAAAACACATTATTCTTATTGTGAGGGAGGTTTCCTCTCCACTGATCTGATATGCAGCTTGGGCAATGGTGTCACCTGCTTGTCTCCATAGAGATAAATGATAAATGTAATGCCATACTGTGGAACACTCCAGGCAAAGCAATAGCAGCTCCTTGGCGATGTGACAGAACCCCCACCAGAAAAGTCACATTTTTAAGCTAGACTCTGAAACGAAAAACAAGGATGAGAAGCATGGACTGACATAGAATACTGAAGTTTGATTTTAGAATATTAATACTATAATACTATAAACATGATAATCATAATAAACAAGTACTACATAAATAAGCAGTACTTGAAACATAAACAGTAACATATTTTTGTTCTTCGCATTCTTTGTAAGGTGAACCTACCAGCTCCTCCGGTCTTGTAAATTTCTCTCTCATTTGCATGTTTACATTTGCAACTTTTGTTTTCCGAAAAGCTTTCTCCCCTCGCCTTACCTCAGTCTCATTCTCCTCCTCTTTCCTTCTCTCGCTCACTCTATCATGGTCCTCTCCTTAGACTCTCTGGGCCAGTGCGTTTCGGCGCTGTCCAAACGATTCGCCGCGGCCGAAACCATCAAAGACTCCACGGTCAACAGCTGCCTCCCCCACCACCACCACAGCGAGAAGCACTCCGAGATCCGGCACAGGAAGGAGCACCAGCACGAGGCGGAGGACGCGGACAAGCCCAAGGTAGCGGCGGTTAGTGGTGGTAGCATGGGGGGTTAGCTGTTAGTGTAAGCTGTTTTCCAAGATGACTGTCTCCTGGGGGGTTATTAACGGCAAGTCGGTTGTTTCGTTGCCCAGGTAACGTACAGAAAGGTCCCCACTTCGATTCTGAAAAGGCCGAGTCCGAGCTACGGGCTGGACTCGGAGCCGGGGCACAGGCGGAAAGGGGAGAGGAGAGTGAGGTTTCGGGAGCCGGAGACTACAGTACACGGTGAGTACAATTAATACAAGACACAATTTGAAAACATCTAATATTTTTTAACTTGAAGCCTCCAAACATGAGGTCTAAGGCAATCCAAGCTGAAGATGATGTGACAAAACTGAACTGCTCAAGTTAAGCCTCTACTGTGTAACATTTCAGCCAAAAAAATGTACTAAACTAAAAATAAAAGCTACATTAAAAGTGCGCTATGTAACTGTTCTGGTCTATTCCTGTCTCCATGGGGATGCTATTATTCCTTTGCCTGGAAGTCTCCATGGAGATAAATATGTTTAATCCCATAGTGCACTTTTAATTACAGGTGTTTCTGTTGTTCAAAAATATCTTGAAAAGCATTCTCACTATGTACGGGTGATATTGTTGTTCAGAAATATCTTGAAAAGCACCCTAACTATGTACGTTTTGGCTAAAAATGTTATGCATTCGGGCAGTTTAAGTAGACTTATACAGTGCTGGAGTAGCTGTACCAAATATTTCTTAATATAAAATCAATCCCCATTGCATATTTTAAACATTAGAAACATTTGAAGGAAGATTAAAATCTATATTGCGAATAAAAAGAATCCTACACCGCAAAAAAGCTTGGCCAGAATTTAAGATATAAACACTTAAATCTATCAGAAAATGACTTAAAAGTTGTGAAATTATCTGTCCATGCAGTAAAATCATTTTACTTGACAAGTTCTCTTAAAATAAACTACCTCTAGACTAGAATGAAGCAGTCTCAGAACTAATAAGTAGATAATAAATCTGAAAACAAAATGAATAACCTGATATAAGTTTTAAAATCATGGCCAGATCAGATAAATTTGCAGTGTATGCATTTCAGAACATGTTAGTAGAAGTCTAAACTACAGGGTTTAGAATAATATCCCACTGACACTGGGAGGTTTAGTTATTAGTTATAATTATATAATGTTATGTAATTACAAACACCTGACTATAATTACGGCAGTCTTTCGTGATGTCACCAACTACTTAAATTGCTGTGGCCACTGTAGGCAGCACAAACTTAGATATAGGGTGTGTTTTTTTTACCACAAAGCTGCAAATTTACCGAGTTTGCGCCATAGAGTGTATAAAGAAGCAGACTAAGGGAGTGTGACTTCACCCATAGCGTTTGGCTCCAGTCAAATGAAGCTTGTCGAGGGTAGCAGTTATAGGGGCGAATTGGGAGCCAAGTTCCATATTTGGAATTCCAAACACAAATATCTTGGCAACCAAAGAGCCAATCCGGAGCCAGTCTGTCGAGGGTACCGCCCCCTTCTGCCCACGGCGTTTGTTTAACAGGGAGCGGGTGCTGTTATTCAAACCTGTTGCTCACACTACCAGGAGCAACCTCGGGGAAAGAAGGTGCCTGATTTGTTTGTTATTAATGTTCACATCTTGATTTACGGACAAAATATCTTGATTTACGGACAAAAACACCAGGATCATTGCATTGTTGACCTTGTGTTGATCCTGCATATGACAAATAAACAATCTTGAATCTCTTGAATCTTACGG
Source organism: Paratrypauchen microcephalus (assembly GCA_036785185.1). Taxonomy (NCBI): domain Eukaryota; kingdom Metazoa; phylum Chordata; class Actinopteri; order Gobiiformes; family Gobiidae; genus Paratrypauchen; species Paratrypauchen microcephalus. Next base: position 2,625,002 of record JAVJIX010000085.1, read on the forward strand.
ACAAAAACACCACGATTATGACGTGTTAATACAGATATTTTAATACCAAAATGACGAGGCTCACTGCAGCAGTTACAAGGTGACAATTTGTCAGTGTAAAGTGAATTGGAGTCAAACACCATATACACAAAAAGTGGATTTAGTGTTTAGTTCCACTTCAGTTTTCCTCAAAAGCAATAAACCGTAATAACAGCACTACCTGAATCGTATAGTTTGTGTCCAAAGTCCACGCACGTCTTTGTTGTTTTACAGCGTAACATGATTTACAGTCTTTAGTTTTATGTGCATTCCACGTTCACAGTAACACGAGAGAGACTCTGTACAAACATGCTATCCGTATTGTCCTGCGTGCATATGGCAGCGTCTCACGGGGACCGTCAAACCTCAAGCATGTTTATTATTACCCCATCCACTCTGCATTCAAACTGGCTGTTTTGTCAACAATTGTCCTTTTGGGATTGAGCAGTATTAAAAAATAATGTTATGCCCAAAGATGCACGGACATTAAGAAGTGATTTAGTCTTAGAAATGAATTATACATGCAAATGAGGAAAGGGAAGTCTAATCTGTGATATAGTGGTGTGGGAGAGTCAGCAGCTGTTGTACATCCTCGCACCACGGATCCTGTTGACTTTTATTATGTCGAATCCACAGATATTCCGTACTCTGACACTTGGGGCGCTGGTGAGTCGAGTTCAGGGTGTGTCCAATCACGAGCGTGCATGAAGCAGCAGCACTTGTAATCACAGAAGGAAATGATAGAGATAAATCGCTTATTTGTACAGGCATAACATTGCACTGTGGCTTCTTATATGTTAGGAGAAAAAGGTGTTAAAATTTGTCGCATTATAGCTATTCTGTTTACTGCTGTCACAATACTAACATTTATTTCAATACTTGGGAAAATTGTCAATACCCATTTCAATACTTTTTTTTTCTTTTTAAAGGGCCCATATTACGTTATTTTCTATATTATCTATGTTATAATGTTGTTTCCTCATCACAAATGTACCTGGAGTTGTGTGTTTTTTTTTTCATTCACACAGAAACTCTGCATATTAAGCTGAGTTCTTTTTTGCCGTGATGTCATGTGGTAATAGAGGAAGTGCTCCACTGTGTTTTTAAACTCCATCCATACAATCATTTGGATTATTTCACCCCTGGAACTGCCAATCTCTGAACTAAAGTTAAAGGTAGATGTTAACTTGAAACAGCCACTACATGACATCACAAGGTGGAACAGAGCATTTTGAGCTTTGAAGATGGACAGGCTAATAAGAAACACGTGTGAATGAAACAAAACAGGTGTGATTTGAGGAGGTCATCATTCTAACATGACGTGAGGCTCAGAAGAGTCAGTTGTGCATAATATAGAACCTTTAAAGGAAAAGTAACGTTATTTTACAATCTGAGCCTTCTTTCGGTAATAAAACAAGTCTTTTGACTCACCCATAGCACGTTCGTGTCATTTGGAGCTGTTTGGTAAAAGTTATGTTGTAGCGTATCCGTTAGCGTGAGTACTCGGGGCATTACTTTGCGGTCTCCAAATAACACAAACTTTAGCACTTTTCAAATCATAGAAGCCCGATGTCTTAATGTAAGATTTCGTTTGAAGCAAAAGTGGCCTGTAATCCGAGATTTATCCATAGTTTTCAGCTTTGCGTTTCATGTTTGGGTCCCGGGAGCTGAGAGCACAGTCCGCGCATGCGCACTGGCGTCCTCATCTACTCGAAACTATGGCTAAATCTCGGATTACAGGCCACTTTTGCTTCAAACGAAATCGTAGATTAAGACATCGGGCTTCTATGATTTGAAAAGTGCTAAAGTTTGTGTTATTTGGAGACCGCAAAGTAATGCCCCGAGTACTCACGCTAACGGATACGCTACAACATAACTTTTACCAAACAGCTCCAACTGACACCAACGTGCTATGGGTGAGTCAAACGACTTGTTTTATTACCGAAAGAAGGCTCAGATTGTAAAATAACGTTACTTTTCCTTTAACCAAACGTAATTTTCAACACCAAATAATACTTTCATTACCATATTATTTTGTACTAGTTGTGATACAGAATAGTATAAAATCCCTGTTTGATCTGCAATCATTTTAAGTATTGATGATTGCTCAAATTAGTATCTACTTTCAGTACTAGTTTTCGTATTGATTAGTATCTGATTTTCCTACGTCAAGCCTGATTCTTATATGCCATTCCCTAATATATATTATGTTTTTTTTAATAATTATTATTATTTATATATTATCTCTACCTGTAACTTGACTATACCCATGTAAGATGTGGTCACCCACAAGCATCCACATGGGGTCAGTAGAAAGCATAGTGAGCAAATAAAATAATTTCAAATATAGTGACATAATATGTTTCCCTTAACAAAGCTGTTTTGCATCAACTAAACTAGAATTTTTTTTAAATCTATTCAGTGAAGCCTGAAAATGCAGTCTTTTCAGGCATATATAGATTTTTTTTCTTGTGTGTGATAGAAAATATACTAGATTTGCTCCAAGATAATGTTTAAGAGTCCATATTGCGCTATTTTCTGATCTGTTATAATGCGGTTTCCTCATTGAAAACACACCTGGAGTTTTGTTTTGTTTCATTCACACATGTTTAACACACAAACCCTGAATATTTAGGTTGAGTTCTTCTCTCAGACAGAAAACACCCCCATATCTCCATCTTTATCTCCATATACTTTCACTAGAATCATTTGGATCATTTCTGCTCTGGAATTTCCCATCTCCACTGAACATAAGTTATCTGTTCACTTGAAAAGTACCATTTCATAACATCACAAGTTTCATAACATCACAAGGTAGAACAGAGCATTTGGAGCTTTGGAGATGTAGACTAATAATAAAGCTTTGCTCAAACATGTGTGAATGAGACAGAACACACTCTCTGGGTATGATTTTGAGGAGGTAACAGCATTATAACATGGTTTAAAGCTCACGAGAGTCCGTTTTGCGTAATATCCTCCTGGGACCCGGAAAAAAAAAGTGTGTCTAAATTATTATTATTATTTTAATTTTATTATTTTATTATTATTATTTATTATTATTATTTTAATTTTCTATTTGGAGGTAAATGAACACCTTAGCATTTACATTTTGTTAATTTTATTCGTAATGTTGTAACATGTCCTCTGTAATGGATGTCAGGGACATTTTGGTGTTAAATCCATGTGAAGTTAACGACCTAACAAAAACTTTTTTTTTTTTTTTGGATAACCAACACTGTTGCCTCAAAAAATTGTAATTTCTTATTTATTTATTTATTTATTTATTTAAGTATTTATGTATTTATTTATTTATTTATGTATTTTATTTATTTATTTATTTATTTTTATTTATTTATTTAAGTATTAATTTATTTATGTAGGCTATCTATTTATTGACGTATTTATTCATTTATTTATTTATGTATTTAATTATTTTTATTTATTTATTTTAATGTATTATTATTATTGTTGTTATTATTATTAATAATAATATTAATAATATTAATATTATAGTGCAGCCACAAACTAGAGTCTATCTCAAAACACACACAGATAGACTGGCTAACTCAATGTCCACTATAAAAGACACAAATGAATGGGTCTCAGGAGGATATAGGACCTTTAAGGAGTAATGCTCAGTTAATCTGTATGGCAGCCCGGGGATATTTTAACAGCACAGTTTCAGTCACGTGTGTAGTCACCTCACCTCAAAACCCTCCTACAAAACTATGCACCACCTGATTTCCCTTTTAACCTTTGCAATTCAAATCGCTCTCATTCTTTATTATGTCTTTCTCTCTCTCTCAGCCTACGAGACGTCTCCCTCCCGCCCTCACCTGGCCCTCTTCACCTGCCTCTTCCTGCTCATGTCTCTGCTGGGCGTGGCCATGTACTGCACGGACCGCCGGCGCCCCCAGAGGCTGTGCGAGGAACTGGAGGCCACCTTGGCTGTCTACATCCTCCACATGAAGCAGCTGCTATGGGGCTGCTGGATATGGCTAACCATGCAGTGACTCGGACCAATACTGGAGGATAGATAAACGATTCCTCTTGGGTTATTTTTCTCTCTTTTAAGGTGCGTGGGCATCTTAACACTTCAGCCATATGATTGACAGGAAGAGAGCGGCGTCGGAGCGCACTCTAGTGGACAAGGGATGAAGTTCGGATCCCAGAAATATGTAGCTTATGTGTCTTGTATGTATATAACAGGAGAGGGCTGTCCCGATCCTTTTGCACATGCTCACATATACTCACATAATTTCACACTTTCTGTCTGTCTGTGTCTCCATGGAATGCGGATACTTATTTTATGTGCCCCCCCCCCCCCCCCCTTCCCGCCCCCCCTCTGTATCTGTGTTTCAATATAATAAGGACTAACACACTACTCAGCCTTGATATTGCACATTAAAGTGAATGTAGGGAGGTAGGTGTGAATGGCACTTTCACTTTTAGCGATACAGTGCACAAAATATGGGTCGGAAAGCAGAGGTGGGTAGAGTAGCCAAAAATTGTACGCAAGTCAGAGTAATGCTACTTTAAAATAATATTGCTCGAGTAGAAGTACAAACTAGTGGTCCAAGAAATGACTTAAGTAAGAGTAAAAAGTACTTGAATTTGAACTTAAAGTAATTTGAGGGACAAAATACACACTGGTCTACAAGCAAAATGCTTCCGGAACAAAAGTAGTGAAGTTTTTCTTGGTTTAGGTCACTAATTTTTAAAAAAAGTAAGTCAGAAGTGCTAATTGGATATAGTTTTCAACATATAGTATTGGGTCAAAATAGGAAATTTATGCAAAATAAGGCAAGAACAGTAGTTTATCAAAAGGTACAGTGTGTCCAGTTCTATCTGAAAGCCTGTCTGCACATTCCAATACATTCATTTTAATATGTCTAGAGTTTTAACATAAAATATTTTTTGATTTCTCATAAGAAAGATGCCTCAAAATTGTGTGCACCTGATGTCTTAAGATATTTCTTGTTTATTTTTTATCGGATAAAGAAGTGCAAGTTAAATATTATCAAAATATAAATATTATTTTTCATCAAAAATGCCTAAATCTATTGTATAAACAGATGTGATTTTGATGTAAAAAAATATATATATATATCATTAAATATCTTGAATACATTAGCTAACCAGCACAGTTATCAATTGATTTTCAGTTCATCTTATCAATAAAAATGAGATTTAGCCACTTTTATCTCGGAAGCAGATCGAATCCAAAAATTTGTAGACCAGTGATATTACAGAATGCGCAAAATCTATCTGTATTTTCCAAGGACAGACACAAAAATGAGGAAAACTACGTTATATCTGAAGGAGCGCTGCTAGAAACACAAAGGTTCTAATTATTTCATACTGTCAACATAAAGCTTTTGTCACTTGTAGAAGAAGAACCACAACTTTTACTGAAGTAAGAGTACTGTTACGCTGTTAAATACAGTATATTACTCAAGTACGCTGGAGTAAAAGTACGCTGCTAAAGTATGCTGCTAGAAAAGAAAAGTACTCTGAAAAGTACAATTTCTTTAAAAAATTGCTCCAGTAAATGTAACTACTAGTACTACCCACCTCTGTTGAAAAGTAACATTGAAACGTGTCATGTTTCTCGTCTGTTGTCAAAGAGGATATACTCAAGTGAATGAATGCTACTGCTTTCAATGGTCTTTATAAACGCTTGTATACCACGGAATAACCTCCCTAAAACCGGGCGCATATCGAAAAATATTCTGCAGATTTTTAATGCAAATAACTGAAATGGAGGTAATATGAAAACTGTTAAATTTGTCGCAGAATTTCAATTTTTAGACTAAAATTTAACAAAGTGTTAAAGATGAACTGCTTAACTTTACTGTTAGAAGGTCCGCCGTCTGTTTGTATTTATGTAGACGTTATTGCTTTGGGATTTAATGTTCTTCTACAGTTATGTATTTCCATGGAGACATCGTGAGGCCAGATCTGCGAAAAGGTGACCCCAGTAACCTCAAGAAAGCAGGTTTTCAAAGTATTTTTTTTTTCTATTACATGAAATAAATGCTAGATGTATGTTTAATGCTGTACTGTGTAGCATTCCAGGCAAAGCGGCAACATCTCTATGGAAACAAGCAGGCGACAAACCAGAAAAGTTCTGCAGTTCACCTTTAGTGTTTTCCGATATGCGCCTGTACATGTCTTTTACTATTAGACACTTTCTGCGTTCACACAAAACCTTTAACTGAAGATTCATTTTTTAAAACTTTTTGTTACCTTGTATTTGAAAATTTATATTGAGAATAATAATAATCAGGTTTTGTGATGTCATCAGACTGTTGTGAGCTAACTTAGGTGTTCCATCGTCATTACCGCTACTGCTACAAGGCCAAAAACAATAGACAATTCCCTTTATCAAACAAACAGATGCATTTTCTAACAGCCAAACCATTGTACTAATGGGTTTGTGGTCAAAGGGCACAGAAATGAAAACCAACACCTCATTATAAGCAATAACACACACTAGAGTCCATAAAACATGTCCTTTATATAACACCATTTTCAGGAAAATCAGTGGAGTTTTGGATACTGAATGCAATGTGAGGCTAAAAAAAGAACTCAATTCCATACAGTCAAGTACAAAGCCAGTTCTTATACATTTGGGACACTGTCAAATGAAAAATACATCATCTCAAATATATAGTTCAACAGATCATTTTCAATATGATTACAGCAACAACAATGTTAGGGATAGGTGAAAAGATCAATTGGTAAAATGCAGATATGGATTGAATCTGCCCGAAAAAAATTATATAATTCATGTTACAAAATGCGTTTCAGACAAAACTCATTTTAAATTAAAAGCAAATTTCAATATAAAAACAAATATATGGATTGTTGTGAACATTCCAACTTATAAAATTGTGTTGTGAGTTGATTTATGTTGCCGCTCTTTGAATAATGATATAGTAATTTAAAAAAAAAAAAAGAACCACTACATCTTAATGAGAATGAATAGGCTCTTAATGTGAATGCTTGATTAGGGCTGCAATCACGATCCAATCAAAATCACAGTTTGAATCGATGCAAGTAGCAAATGTTGTTCTGCATAAAACTTTTAACCCCATAGATTAGATCTGTACAAACTAGGGTTGCCAAAACATGTATCGAAACTCTAGATGCTAGTACGTAAGTATTCTAGACTTTAAACTCTAAATACTAGTACGTAAGTATTCTAGACTTTAAACTCTAAATACTAGTACGCAAGTATTCTAGACTCAAAACTCTAGATACTAGTACATAAGTATTCTAGACTCTAAACTCTAAATACTAGTACGTAAGTATTCTAGACTTTAAACTCTAGATACTAGTACATAAGTATTCTAGACTCTAAACTCTAGATACTAGTACATAAGTATTCTAGACTCTAAACTCTAGATACTAGTATGTAAGTATTCTAGACTCTAAACTCTAGATACTAGTATGTAAGTATTCTAGACTCTAAACTCTAAATACTAGTACGCAAGTATTCTAGACTTTAAACTCTAAATACTAGTACGTAAGTATTCTAGACTCAAAACTCTAAATACTAGTACATAAGTATTCTAGACTTTAAACTCTAAATACTAGTACATAAGTATTCTAGACTTTAAACTCTAAATACTAGTACATAAGTATTCTAGACTTTAAACTCTAAATACTAGTACGCAAGTATTCTAGACTCAAAACTCTAGATACTAGTACGTAAGTATTCTAGACTCAAAACTCTAGATACTAGTACGTAAGTATTCTAGACTCAAAACTCTAGATACTAGTATGTAAGTATTCTAGACTCTAAACTCTAAATACTAGTACGCAAGTATTCTAGACTCAAAACTCTAGATACTAGTATGTAAGTATTCTAGACTCAAAACTCTAGATACTAGTACGTAAGTATTCTAGACTTTAAACTTCAAATACTAGTATGTAAGTATTCTAGACTCAAAACTCTAGATACTAGTACATAAGTATTCTAGACTTTAAACTCTAAATACTAGTACGTAAGTATTCTAGACTCTAAACTCTAGATACTAGTACGTAAGTATTGATACTAAAAAACTATCTAAAAAAAAAGAGCGCTTTCAAAAAGATAATTTCAAAATCAGTATCAAGTCTGTTCTCAGGTATCGAAATTTGAGTTTGAAATTTTAGTATCGTGGCAACAATAGCACAAACCTGTTCTGAAATGTGATTCTTGTATTAGTAGTTTTGTCAATTCTTCTGGACGTGTGAACTTTGAAGAGATCCTTTTATTAAAACATAAATCGCAAATCGAATTTTGATATTTTGATATTTTTCCTAAATAGTTCAGTCTTATATTTGAGGTTTTATGTTTTATTTTCATTTGACAGTGTCCCATCTCATTCAGAACCCGATTTGTAATTTCTCATCCGCAATAAACCCAACCCATATCTCCCATAGAAGCACACTACTTAGCCTCCATTTTCCATCATCTGTCCAATCATTTCTGGTCACTCTCGAGCAGTGCCTTTTATCAATGCTCCTCAGTTCTTTTATGATTTCTATTGTTTTGAATAAAAGTGTCATTGCCTATCAAAACCCAGTGTTTAATTTCTCATTGTAAAATACTAAACAAAAACACATGCAACTTCTCTAGTATATATAAGTCAAAATATGGCACGGTTGTAGCTTTTTCCATCGGCAGGTAGCTAAAAGCGTTTTCAGATGTTGCTAGCGGTTAATACATGAGTCATAGATTTGTTCTTGTCGGTAAAAGGTGCGAGTACACTTAAAGCACTTATCCTCAGCAGCATGCCAAAAGGAGTCTCACTGGGCCAGAAGCAGTACACGCGTCCTACCTGAAAGCCTGCTAAACTGGTAAAAGGTAGAATTATATAAAACAAAAGTCTACAGAGAAGCCTATAGTTTGTCATGCAGTAGATCCATGCAGATTCACAAAGACGATATGAGCCGTCGGCCATTCGCGTCATCGGATTTCCTCAGTCGCTTTGGTTCAGTTAAACATTTTTGATAGTTTTCAATTTCAGGTTATATTTCCAAAATTTTAGACTATGATTTACAATTTTTTAAGCAATACTGTATAGTAAATAAAATAATCTGTACACGACTAACATCATTTTGTGAATTTGAGTTCGATTTAACAAGCTGAGCACTAAATGAGCCAATAAATTGTAAAGCCGATTTGGCACAGTTTTAAAAATACACATAAGATAGCGCAAAAAGGTACACTAGGTAACTTTTCTGTCTGTCTCCATGGATAATGACGTTTCTATTTACACAAAAGAGACAAACAAGTGACCCCCAAACAGACCAAGAGATGAAGAATGCATGTTTTCAAGTTCTTTTGGACATATGAACGAGTGAATACATGTAAGTTTATGTATGTTTAATGCCATATTGTGGGACAATTCAGGCAGAGCAGTAACATCTCCATTGTGCGCCCAGCTCATTTCTAACATACACCTATTTGATTTTGAAATGCAGGTCTAGAAAACATCTGTTTGGCCATTCTATACCCTCCATATCGTACCACTGGGTGCACTGGTCACAGTCGCCTCGATCTTTAGCCCCGTCTGATATCGCCGTGTTTTAAACGAACCAAAGCAAATGAGGAAAACCGCACAACTCAATACTCGTAATACATAATCTGACATTAACAGGTTATACAATTCCTTTAAATAATCATAATACTGCTGTAGCTCAACTCTGTCTCCTTATCCCACAGGAGAGGAACCATCAGAAGAGATATTGGGAGGAAAAATCCATATTTTGAAGAACAATAGAAGAACGTGCCTATTTTTGAATCCACAGTCAGCTCAAAGCACGGCCATTGGTTATGATTGTCTGTACGGGCAGTTGTGTGTCTCAAGGGAGGAGGGGTCTTGTGCAGTTGGGGTCAAAATTCGGTGTAGGTGGAGTCAGTTTTGGGGGTTAAAAGTGCACTGTGTAGCTTTTCTGGTTTGTCTCCATGGGAATGCTGCAGTATTCCACAGTATGGCTTTGAATGTAAGATAAGATAAACCTTACTGGTCCAAGTTGAAATTTGTCTATCGAGTATCTATTTTCATGGCGACAAATGGGTGGGAACACTAAACTGAGGTCAGATCTGTGGAAATGCGAGCCCAGTAAGAATGGCTGTTTTTGAGCATTATAAATGCAAGATAGATTTGTGTAATGGCATCCTGTGAAACAATCAAGACAATAAAATCTCCATGGAGACAAGCAGGTAGCAGACCCTCCACTGGAAAAGTTCCATAATGCAGCTTTAAATATGGTATTAGATTAGAAAGTAGTTGGAAGAATGTCTAGACTGAAGAGGGTTGGACTTGATGCGGGTTCTTGTGCAGTTGGGATGGTGGTCTTTGTAGGGTCTAGATCTGGGTCTGGAGGTCTAGAGTATTCCGGTTTTGAGGTCGGAGTTGCGGCGGGAGCGTCCGAGCAGCAGGTCCTTCTCGTGGATCAGGCTGTCCAGCAGATCTTCTTGTCTGTAGTTGTGGTAGACCTTTAGGAAGGCTATGATGGCGATGCCCAGCCAGGCCAGCCAGGCAGCCCACAGACCAAACTACACAAATAACGCATTAGATTTAGATACTTATCGGCTATTATAAGGACAGTATCACTAGACCAGTGCTTCTCAATTATTTTCTGTGACGCCCCCCCAAGAAGAAGAAAAAATTTCACGCCCCCCTCCCTGCGCGTGACTATAAATAGTATTATTTGTCTAGAAAATTGTTATTAGTACACCTCTGCATAACATTGTATCCTTTATTAACATTAAAAACAAAAAAAGAAAGAAACTTATAACAAAGACTGCACTGTCTTTTTGCACTGAAGACTCAAATATGAATGTGTTTTTAATGCAGCTTTGTGCACATTTGTTTACGTTTTACAGAAACGAAACATAAAATCACATGGTTCATTTGCATAAACTAAAATCGCTGGAAAAAAAAACGCTCTCTCCTTGTGCCGCTGATGCGTCAGCTTCTGTCCGACTAAAGGACACGACTCAGTGGAATATACATGTTTTTTCTTTGACAGAGGATGTTCTGCTGATGGTGAGTCTGTTCTGTATATCGCGTATTTAAGGTTGCTGACCCCTGCCCCAGAGCGACAATGAGAGCGCCACTGCCAACTACTGTTGTTGATGTGCAATTACACTTATTTCTAGTACAGCACGGCAAAAAAGCGTGTTTCCCAGGGTCACACGCGCCCCCCCTGACATCACACCGCGCCCCCCCAGGGGAGCACACCCCACTATTTGAGAAGCACTGCACTAGACTTACCTGAGCTATAGCAAACTGGTCATAGAAAGCTGAATTGTCCACACCAAGTTCTAGATCAGTGTCCTGCAGATCCTCACAACTGGAATTAAAAATAGAAAATAATACAGTACTTAGTAGTGTTGTCACAATACAGTGGTACCTCGCCTTACGAAAGACCCAACAAACGAAAATTCCAAGTTACAAAGTTACGTTACGTTAAATTTTGGTCTCTAGATACGAAAGAAGTTACGAAACGCGAAATCTCAAAAATTCAAATAATGCGCGCTCAGCCACACACATTATACGCTTTTCTCAGACTGGATTTAAACTTTTCTCACATTTGTCTCTCGTTTAAACACTCAAACTTTGGATTTTCAACAAAATGTATTAATAGTGAAGCGTGGGGGGAAGGGGGAGAAGACTGTGCGCGGACACGTGTGTGATAGCGCAGCATGACCCGGCGCGGGGCTGCGAGCACGAGACCCGTGCTCAAACCGTGCCTCTTCTAGACCAAATCAAATCAAATCAAACAATATTTATAAAGCGCTTTTCATACAAAATTGTAGCACAAAGCTACAAGCAGGTCTAAACCAGATCTAAACCAGGATTAAACCAGGATTAAACCACCGTGGCTCTTGCCTGCATTCGTTCATGCGCTCGGACTGCGTGTTGTCCCGAGGGGAGCACATCTCTCCCCTCCTCGCTGCTCGCCTCAGCCGTAACTCGTGAGGTACACCGGTGCTGCTGCTAATAGCAGAGCTAGCACGAAACCAGGAAATAGACCCGCACGCGGCGCTTTAATCCTGGTGTCCAGTCCTGGTTTAGTCCAGGTTTAGTCCTGGTCCAGTCCAGGTATAGACCTTGTTTAGACCTGGTTTAGTCCACGTTTAGTCTTGGGTCTACAGTCTCTTAGCTAATCAGGACGCAGAACACAGTGTTACACTATAAAAAAAAGTTACATTATAAAAAAAAAACTTGGAACGGGGCCTTGGAACGAATCAGGCTTTTTCCATTGAAATAGCTACTCAACTTATGAAAAATTCACGTTACGAAACCACTTCTGGAACTAATTAATTTCGTAAGGTGAGGTACCACTGTACTAAAATGTCAAACTTGATTTCTATACTAAGGAATAGACTTGATACTCAATACTGATACTACAGTGATAATAAAAAAACACTTTTAATAATTTTCAACATTAAATCGTAGTACTTTCTTTCATATTACCATGTGGTCTTATATCTGTGTACTTCCTCAGTGGTCCAGGTAGGTTCCGTAGTGGTCCATGAGCGTATACTAGTCTACAAGCTCTTATACTTGGTCTGATACAGCTCAAGATCATTATAAGCTAGTCAGGAAAGGTTCATTTCTGTCCAGTGAATGACTTTTTTTAGTATCAATACTTTCTCAAAAGAGTAACTAGTTTTAATATTAGTTTTAGTGTTAGTTGCCATCTGATTTTCGATTATTTTGACAACCCTATCGTGTACTTGTCACTGAGAACATTATTAGCCATGCAACTGCACTTTTACTTGAGACAAATGTTCAGTACTCTTTCAATCACTGCTTACTCTTGGAAATTCTTGATGGTAACTTCATTAAAATGCAATCTAACACATTCTCCTGCCTGATGTGGGTGGACTTACCTGCTGGGCATACTGCCACTTTCTGTGATGGCGTCGCACCACAGGTTAAAGCCCACGCTCACGATGGTGCTGGAGAGGAAGACTGTGAACACCACCAGAGTGCTGATCAGGAGGTTCAGGAACGCGTTGAAGATGGAGCTGTAGGCACAAAGAAACACAAAAATACAATGAAACACTATACACAGCTCTGGAAAAAAAGAAGAGAGCACTGCATTTTTTTCTGAAATCAGCATCTCTACATGTATTACAGCCATTCCATTCCAGCGTCTGTTGAATTCCACATAAACACAAAGCTGAGCTACTTCAGTTCTTGCACCAGGAGTGGAATAAAGTCACCCAAGAACAATGTGAAAGACTTGTGGAGAGCATGCCAAGACGCATGAAAGCTATGATTAAAATAAGGGTTATTGCACCAAATATTGATTTCTGAACTCTTCTTAAGTGTAAACATTAGTATTATGTTGTTTTAAAATGAATTTGATCTTGTTTCTTTGAATTGTTTGAGGTCTGAAAACATGTATCTTTTTTGTTATTTTGACCATTTGTCATTTTCTGCAAATAAATGCTCTAAACGATCATATTTTATTTGGAATTTGGGGGAAATGTTGTCAGTAGTTTATAGACTCAAACAAAAATGTTCCTTTGGCCCAAACACATACCTATAAGTAGTAAAATCTGAAAAAACAGATACTTTTGCAGTAGTCTCTTATTTTTTTCCAGAGCTGTAGATTAAACCTGTCTATCATAAAGGAGACAAGCAGGATACAGCACTATGTTACATTACAACTCAGATCTGTGGAGAGTCGCCCTTATTCACAGAAGGAAGTATTGTATTTTGCACCATAGAAACTCGCATAATGAATATGAATATGCTTAAAGGACAAGTAACGTTTTTAAAATCTGGACCTTATTTCAGTGATAAAAGAACGTCATTTACTCACCCATTGTACTTTGGTGTCATTTGAAGTATTTCCAGAGATTTCGGAATTGGACGATATTAACGTGAGTGGTCGGAGCACGCTATTGCAGTCACCAAATAACACAAACTTTATCACTTTTCAAATGACAGAAGTTCAATGTGTTAGTCTACACTTTCTTTTGAGTCATCCGAGATTCAGTCATGGTTCCGATTGGATGACGTCATCAACCAGGACCGCGCGCATGCGCGCATTCATTCCGCTACTTTGCTTAGAAGACGCTCAGAACATTTCTGTTGCAAGCGAGACATTGCTGAAGATTCGGACTTTGAGATTGAAGAGGACTTATTTGAGTATGATGGCCATCCCTATTGTTTTGAGCCTGAGTATACGGATCAGGAGGTATTAGAAAGAAGGATCATTTGTCATTTTCTGCAAATAAATGCTCTAGACCAGGGGTGTCCAAACTTTTTTCATCAAGGGCCACATATCTAAACACAGACGAAGCAGAGGGCCGATCGAGGACCAAAGACTGGTGCTCAGTACAGTCAATAATTGAAATATCTGCATGTTTAACACGTTAGAATGAGCTATCAGTCCTTTATTTGTGCTAAGACCCTCAAAACCACACAATAAATAATAAATATTGTCTTATCAAGGTAGATTTTCAAAAAACTTGCAGTCATAAGTTCTGCTCAAGGTAATTTGGACCAATTCTCCTGGAAGCCTGAGGGCCAAGAAAAATTTGTCTGAGGGCCACATTTGGCCACATTTATAGACTCAAACAAAAATGTTCCTTTTGCCCATACACATAAGTAGTAAAATCAGAAAAAATGATAAGTTTGCAGTGGTCTCTTATTTTTTTCCAGAGCTGTATAGATCAGTTTTCATTTGAGTCATGTTAATAATGATGTCTTCTGCGATGCTAAGTATATGCAAGTCTCTACTGCTTTCCAGTTGTTTGTCCACACATTTAGCCTACACACAGTTGAGTCATGATTCAGTCCAGGTTCAAGGCTGTGTGTATTGGTCCATTTATAGACGTGCTTAGTCCAGGGTTAGTCTTGGTTTAGTCCTGGTGGTAGGCTGGGCTAGTGTGAGAGTCGGGCTTTGGGAGTAACAGAAAACAAGAACAGCGTTAAGTAGGGATACAAAGGATACAAAAAAGGTAAAAGACGTGCTCAGATTACAGGTACATTTAGTGAAAATTAGGGTTGCAAAATTCTGGGAATTTTCAAAGTTGGAAACTTTCCATGGGAATTTTCGGGAATTAATGGGAATTTTCGGGAATTAATGGGAATAAACTGGGAATTATCAAAGTTGAAGGTTAGGAGCATTAATATAGTTGGTAGAGAAATACTGTAGCATAATCTTGGCTAAAATAATCAAATTTCTGTGAATAAAATAGGACACTATTTTGTGCAGAGCCATCGAGCCACAGCCTCTACGTGCATTTTGCATTCCTTTATCACATGCACAATAACTTCTAGAATTCCGAAGAGCTAAAGCTACTTTTCTGAGCTCACAGCAAATACAGACTACTGAGGCCAGACATTTCAGCAAGAGGACTACATGCAGTCAAGTAAGTTCTGAGGATATCATGAAGTAGATTATATTTGATCTATATATTAAAGATCCCATGACATGGTACTTCTTGATGCTTTTATATGGCTCCTTAATGGTTCCCTAATACTGTAAATGAATCCTTCTTCAAAATCAACACTCAATGCATGAGAAAGAGAGATAAGATGAGAAAGAGTCATAAATGTCACTCTGGAACACTCCATTATAGGCGTTGTTGCTTGAATGCAAATGAGGAGGACAGAGCTGGCCTATAGTAGGGGGTGGGGGCGTGGCCAAGCTCTCCACTCCGCTCTGTGACCCACTTCTGTGTTTTTGCACGGGGGGAGAGATGAGAAGCCTTCCATTGAAAAGTAAACACATTTCCACAGAAAATAAAATTAAACCACTGCTGTTTCAGATATCCACAGGCTCAGATAAAGGACTTCCGAGCCTAGAAACACTCGCAAGTTCCTCCAGGCAAATAAAAAAACGTATTTCACATTGCGTAGCTCCTCTGCAGTCCAAACTCTCTGGGCGTGATTTACAGAGACGCTGAGTACAGACAGACGGGGGTGGAACTGCATTTGCATTTCTTTTTTCGATCTGACGTCAATAAGGTGCCTTGTTCAAAATCGCCCGTTTGAGTTCTGATTTTTTTTAACGCAGAAAAGGATCGCAAATGCTCAGTTTAGACATTTCGCAACTTTTAACCATGGGGGGGCCTAAACAGGGTAGGTGAGCTCACATTAACGTTCAAAAACCTCAGAAAGTGAAAATTTCATGCCATGGGACCTTTAAAGATCTATATATTAAAGAATGTTAAAGTAGAAAAAAATATATAGTGCTAGCTTACTGGTAAACTAGATCTGCGCCATTTCACTGAAGAAGTTATCTTATGACGCTAGATACCGCAAAATGTGCTAGAGCTAGCTTACTGGGAAACCAGATATGCTAAATATTTATATTTATATGCTAAGTTTTTGGACAGGAGGAGAGTTCCTTTCATTTTAAATTTTGAATTATAAGACACATTTTAGCCAGTGTTCATGTTTTGTTGTTCAATAAAGGAGATACGCATTGATAAAGTTCTTCTTACAAATAAATCATGTGAGTCATGTGTTTTAATTGTCTCCCTTTTACAATAATGCCTGCTGATGACAAAATAAAATGTTTATGTTTATGTTGGTATTAGGGATGCAAATTATCGATTAATTCATTAATTGATAGTTGATTGACCTTATTGATCGATTAACGATTAACTGATAAGCGGCATTTTACACCTGAATTTTAGTGTTTCAATAGGGTCTTTAAGAATATAAGCTATAGTACACATGACACTGAGTCAAAAATATATCATAGTATTATTATATTGTATATTCCTCAATTAATTATTCCTTAGTAAAAAGCAGACGAATGTACTGATGCTGAATAACAAAATACAGTAATCCCTCGCTCTATCGCGGTCCGAAGATTTTTTTTCTTTTTCTTTTTTTTTTATATAGTGTAACTTTTTTTTATAGTGTAACATTGTGTTCTGTCCTGATTAGCTAAGAGACTAGACCAGGACTAAACGTGGACTGGACCAGGTCTAGACCAGAACTAAACCAGGTCTGGACCAGGTCTGGACCTGGACTGGACCTGGACTGGACCGGGACTCGACCGGGTCTGGACCTGGACTGAACCAGGATTGGGCCTCTGCGTGCCGCTGCTGGTTTCGTGCAGCTGGTTTGTGGCTCGGGGCCGCGGGCCGGCTGCGTGGGACTCGGGGCCCGGGCCGCGGGCCGGCCATGCGGGACCAGCAGCGG
Source organism: Paratrypauchen microcephalus (assembly GCA_036785185.1). Classification (NCBI taxonomy): domain Eukaryota; kingdom Metazoa; phylum Chordata; class Actinopteri; order Gobiiformes; family Gobiidae; genus Paratrypauchen; species Paratrypauchen microcephalus. The sequence continues at coordinate 2,642,206 of JAVJIX010000085.1, forward strand.
CACATTGCGGCGCATTCCTGGGTGCTGCGGTTCGATCTCGCCTCGCGCGTACACCCGGGGCTGCTGAGCAGTGCCGTTGGTGCCTGCGGCCGGCTGTGAGTCGAGCGCAGCGCGGTGCTTGTTTCGTGACCACGCGGGTGCGCGTGTCCGCGATTAGCGATTAATTACAATTAATGCATTTTGTTCGACTAACGTCTTAATCGACAATTAATCGTTAATCGATTAATTGTTGACATCCCTAGTTGGTATATGACTCACAATAATTCCCATAAATTCCCCAAAATTCCCACGCCAAAGTTTCCATGGAAATTTTCCTTTAACTTTCCGGAAATTTTCCGCCCCTTTGCAGCCCTAGTGAAAATGGGGATTATTTAGCAGGATTACAATTTGAAAGCATTTTATGTTATTTAATGTTTTCATTTAAAGCTGGAGATGGAGGGAAATCAGAACAAATGCACACACACTATGGCAGTAATGGAACAAACTTGCAACTGGCCTGGCTTCGACCGAGAAGAACGCATTTAGCCTGTGGAAATTTTGACATTATTTTAATTTTAAGGAAGACAAGGGTATTTTTTTCTTAATAAACTGTACTATATGGTCAAGACTTGTGCACTTTCAAGACTTGTGCGCGCGGATACGTACGCTCATCGCGGTCCCGAGGGGAGGACCCGCGTGCGGACGGCAAAGAGCCGCATGCCTTTGCTCTTTTCGGACTGCGTGCCTTGCTCCCCTCTAGTCCTGGTTTAGTCCAGGTCTAGTCCTGGTTTAGACCTGGTCTAGTCCTGGTTTAGTCCAGGTCTAGACATGGCCCAGTCCTGGTTTAGTCCAGGTCTAATCCTGGTTTAGACCTGGACATTCAAAAATAAATTTTGCATGATTTTCAGTCTGTATAAAATGTTACCTCAGAATTAAAAATAAATAAATATCGGTATCGGCCAATATCAGCGACATTAATATTGGATATCGGTATCGGCTAAAATGTTCACATCGGTGCATCCCTAACAGTAACGATCCCAACCCTGGTGAGAGTAGGGTGTAGTTGAGGGGGAATGGTTTGAGAGCTGTTGTATGTCAGAAGTCACTCTGTTGTGGTTTCATGTGTTGTGTTATTATTGGTTAGCGCTGCTGTAAATGGTGACGTGGTTGTCATTAGGTCTGTGTGAGATCTGCGTTGGGAATCTCCATCAGCCTTGACAGTTATTAATTATTTTAGGAATTTCCAGAAATGGCCTAATGTTTCTTATGAATGAGATGAGGCGTTTATCTGAGTAAATCTGTGTGTAAGAGGAGAATGCACGGGCGTGGGTGAAGGGCAGAGCGCGCGCGCACACACACACACACACACACACACACACACACACGCACACACACACACACACACAGATGGAGAATATGGACGGTCCGTCACTCACTCGTCGTGTCCCTTGCAGAGGAAGAAGAGCAGTCTCCAGGCCTGCACGGCGGACAGCACGAGGGAGGCTATCCCGACAAAAGTGATGAAGCTGCAGGAGGACTCGGGGCCCCACTCCTCCACGATGAAGCGCTGCTTGGACACAGTGATGTTCTCATTCTGCCACATTCCCCGCGTGAACAGCAGACATTTACCCCCGAAGTCCTCCGTGTTCTCCGACAGAGGCACCACGGCGATGAAGCCGAACATAAAGGCTAAAAAATAAAGGATGCATTGCGCGAAAATTAAATTATTGAGAGCCATTTTCGCTCTTCCTCTTCTTCGCCGCGTCCTGGACTAGCTGCGCCTGCGCAGTGGAGGAGGAGAGCGGAGGCGCAGCATCCAGGACCGTGCTGAGAGAGAGTTGTGGAGGGCTGTGAGGGTCTGTGAGGGACTGTGAGGGACTGTGAGGGACTGTGAGGGTCTGTGAGGGACTGTGAGGGGCTGTGAGGGACTGTGAGGGTCTGTGAGGGACTGTGAGGGGCTGTGAGGGGCTGTGAGGGGCTGTGAGGGGCTGTGAGGGTCTGTGAGGGATTGTGATGGTCTGTGAGGGATTGTGAGGGACTGTGAGGGGCTGTTAGGGACTGTGAGGGTCTGTGAGGGGCTGTGAGGGATTGTGATGGTCTGTGAGGGATTGTGAGGGGCTGTGAGGGACTGTGAGGGGCTGTGAGGGACTGTGAGGGTCTGTGAGGGATTCTGAGGGTCTGTGAGGGACTGTGAGGGACTGTGAGGGTCTGTGAGGGATTGTGATGGTCTGTGAGGGATTGTGAGGGACTGTGAGGGGCTGTGAGGGACTGTGAGGGGCTGTGAGGGTCTGTGAGGGATTGTGATGGTCTGTGAGGGATTGTGAGGGACTGTGAGGGACTGTGAGGGGCTGTGAGGGACTGTGAGGGACTGTGAGGGTCTGTGGGGGATTCTGAGGGTCTGTGAGGGACTGTGAGGGACTGTGAGGGTCTGTGAGGGATTGTGATGGTCTGTGAGGGATTGTGAGGGACTGTGAGGGGCTGTGAGGGTCTGTGAGGGATTGTGATGGTCTGTGAGGGACTGTGAGGGACTGTGAGGGACTGTGAGGGTCTGTGAGGGATTCTGAGGGTCTGTGAGGGACTGTGAGGGTCTGTGAGGGACTGTGAGGGTCTGTGAGGGATTGTGATGGTCTGTGAGGGATTGTGAGGGACTGTGAGGGGCTGTGAGGGATTCTGAGGGTCTGTGAGGGACTGTGAGGGTCTGTGAGGGACTGTGAGGGTCTGTGAGGGATTGTGATGGTCTGTGAGGGATTGTGAGGGATTGTGAGGGACTGTGAGGGGCTGTGAGGGGCTGTGAGGGTCTGTGAGGGATTGTGATGGTCTGTGAGGGATTGTGAGGGACTGTGAGGGACTGTGAGGGTGTGTGAGGGATTCTGAGGGTGTGTGAGGGACTGTGAGGGTCTGTGAGGGATTCTGAGGGTCTGTGAGGGACTGTGAGGGTCTGTGAGGGACTGTGAGGGTCTGTGAGGGATTGTGATGGTCTGTGAGGGATTGTGAGGGACTGTGAGGGACTGTGAGGGATTCTGAGGGACTGTGAGGGACTGTGAGGGGCTGTGAGGGATTCTGAGGGACTGTGAGGGACTGTGAGGGTCTGTGAGGGACTGTGAGGGGCTGTGAGGGACTGTGAGGGATTCTGAGGGACTGTGAGGGTCTGTGAGGGATTCTGAGGGACTGTGAGGGACTCACTGTAAAAAATGTCTGTGAAAATAACTGTGGGGGAATAACTGTGAAATGGCAACAGAAATAAACCATAAAATGTAAATGATAAAAGGAGAAATTCAATTTGTCAACTGGATAAAGTTTGTTTGGTCGAAAACTCATCCAAGAGGCTTCGTCAGTTCGTAGGGCTCTCAAGTTTTGAACTGATGAAGCCTCTCGGATGAACGGCAAAACGTTTTCGACCAAACAAACTTTGTCCAGTTGACAAATTGAATTTCTCTTTTTATCATGGATTTTACCTGGACGACTGAGGGATTCTTCACGCATAAAATGTAAAATTGTTTATTACTGTAGTATAAACATTAAATTACTTTCTATCAGAAAATGCCAAGAACTTTATTTTTTTTAACTGTTTTAACATGTGAAATATTGGGTGAAAACCTGAAATGGCAACAGTATCAGACCGTAAAATTAAAAATAGTATATTACTGCTTTATACGCAGCATAAACATGAAATTACTATAAAACAAAAAACTGTCCAAAACTATTTTTTTTAAATTTGTAATATGTGGAAATTGTGGTGGAAAATTGAAATGCCAACAGTAATAGACCAACAAAATTACTGTATTATGAACATTACATTATGCGTGAAGAGTCCCTCAGTCGTCCAGGTAGAAGCCATTCTAAAAGGAGAAATTCAATTTGTCAACTTGACAAAGTTTGTTTGGTCGAAAACGTTTCGCCACTCATCCGAGAGGCTTCGTCAGCTCTGGTTCTAGTGCTGGTTAGACCCTGTTTATATCTAGCTGCAGGGAGGAGCTCCCTACACTGAAATAGCTCTGAAACTATCTCCACTAATCTGTCTCTTATGTATTACGAATTCCTCTGGCGTCTAGTATTAGCATATCCATTCAGCCCTAGGAGGCGCTCACTACACTGAAATAGCTCTGAAACTATCTCAACTAATCTGTCTCTTTGTTTTTCAAATTACTCTGGCGACTAGTTTAGCCTCCCTATTCAAGCCTAACGACCCTCTCCACCCCTCTGCCCTGGATTGTCTACCCTAATGTTTCTTTGTCTGTTTTTGACTTGGTTTGAGAATCGAATTATAAATGGGAGACAAGTTATGTCTAACTCCCCCATTTCTGTTTAACGACGGATTCTCTTTTTTGACAAAAATTGCCTCTTTAACCCCCCTCTCAAACCAGTTTTGTTCCCTGGCTAAGATCTGAACCTCACTGTCCTCAAAAGAATGGCTCGTGGCTTCTAGGTGAAGATGTACGGCAGATGACGGTCCACTCTGGCACGCCCGCCTGTGTTGGTACATCCTCTTGTGAAGTGGCTGTTTGGTTTCCCCAAGGTAGCGCTCACTGCAGTCTTCACTACACTGAATGGAGTAGACCACATTGCTTTGTTTGTTTGCTCAGTGTTTTGTCCTTTGGGTGGACGAGTTTTTGTCTTAAAGTGTTTGTGGGTTTGAAATAAACTGGAATTTCATATTGTCTGAAAATCCTCTGTAGTTTTTCCGAAACGCCGGCCAGGTACGGAATTGCTCCCCCTTTCCTCCTGGGTTCGGATTCTCTGTTGTCTTGTTTCTTACCCTTGTCACTCTTGGTTTTGTTGACAGCCCACTTAGGATATCCACAAACAGAGAGGGCTTTCTGCACATGTTGTTCTTCTTTCTCCTTACCCTCTGTGCTTGTGGGAACCACTTGGGCCCTGTGTTGTAATGTCCGAATAACACCCAGTTTGTGCTGCAGTGGGTCTCCCCTATCATGGCTAATTTATACATGGAACAATTTGAACAGAGTGCCTTAGCTTCATATCCAGGCACTCCGCCCACACACTGGTTTCGGTATGTTGATGATAATTTTTCAAAAATCAAAATTCAAGATTTGGAACCTTTTACTGCACATATCAATTCTGTAGATCCGAACATCAAATTCACCCATGAAGATGCCAATGATAACACACTGGCGTTCTTAGATTGTGCAGTAACGATAGGAGGAGACCGGCGACTCCAAGTAGAAGTCTTCAGGAAGCCCACACACACAGACCAATACCTGCTTTTTGATTCACACCACCCACTGCAGCACAAACTGGGTGTTATTCGGACATTACAACACAGGGCCCAAGTGGTTCCCACAAGCACAGAGGGTAAGGAGAAAGAAGAACAACATGTGCAGAAAGCCCTCTCTGTTTGTGGATATCCTAAGTGGGCTATCAACAAAACCAAGAGAGACAAGGGCAAGAAACAAGATAACAGAGAATCCGAACCCAGGAGGAAAGGGGTAGCAATTCTGTACCTGGCCGGCGTTTCGGAAAAACTACAGAGGATTTTCAGACAATATGAAATTCCAGTTTATTTCAAACCCACAAACACTTTAAGACAAAAACTCGTCCACCCAAAGGACAAAACACCGAGCCACAAACAAAGCAATGTGGTCTACTCCATTCAGTGTAGTGAAGACTGCAGTGAGCGCTACACTGGGGAAACCAAACAGCCACTTCACAAGAGGATGTACCAACACAGGTGGACGTGCCAGAGTGGACCGTCATCTGCCGTACATCTTCACCTAGAAGCCACGGGCCATTCTTTTGAGGACAGTGAGGTTCAGATCTTAGCCAGGGAACAAAACTGGTTTGAGAGGGGAGTTAAAGAGGCAATTTTTGTCAAAAAAGAGAATCCGTCGTTAAACAGAAATGGGGGAGTTAGACATAGCTTGTCTCCCTAATTCGATTCTCAAACCAAGTCAAAAACAGACAAAGAAACATTAGGGCAGACAATCCAAGGCAGAGGGGTGGAGAGGGTCGTTAGGCTTGAATATGGAGGCTAAACTAGACGCCAGAGAAATTTGAAAAACAAAGAGACAGATTAGTTGAGATAGTTTCAGAGCTATTTCAGTGTAGTGAGCACCTCCTAGGGCTGAATGGATATGCTAATACTAGACGCCAGAGGAATTCGTAATACAAAAGAGACAGATTAGTGGAGATAGTTTCAGAGCTATTTCAGTGTAGGAGCTCCTCCCTGCAGCTAGATATAAACAGGGTCTAACCAGCACTAGAACCAGAGCTGACAAAGCCTCTCGGATGAGCGGCGAAACGTTTTCGACAACAAACTTTGTCCAGTTGACAAATTGAATTTCTCCTTTTATCAACATTACATTATCTTAAATCAAGAAACTGCCTAAAGCTTTATTTTTTACTGTTGTAATATGTGAAATTTGTGCTGGAAAACTGTGTGAAATTGCCATAGTAATAGACTTTTACCCTCTGTGTTAACTCATATGAAATCATGAAATGGACCAGAACCTTACCTTTTACCCTTAAAAGTGAACGTCAATGCAAAATAACACAAAATAACCATTAAATGACCATAAATGCTTCCACATACAGTGTATGGCACAAAACAGACCACATAGGCTGAGGTCAAAAGCCACTGTGGTTCGTCATGATCAAGGAGACGTATTAAACAGGACAAACAGTTTGAAGAATTTTGACAAAGGACGTTTTATTTGAACTCAAAAAGGGGAACAACAGACTCAATGTGGCAAACAGGAGCATTTCTTTTTTTGGTGAACAGGAACACACACTTCGAATTCGTGAAGAGAAGAGAACAGATGAAGAAACCCTTAAGAAAAGAAAGATCAGAACCGAGGACAGACTCAGAGTAAGTTAGTGTAAGTGTTAATGTGGATTTCGCTTGACAAAGGTTATATTTTCAACATTTCTGCTTAATAATGTTAATACTGGGGTTTTAGGACTCACTTTCAGGGCTCTCAAGTTTTGAAGTTTGATTGGAGTGAGATTTTTTTTTTTTTTTTTGGGGGGGGGGGGGGGGGGCTTGAAATGGACAGGTGTAAATGTTGGTCTAAAGAGCAAAATTACAAAGTAACTAATGAGAGTTTTATAAATAAGTTATTACCTGATGGTTCTCAGTCCTGAGTTGGATGCTCGTTTGTTTTATCATTCACCGTTTTGTCATCATTCGTTCGTCTCACTCGTGTTCAGTTGCCGTCCTTCAATTATGACTGACAGTGCAGTGCGCGCTTAGCTGAAACTAGACTCTACGGTCCGCCCGACAACAGAACAATCTAGTTTCTGATTGGCTGAAAAGGGCGTGGTGCCTGGATAACTCTTCTGAGCCACACAGACCGATGTTCTGGGCACAGAAGCACTGTGACCAGTGGCAAGAGTTTCATTGAATTGCTTAACAAAATTTCAGCGTGAGAAATACCATGTGTGGCGTGTGAGCGTGTGAACTCATTGAAATGCGTGTCACACTCTCAAAGCGTGAGACTTGATATGGCAATGAGCAAAATCCTCATGAAATGAGCAGCCCCAAAGTAACCGATTAAAAAGCTAGGCTAAAAGCAGCTAGCCGCTTACGTTAGCTGCGTACTGTTAGCCGCTGGTTGGTGACGGGATGTGCTCATTTTTTAGGCCACAGGTGAACCACAGTGGTGCAGGGAGTTTGTACCGACGTCCGCAGCGTGTGTGAGGATCAGCCCCACGGTCCCATGTAAGACCGGGCTCAGTACCGTGAGGCTGATTCTGTGTTGGGCGGGAGCAGAGCCGTTGTCAGGCTCTGGCTCCTGAGGAATGAGCGGCTCGCAGTGAGTCTTTTAAACCATGTGGACGGGAAGCCCCCGCCAGACCCAAATCTTTAAGAAAAAAGTGATAATGTCTTGGACATGACCAGATTTTTAAGGGAGGACGCGGTTAGCTGGCACGCCCATTCTTAAGAAATGAGTGGTTAACGGCAGGTCCAAGAGCCGTGAGAGTGCGGACCAGACGAATGTGGGTTTGACGAGGCAGATACGACATTCCCGAGGTAAACTGTACTAGCACATGTGGCATAGTCTACAGCATGGTTAGGCTAAAGCTGGGGCTGTGTTGGTCTGTGTGGCGCCTGCTAATCAAAGTTCTATCAATGTTTGACAGGGATTTCACTTTTTCTGTTCTTGTGTGTTCCAGGTAAATGCTGAACTGTGGTGAAGACTGAAGAAGCCCACAGTGGCACAGGATTTTATGCAGGTAATGCCTGTAGTATTATTGGTAGGGCCTACATATCCATTATTTATCAATAATTATTTCTCATAATACATGCTTTTATGCTTCTTTATGAACCAATTCCAGTTACTATAAAGTGAACAGGTTAACACAGTTTTGGTGGTGTTCAAAAGTTCAGTTGCCTTATATATAATTATTCTGTACAATACTGCAGGTGTGGAAGCTTAAAGTTACTGCTGGTGCCTGTCAACGACATCAAAGCAAACTATAGTAGGTGATAGGCAATTCATATTTTTTTTATATTAATAAATGTACAATACCATTTATTGGTGACTGAAACAGTTCATTTAAACTTACTATATTTTCATTGTTTATTACTTTCAGTGATTTTTACAGACACAGACAGCAAGTGGAAGGGCAATTTGGGAGAATAATGACAAATGTAAGTCATTTTGTGTAATTATGATGATGTTTAAGTTGAACTCCCTTGCATTTTAAACCAGGTGAGGTATCTAATGGTACAAGAGGAAAGTGAACACTTCTGCCAGACATGACAGAAATTTGAAGCATTTTGTTTTTATTAATATTGTTATTATTGATTACAGGACATTCCCTCAGGCTTCTTGAATCCTTTATGTAAGTATTTACATTGGCTTTTTTTTAAAAGATATATATTTTTAACGTATATTTATACATTCATGCAGATCATCATTTTAAGACCTTCATTCTACCATTCTATGCAATACTGTACTGACTGGTAAGTGCAAATAATCTATTTTGTGTGATTATTATCTACTGTGGGACTTTTAACAAATCTTAATATGTCCTACTGTCAATACCCAACGTCTAGTTTGGAACCTAAGATGGCTGCCCCTGGTTTCTTCACCTGGTACCTCCACAATCCACCATTGGAAAGCTTCATGAATTAGCATGACTTTGGGGTTGGGGAGGGGTTGTTTGTTTCGCCTTTTAATTTAAATTATTTTAAGAGGAGGGACACTCATAAGCCTTTACTGCACTGTTCTGTTATTTTTGATTAAAGTTTATTTTCGATTCAAGTTTGAGTGAAATTGGCCAAAGTATGCACGGAATATCACTCGTCAAAATTTGATGGCGAGCTGCAAAAACTGCAAAAGTTTGTGGCATTTTCACGGAAACACCGTTCAGTCTTTTAGAACGCTTTTAATAACTTTTAATGTCCCACTTGTCTAGATGATACAGCATGATTCTGGTGAGTCTGGGTCAAAAACCCTAGGAGGAGTTTGTTCAAATACGAGGAAAATTTGCCTTCGGCGCCGGGCCACGTGCTCAGTCCAATATGGCTGACTTCCTGTTGGTCGCCTAGCAACGGTGTAATATACTTTTTTGTTCTTATTCCCATGATGCATCTGTCTACCAAATTTGGTTTGGCTACGACAAAGTTTTTGCTGGGCGTCCCATTGGCGAGGACAGATGTTTGGCCTGTTGCCATGGCAACACGGGTATAGCCATAGGCGCAATGTATTTTGATTTTCCAGGGGGCACTGTCGAGCCATTTTTTAAGATTTTTTAATACAGATTATTTGTAAATTCCTTTTTGGGCGTTCTTGAATTTTGTGCAAAATTTCGTGAGTTTTCAACGGTGGGAAGTACCCGAACCCTGAAAAAAGGGGTTAAAAAAAATAATAAGAATAAGAAAAACCAGAACAATAACAATAGGCCCTACGCTTTAGCGCTCGGGCCTAATAATAGGAGCGCAGTGATACGACTCCAAGCGATTTAGACTGCTGACTTTTTCGTGTGCAACTGTTTTCTGACGCAAATATATCACTTTTTGGACGAATATTGTTTTGAGGAGAAAAACAAGCTTTATTAACTCTCCCCGCTAACTTGCCAGACCTACTTTCATCAGCGCCAGAACCGGGGCAGAACTCGGCTCAGAGGACACTGTTAGGGGTAAGCCAGTGTTAATGCACAACACTGCTGAAGGGGATGCCATACAGATTCACATAAAAAAAATAAAAAAAACTATCCCTTTAAGAACTTGGTTTCAAAGGTACTGTTTGGCTCAATTTACAATATTTGTCAAAAGGGACATTTCTTGTTGTGTTTTACAAATTTGCCGTGTTAAAGGCAAATTAACGTTTTTTTTACAATCTGAGCCGTCTTTCGGCAATAAAACAAGTAGTTTTACTCACCCATAGCAGTTTGCTGTCAATTGGAGCAGTATCGCAGAACTTATGTTGAGTCGTTCTGTTCTACTAATGATCCCGTATCCGTTAACATGGTGCTCGTATCATATGCTCGGGGCATTACTTTGCGGTGTCCAAATAACACAAACTTTAGCACTTTTCAAATCACAGAAGATCGCTGTGCCAGGGTAGACTTTGAGTGGATTCCAAAACGGCCTGAAACCCGATATCCAGCTATAGTTTCATTTGATGACGTCATCAGAGAGGACAGTGCGCATGCGTGAATTCAGCTGTTTTGTAAACACAGCTAGTCCGAAAGAGGCTAACACCGCTCTGAACTGTTGCGATTTTGGTGGTGTTCAAAAGTTCAGTTGCCTTATATATAATTATTCTGTACAATACTGCAGGTGTGGAAGCTTAAAGTTACTGCTGGTGCCTGTCAACGACATCAAAGCAAACTATAGTAATGTAAGTATTTACATTGGCTTTTTTTAAAAAAACAAACCTGAAATTTGTGGCATTTTCACGGAAACACCGTTCAGTCTTTTAGAACGCTTTTAATAACTTTTAATGTCCCACTTGTCTAGATGATACAGCATGATTCTGGTGAGTCTGAGTCAAAAACCCTAGGAGGAGTTTGTTCAAATACGAGGAATATTTGCCTTCGGCGCCGGGTCACGTGCTCAGTCCAATATGGCTGACTTCCTGTTGGTCGCCTAGCAACGGTGTAATATACTTTTTTGTTCTTATTCCCATGATGCATCTGTCTACCAAATTTGGTTTGGCTACGACAAAGTTTTTGCCGGGCGTCCCATTGGCGAGGACAGATGTTTGGCCTGTTGCCATGGCAACACGGGTATAGCCATAGGCGCAATGTATTTTGATTTTCCAGGGGGCACTGTCGAGCCATTTTTAAAGATTTTTTAATACAGATTATTTGTAAGTTCCTTTTTGGGCGTTCTTGAATTTTGTGCAACATTTTTTTGTGCAAAAGTTTTCAATGGTGGGAAGTACCCGAACCCTGAAAAAAGGGGTTAAAAAAATAATAAGAATAAGAAAAACCAGAACAATAACAATAGGCCCTACGCTTTAGCGCTCGGGCCTAATAATAGGAGCGCAGTGATACGACTCCAAGCGATTTAGACTGCTGACTTTTTACGTGTGCAACTGTTTTCTGACGCAAATATATCACTTTTTGGACGAATATTGTTTTGAGGAGAAAAACAAGCTTTATTAACTCTCCCCGCTAACTTGCCGGACCTACTTTCATCAGCGCCAGAACCGGGGCAGAACTCGGCTCAGAGGACACTGTTAGGGGTAAGCCAGTGTTAATGCACAACACTGCTGAAGGGGATGCCATACAGATTCACATAAAAAAAAAAAAAAAAAAACTATCCCTTTAAGAACTTGGTTTCAAAGGTACTGTTTGGCTCAATTTACAATATTTGTCAAAAGGGACATTTCTTGTTGTGTTTTACAAATTTGCCGTGTTAAAGGCAAATTAACGTTTTTTTACAATCTGAGCCGTCTTTCGGCAATAAAACAAGTAGTTTTACTCACCCATAGCAGTTTGCTGTCAATTGGAGCAGTATCGCAGAACTTATGTTGAGCCGTTCTGTTCTAGTAATGATCCCGTATCCGTTAACATGGTGCTCGTATCATATGCTCGGGGCATTACTTTGCGGTGTCCAAATAACACAAACTTTAGCACTTTTCAAATCACAGAAGATCGCTGTGCCAGGGTAGACTTTGAGTGGATTCCAAAACGGCCTGAAACCCGATATCCAGCTATAGTTTCATTTGATGACGTCATCAGAGAGGACAGTGGGCATGCGTGAATTCAGCTGTTTTGTAAACACAGCTAGTCCGAAAGAGGCTAACACCGCTCTGAACTGTTGCGATATCGGGTTTCAGGCCGTTTTGGAATCCACTGAAAGTCTACCCTGGCACAGCGATCTTCTGTGATTTGAAAAGTGCTAAAGTTTGTGTTATTTGGACACCGCAAATCAGTGCCCCGAGCACTCATGCTAACAGATACGGGATCAGTGGTAGAACAGAACGGCTCAACATAAGTTCTGCGATACTTTTCCAATTGACAGCAAACTGCTATGGGTGAGTAAAACTACTTGTTTTATTGCCGAAAGAAGGCTCAGATTGTAAAAAAAACATTAATTTGCCTTTAAGTCTATGGAAACTGGAGTTTGACTTTGGGCTGTTTGCATGATGCATGATCAAAAGGCCTTTTGACTGGCCTGTATTTTTTACATGATTTTAATGTAAGTATAAATGAGCTACTGTCAGATGATCAACAACAAAACGGAACACTTTTTTGCAGTTAATAGATGCTTTTATTTAAATGAGTGCAGGTCTACTCCACAGCAGGATCGTCATGAGAAGGAGCAGGGCGAGGAGGAGCATAGTCGGCCATGTTGGGAAGGTCAAACACCACGCAGCAGCTCGGGGCAAGACGACGGATCTCCATGTCCTGCACCTGAGTCCAAACTCCAGTGCTCACATCAAAACATTCAACTAAATTAATGCTGGAGCCATTGTGCCCACCTACAACATACAGCCGATCGTCAACAACTCTGATGCCAAAGTTGTTGCCCCCAGCCCGCATGTTGGGTAGAGGGCGCCAGGTGTTTGTTGTGGGGTTATAGGCTTCCACGGTGTCCATACAGTTCATTTCCTCAGACTGCCCCCCAATAGCGTAGATTTCGTTTGCGTAGGCGATGACACCCAACCCATTGCGCATGTTGGCCATATCTGCTATCATGGTCCACTGATCGGTTAGTGGGTTGTAGGTCTCAGCTGAGGCCAGGTCAAAACCTCCACAAATGTAGATCTTTCCATTTTATGTTGTGCTGTTGGCCCCGACCCTCGCTTCGTTCATAGGTGAAATCATGGTACACTGATTGGTCTCTGGAGAGTATCTTTCTACTGTGTCCAGCCCCTCCTCTTCACTGGACCCACCCATGGCATAGATCAAACCATCCAGCAAAACCACGCTAATGAAGGACCTTTTTGAATGCATGGGGCTCACTTCTCGACACATGTGATTGGCCAGGTCGTACTTGTGGGTAGTGTTGAAATAGTCAACGCCATTGAACCCTCCAATCACGTACACAGATCCATTAAGGAACACTGTGCCGTGAAAGGCTCTTGGTCTCCAGTCATCGTGAGCCATGCCCATCCATCAATTGGTGCGGTCGTCATAGACTTCAATTTTGTTGACTGGACCATTTTTGTTCCAGCCACCTATAGCTATAAGGACCGCACTGGGCAGTCTTGGAGTGTCTAGACGAGTGGGGGGCAGGGTGGCCTAGGACCTCCGAGCTCTGGCAGCCAATATGACCCTTCTGGCATTAATCGCCACGGCCTTACAGTTACGGTTGAACTCGGGAAGGTTATATCTAATCATGCACTGAGTGAAGTAGCTGGGGCGGATCAGAGCCACAGACTTTTGCCAAGAGGTTGTCTATGTACAGGTTCCTTTCCTCAGGAGCGTGCGCAACCCATCTGATGACTGCATTTAACACTCTGCTCTCCTCCCTCACGTTCAGCCGATCTTCATCAATGACTGAACACAGGTCTTCCACGGAAATCTGGAGGAACTCTTCAGAGCTGGTCAAAACCTCTTCGAAATGCTTCAGGATGTATAAGAAGGCCCGGTTCTTCAGCTGGAAATTACTGCAATTACTGGGGGGACAGTTGATTCTCCATGAACTGACAGCAGGCTAAGTATCTAAGTAGTGAGCAGCTATTAGGATCTCCTGGCAGTTTTCCTGGGTGATGTGGACGACCCCGGTGTAGCAGTAGTTCAGGATGATCTTCATGATATCAGCTGACACACTGGAGATCTCAAAAACGTGGCAGTCAGGGCTGGAGCAGCGAGTGAAGAGCGCTCTAAAGAATGTGCTGTAGCCACACAGAACCAGCTTGTGTGCTGGGAATTGTACACCGGCCACATTGAGCAAGACATCACAAAACTTCTCCTCCCTCCTCAACTCCTCGAACACATCATTTGGAGTGTTCATGGTTGGTTTTTGTATGTTTTGAAAATGGATGTATTTGTAGAGAGGTAAACACACACCTGTCTCAGTGCTCTGTCTCAGTAAAAGTGAGGCTTTTGTAAACAGCGGCTCTGTGATCATTGATCTTTGATGAGTCACATGACCAAAGTGCAGGACTGTGAGGGACTGTGAGAGGCTGTGGAGGGCTGTGACTGTGAGGGACTGTCTGCAGATGGTCCAGCCACGGCCTCAGTCTTGTTTCGGTCTGAGCTCCGCCTGATTCACTGGAGCATTTTCATGTTCTCTGGGGTCATGTGTTACAGCGATGGATCAGGACAGCAGAGCCTGTTCTGACGTAAGATATTTAGAAATCATCCAAAATACAGTGACAAACATGGAACCTAAACAAGTCATAAAACATAAAGTAGATCCCATATCATTAATTCTGACAGTGAAAACATCATTCATACTAACTAGTTAATTAGTCTGTGATTAATGGGTAGGTTAATTAGTCATCAGAGCATGAATCCCATTAAGACGTAGAGTAGACTATAGGCCTAATGTTGACTAAAGTACGTTCCCACTAAAAGCAGTTTCTCACTGTTAGTTATACAACATGGGCAAATGTCTGGATGAATTATTCACACAGCTCCAGCCTGCTGTATTCACACAGGCCCGTGTAAACTGTCACAGCTCTCACCAGTAGGGCTCCTCTGTACACTTCACTAGTCTGTATAATAACGTCTGTACAGGCCCACCACCTCACAGTCTCACTGCATATTTAACGGGGAACAAATGTTGGCTTTGTACCGCAGGTTTTCAATGTCCCGCTCTCACTACAGAGAAGATGCTGCACCTGGACTTCAAACAAAAACAGACATTTTGGCAAAGAGAATTTATTCAAGGATGTAGCCCAGGCATGTCCAAACTATGGCTTGTGGGTAAAATGCAGCCCTCAGACAAATTTTTCTTGGCCCTCAGGCTTCCAGGTGAATTGGCTCAAATTACCCTGAGCAGAACTTTTGACTGCAAGTTTTTTGGAAACCTACTTTGATAAGACAATACAGTGGTACCTCACCTTACGAAAGACCCAACAAATGAAAATTTCAAGTTACGAAACGCCTTCACGTTAAATTTTGGTCAAGTTACGAAACGCGAAATCTCAAAAATTCAAATCATGCGCGCTCAGATGCGCGCTCAGCCACACACATACGCTTTTCTCAGACTGGATTTAAACTTTTCTCACATTTGTCTCTGTTTAAACACTCAAACTTTCATAGATTTTCAACAAAATGTATTAATAGTGAAGCGTGGGGGGAAGGGGGAGGGTGGAGAAGTGTGCGCAGGGACACACGTATGATAGCGCAGCATGACCCGGTGCGGGACGAGACCTGTGCTCAAACCGTGCCTCCTCTAAAACAGGATTAAACCAGGTCTGCGTGCGTGCGTGCGGTCCCCTCCTCGCTGCGGTCCCCTCCTCGCTGCTCGCCTCAGCTGTGACTCGTGAGAAACCAGGAAGTAGACCCGCACGCGGCGCTTTAATCCACTTGGTCTAGTCCTGGTTTAGTCCAGGTTTAGTCCTGGGTCTACAGTCTCTTAGCCAATCAGGACCCAGAACACAGTGTTACAATATTTAAAAAAAATTACACTATAAAAAAAAATTACACTATAAAAAAAAACTTGGAACGGGGTCTTGGAACGAATCAGGCTTTTTCCATTGAAATAGCTACTCAACTTACAAA
This sequence comes from Paratrypauchen microcephalus, assembly GCA_036785185.1. NCBI lineage: Eukaryota > Metazoa > Chordata > Actinopteri > Gobiiformes > Gobiidae > Paratrypauchen > Paratrypauchen microcephalus. Next base: position 2,658,280 of record JAVJIX010000085.1, read on the forward strand.
AAATTCACGTTACGAAACCACTTCTGGAACGAATTAATTTCGTAAGGTGAGGTACCTCTGTAGATAAAAGCTATGCCTTTATTAGTCCCACAGTGGGGAAATTCCAGTTCTGCATTTAACCCATCCTGTTATCAGGAGCAGTGGGCAGCACATTACTGCGCCCGGGGACCATCTCCATGATCTTCTTGCTTCGGTTTGGTCAGGACCAAAGCTGGAGGTACCTATGGTGCATGTTTTGGGTTGGTGGGGGAAACCGGAGTGCCCGGAGGAAACCCACCCAGACACGGGGAGAACATGCAAACTCCACACAGAAAGGCTCGGGTGACCCGGGGATCGAACCCAGACCATGCATGCAAACTCCACACAGAACACACACAGAAAGGCCTGGGTGACCCGGGGATCGAACCCGGAACCTTCTTGCTGTGAAGCATGAGTGCTACCCACTCAGCCACCGTGCCGCCTAACTTATACAAGCCTTAAACATGTTATAACAACTTACCAACAAATTCAACTAACGAACGGGTGTCCGAAACGTAACTCGTTCGTAGGTTGAGGAGCGTCTGTACCACTTTTAGTTGTGCTTGTAGTTCCAGCCTTTGTTTTTTCATTTGTTGGTTTTCGGTACAACTGATATTGATAAATGATTGATTTCACTACAATATAGGGGCTATCTTTCCAATAATGTTTCACATGCACAGGAGCTTGACAGTTTGTTTTTAACACATGGTTGACAAAATAGACTTAGACTCAGACTTAGACAAACTTTATTGATCCACAAGAGAAATTGTTTTAGGTACAGTAGCTCACTCATCAGATATAATAATATCCTCCTGAGACCCGCCCATTCATTTGTGTCCTTTATAGTGGACATTGAGTTAACCAGTCTGTCAAAATAAATAATGCATACAAATAAAAATAAATAACAAAAATACAAAAATAAATAAATACAAATAAATAAATATATAAATTTAAAAAAAATAAAATAAATAAATAATACATAAAAATAAAAAAAAAACACTAAAATAAAAAAATAAATAAAAATAAATAGTAATAAAATAGTCTTACAGGTTTAAAGGTACACTGTGTAACATTTCTTCAAATTGTTTTATTTTTTTTTTCCATGGAGATGTTATTGCTTTGTCTGGGAAAATTTCTCAGTGTGGCATTAAACCGTTCTATCTTCATGGAGACCAAACCAGACCAAGTCACAGGTCAGATCTGTGGAGAGACACCCCGCTCACAGCCAGAATGCCTGTTTTTCTAGGTATTTTTGAGCTCTAAAACCACCTGTAGTTGAATAAATTTAAAGTAGAGCTGTTTAATGTCATACTGTGGAACATTCCAGGCAGAGCAATGACATCTCCATAGAAATAAGCTGGTGACAGACCAAAAAATTAGTGACATTCTGGTATTTGATGTTGGCTGAGGTTCTCTAGCTGGAAGAAATATTTGAACAGAGAATTTTACAAACATTGGTTCACATCCCTTGCTCAACAGCACCTGTCTAAACACTAATATGAAGTGATTGCTCTCTCCTGTGGCTCTTTCTTTAGCCACAACAACATCTTAAAACCAAACCAGGTATAACTGTCACAACCATCTGAGCCGCTTCACTGCCCCCATCTGTTCAAGACGACAAGGTGGCTCTCCCCTTCACCAGCACCACTCTGCTCTCTGGCTCCCTCTAGTGGACAGGGCAACTCCTGTAAAACACACCACACTCAAATCATTCACATTCAGCGGTGGGTAGAGTAGTCAGAAATTGTTACTTCAAACTTATATGACTTAAAAGTGCATTGTGTAACTTTTCAGATACAGGGTCTGTCCATTTTCTTCATGGAGATGTTATTGCTTTGTCTGGAATGTTTCAGATTATGGCATTAAACCTTTTTATCTTCATGGAGTCCAAACCGAACCAAGATACAGGTTAGATCTATGGAGAGGCGACCCAACTCATCGTCAGAATGCCTGTTTTTCTAGGTATTTTTGAGCCTTAAAGCCACCTCTAATTCAATAAATGCAAAATAGAGCTGTTTAATGTCATACTGTGGGACATTCCTTGCCTGGTTTACACCTGACCATATCACAAGTGAGATATGGTCTGGAAGCCACCTTCGAAATATCTCATACCGGAGGTGTGGTTTACGATCACCAACGGCTGTTTATTGGGCGTTACGAATGCCTATCATTTGGCGTATACGTAGCCCATAGCCAATCATGTCAGTTGTCAGTTCAAACTACAAGCTTCCGTTTGTCACGTAGTACCCGTCACCGTCTTTCCACCCCTCCCCGCTCTCTGATTGGCTCCCAGAATCAGGAGAGCTCGCTTGCCATAGTTGCCAGGCTGTCTTTCAGATCGGAACGAACGAAAGCAGCCTGGGATTTCCCAGGTTAGGACATTCCAGGCTGAGGAATGACATCTCCATAGAAACAAGCAGGTGACAGACCCCCAACTGAAAAGTTACATAGTAAACCTTACAAGTAAAAGTACAAAGTAGTGGTAGTGGTATTTGGGAAAAGTACTACTTGAGTAACTGTCTTATCATTTGAAGATAATGTAATTTAGAGGGGAAAAAAACATGAAATAATGCACAAAACCTGGTATTTTCAAAAGGTAAACTACTAAACTAAATAATATCTGAAGGCACGGTGCAACAAATTTCAAATAAGTTCATATTGTCACATTTACTTACCACGGTGAAATATTGTGGACAATATTTATTATAGTGTGATAATATAGTTTCTGTAGCATATCCACCTGGGCAATATTTATTACTGTGAAACAGGATTTTTCTAGCATATCTCCCTGTTGTTGTGCAATACTAATTACAGTGTAATATCCTGTGGTGCAATTAGAGGTAAGATCGGGCCTAAAAACTCCAGCCCGACCCGACCCGGCCCACGGGTATTAAAGCCCGACCCGGCCCGAACCCGAACAATTAACTTGATTTGCAGGCCCAAGCCCGAAGCAAACCCGAAATTTATTACACATATTTTATTTGTGAGGACTCGGGAGGAGGAGGGGTGATTTATGATAACAAATTAAAGCCTGTCTTTTGTAACGAAATCTAAGTTAAACAAGACTGTATAAACATTTACATCTTTTATATTTGTTTCTGCAGAGGGTACATTAACCGACAATTTTCCATCATTGACATCATTCCATCATTCCATCATTGGATTTTTTAAAGAGTTGACGGGAAAAATTTAAGGCCGTCCGTCATTTTGACGGGTTGAAAATTGGGCCATAAACCACAGCAGCAGTACGTCCTTAAGAATCTAGCGCGGCACTTTAAGAGAGAGAAGCAGAGAGACTAAGAAGAACAATGACGGGTGGATAATAGACAGAGACAGGAAGGAGTTCCTCACTCTTACCGGTGCGTGTTTGTCTTTTCAGTTCTCCTGTCTTTAGTTTATCCTTAACTTCTTGCTCCTCCATATTGGGGATACCAGGTCAAAATAAATGCGGACTTGCGGAGGGGAAGATTATTAAGAGGGCGGCGTTCACGTGCGCAGAGCATGCTCTGGCTCTGCGGCTCCTGTTTAGTAGTTAAATAGCAATTAAATTACAGCGCCTTCTCTGTTTTATCCAAATTATTTATTTTAAAACAAGTATTCCTTAGTTTAGTATCCACACATCGTTTTAGTATACATTTTTATAAACATATATTTATTTTAAAAAAGTCAGCGAGAGAGAAGCCCAGCCCGACCCGACCCGAAGCAATGATTGACATTTTAGGCCCGGTCGGGCTTGGGCTTAAGATCTTACTTCTAGGTGCAATACTTAACAGAATGCTATAGCTTGTTGGCAACATGTAATACAGTACAATGTGCTAAACTGAGTTCTGTGAAACATCTCCCTCTACAATGTAGAGACTCTCAAGTTTTTATTTTATTTATTCTTTATTTAATAGGGACAGTGCATATTAAGATAAGATAAGATATGCCTTTATCAGTCCCACAGTGGGAAAATTCCAGTATTGCAACGCACAGATCAAGAACAGCAGGAAAAAGTAGCATGCAATAAAACAAGATAATAAATAATGGCTTAAATAATTTAAAAATAGACCTAAAAATAGACTCTCGAGTATAGCTGGAACCTAAAAATAGACTCTCATGTATAGCTATTAATGAACATCTGCAACACTGCAGTGTAAATATGACAGATTATAGCAAGAATGCTAATTTCCATCTGTCGTCCCTAGGCAGGTGACACCAACGCACAAACAATAAAAACAATGACAACTGACAATAATACCAACATTAAAACATTAAACCATTAAGCATTAAAACATTAAAAGTGTCCACAAGTGTGTGTATATATGGCTGTATGTGTCACCCCTACTGCAATATCTGAGCAAGACTTGCAATAACCTGGATAACCAATGTGTAGTACCAGCTCGCAGAGGACTTTTTTTGCACAATTTATTTTTTCTTTTTTGCATTATTTTATTTGAATCTTTTTACTGTTTTATATGCTGTTTTATAAATATCCTGCTGTGTTGTAAATATCCTACTTAAATGTCTTTCAATCTCACTGTGAGTATGGATCAGGACAGCAGAGCCTGTTCTGACGTAAGATATTTAGAAATCATCCAAAATACAGTGACAAACATGGAGCCTAAACAATTCATAAAACATAAAGTAGATCCAATATCATTAATTCTGACAGTGAAAACATCATTCATACTAACTAGTTAATTAGTCTGTGATTAATGGGTAGGTTAATTAGTCATCAGAGCATGAATCCCATTAAGATGTAGAGTAGACTAGAGGCCTAATGTTGACTAAAGTACGTTCCCACTAAAAGCAGTTTCTCACTGTTAGTTATACAACATGGGCAAATGTCTGGATGAATTATTCACACAGCTCCAGCCTGCTGTATTCACACAGGCCCGTGTAAACTGTCACAGCTCTCACCAGTAGGGCTCCTCTGTACACTTCACTAGTCTGCATAATAACGTCTGTACAGGCCCACCACCTCACAGTCTGACTGCATATTTAACGGAGAACAAATGTTGGCTTTGTACCGCAGGTTTTCAATGTCCCGCTCTCACTACAGAGAAGATGCTGCACCTGGACTTCAAACAAAAACAGACATTTTGGCAAAGAGAATTTATTCAAGGATGTAGCCCAGGCATGTCCAAACTATGGCTTGTGGGCCAAATGCAGCCCTCAGACAAATTTTTCTTGGCCCTCAGGCTTCCAGGTGAATTGGCTCAAATTACCTTGAGCAGAACTTTTGACTGCAAGTTTTTTGCAAACCTACTTTGATAAGACAATACAGTGGTACCTCACCTTACGAAAATTTCAAGTTACGAAACGCCTTCACGTAAAATTTTGGTCAAGTTACGAAACGCGAAATCTCAAAAATTCAAATAATGCGCGCTCAGATGCGCGCTCAGCCACACACATACACTTTTCTCAGACTGGATTTAAACTTTTCTCACATTTGTCTCTGTTTAAACACTCAAACTTTCATAGATTTTCAACAAAATGTATTAAAGATCCCATGACATGGTACTTCTTGATGCTTTTATATGGCTCCTTAATGGTTCCCTAATACTGTAAATGAATCCTTCTTCAAAATCAACACTCAGTGCATGAGAAACAGAGATAAGATGAGAAAGAGTCATAAATATCTCTCTCAAACTCTTTATTCTGGGCGTTGTTGCTTGAATGCAAATGAGGAGAAAAGAGATGGCCAATAATAGAGGGTGGGGGCGTGGCCAAAGTCTCCGCTCTCGCTCTGAGCCTCAGCTGATCCATTTCCTTGTTTTTGCACAGGGGGAGAGATTTGAAGCGTTCCATTGAAAAATAAACACATTTCCACAGAAAATAAAATTAAACCACTGCTGTTCAAAGGTCCAGAGGCTCAGATAAAGGACTTCCGAGCCTAGAAACACTCGGACGTGCCTCCAGGCAAATAAAAAAAACGCATTTCGCATTGCCTAGCGCATTCGCAGTCCAAACTCTCTGGGCGTGATTTACAGAGACGCTGAGTACAGACAGACGGGGGTGGAACTGCATTTGCATTTCTTTTTTCAATCTGACGTCAATAAGGTGCCTTGTTCAAACTCGCCCGTTTGAGCTCCGATTTTTTGTAACGCAGAAAAGGATCGCAAATGCTCAGTTTAGACATTTCGCAACTTTTAACCATGGGGGAGGGGGGGGGGCTAAACAGGGTAGGGGAGCTCACATTAACGTTCAAAAACCTCAGAAAGTGAACATTTCATGCCATGGGACCTTTAATAGTGAAGCGTAGGGGGAAGGGGGAGGGTGGAAAAGTGTGCGCAGGGACACACGTGTGATAGCGCAGCATGACCCGGCGCGGGACGAGACCTGTGCTCAAACCGTGCCTCCTCTAAAACAGGATTAAACCAGGTATGAAACAGGTCTAAACCAGGATTAAACCACCGCGGCTCTTACCTGCGTTCGTTCATGCGCTCGGACTGCGTGCGGTCCCCTCCTCGCTGCGGTCCCCTCCTCGCTGCTCGCCTCAGCTGTGACTCGAGAGAAACCAGGAAGTAGACCCGCACGCGGCGCTTTAATCCACTTGGTCTAGTCCTGGTTTAGTCCAGGTTTAGTCCTGGGTCTACAGTCTCTTAGCCAATCAGGACCCAGAACACAGTGTTACACTATAAAAAAAAGTTACACTATAAAAAAAAACTTGGAACGGGGCCTTGGAACGAATCAGGCTTTTCCCATTGAAATAGCTACTCAACTTACGAAAAATTCACGTTACGAAACCACTTCTGGAACTAATTAATTTCGTAAGGTGAGGTACCTCTGTATTTAATATTTATTGTGTCATTTTGAGGATCTTAACACGAATAAAGGACTGATAGCACATTCTAATGTGTTAAACATGCATATATTTCAATTGTTCACTGTTCTGAGCACCAGTCTATGGCCCTCAAGCGGCCCTCTGCTTCGTCTGTGTTTAGTAGTGATGGGCGGATCGATACCAAAGTATCGATATATCGATCCTGATGGGGTATTGAATATGCATCGAGCCTGGTATTAAAATATCGATACCAAGTCATGTTTTCTTACTGACTTAACTTTCAGTTTATTTAGTTCAAATTCTTATGTGTTTTGTTCATTATTAAACCATTGCCACTTGTCAGGCACTACTTTTCCTTCCGCGTTCTCACCAAACGTGGGGTAGTACGTCATCCCGCAATAGACTCACTGCTGTGAGATTTCAGTCAAAGCGGCGCGGGGCTGCGGGAGCCATGGCAGACCGCAAGCGCAAGCGAAGTGTGGTGTGGTGTTACTTCCACACCGTGGACGACAATGTTGCGAAGTGCAGTGTGTGCCAAAAAAAGATCCGATATTGTGGCAATACCACAAATTTTAAATAAACACTTGATCATAAATCATAAACCTCAGCATGACGAAATGCTACTGACCAAACGACGACAGGAGGCGAGTCAGGCAGCTCCCTCCAGCACAGCAGCAACAGAGGTCAGTTGCCGAGGCGTTTGAGAGAGGGAGAATCCAGGTAACCATCAACCATGTAGAAGACTAAGTAGTGTATGTGAGAGGAGAATGTATGTATATGAGAGTGAGAATAGTGATACTTCATTTGTTGTCTTTTTTCATAGGCTGCAAGTGCCCAACTTACAATAGATTTATTTATTCTATTTATTTATTTATTTGATAGGGACAATGCACATTAATGAACATAAGTATAAAACAAATGTAAATATGCCGAATTTTAGCTACAAAGCTAGTTTTCATCCATAGTCCCTAGGCAGGCAAATACATAAAAATACAACATACAATACAAGCAGCACAAACAAAAGTCTAGTGGTCACATTTGATGTCTGCATTGCCATTTTCATTTCATCAAAGATTTTTTTTCAGATATCTGGTGTTAGAATGTGTGGAGCTAAGCCCCCCTGGTGGAGCTTTGCGAAGCCAAGGTATCTAGTTAGAGCCAGGTTAGTGTTTTTCTGTAGTATTAAAAAATGTATGAGTATCGGTATCAATATCGCGATTCTAACCCTGGTATTACTTGGTATCGTATCAAAACAAAAATAACTGGTATCGCCCATCCCTAGTGTTTATATATGTGGCCCTTAATAAAAAAAAAGTTTGGACACCCCTGAGTATAGCCTTTACACATTTTACATAGCAAAATGAAAAACAAATACAGCTCTGGAAAAAAATAAGAGACCACTGCAAAATTATCAGTTTTTCTGATTTTACTACTTAAAGGCAAAAGGAACATTTTTTTAAGTCTGTAAACTACTGACAACATTTCCCCCAAATTCCAAATAAAAATATTATCATTTAGAGCATTTATTTGCAGAAAATGATAAATGGTCAAAATAACAAAAAAGATACATGTTTTCAGACCCCAAACAATGCAAAGAAACAAGATCAAATTCATTTTAAAACAACATAATACTAATGTTTACACTTAAGAGTTCAGAAATCAATATTTGGTGCAATAACCCTTATTTTTAATCACAGCTTTCATGCGTCTTGGCATGCTCTCCACAAGTCTTTCACATTGTTCTTGGGTGATTTTATTCCACTCCTGGTGCAAGAACTGAAGTAGCTCAGCTTTGTGTTTGTGTTGGAATTCAACGCTAGAATGGCTGTAATACATGTAGAAATGCTGATTTCAGAAAAAAAAATGCAGTGGTCTCTTATTTTTTTTCCAGAGCTGTATCTCCTCCAAATATGCAATCCTGGCATAGCTCCTGTCTGGCTGTATATTAAAGTAGGAATTATAGAGGTAGAATGTAGTTTGAGGATCTGCACAGATACATATGAAGTTAAGTGAAACTTTATTGTGCCACACAGGAAAATAAAGTTGTTGTGACATAACAGATTCTAGTATGGCAGATAAATATAAGGAGAAGTAAAGAAGCTGCTGCTGGGAGGTTTACACAAACAGAACATGATAGCCATGGTTAGAATTTTGTGTTTTGGTTCTCACGATGATTATCATAAACAGAATGAGCCTCACATGAGTCTCTCATTTAGGTTGCCAGATCCAGTGCTGAAATTCAGTTGGTTTAAACCTAAACCGATCTGAACGGTCTCTATCTAAACCCCAGCACCTGCACCAGTCATGAATCAGTGCTAGTGCAGCCTCTGCAGCTCAGGAAGGGAATTCTGGAGGTTCTGAGCTTCACCTGAGGCCTGTCCATGTATTGAGAATGAGACAAACATGTTCGTGTCCTCTATCTGCAGGTTAAGGCTCTGGGGACACAGATTCAGTAGTGTTTGTAGACGCTCCTCGACATACGAACATTCGATTTACGAACATTCGGAGTTACGAACAGGGTCGAAAAAAAAAAAGTTAAATGTTTGAGTTTTTGTATTTAGCGCCTATTCCGACTTCCGGGTACAGTACGTTGTGCGTATTTCCGCCACTGACGCACAGGCAGGGCGCTGCGCAGCATCCCCCAAGCGTCACGCCCACTCAGTAGAAGTGTTCAGAACTTCAACTGAGTGGGCGTACTACGGTGTTACTGCGGTGTGGTGTTATGAACTTTGTTGTTTTTCTTACATGCGTACAGTAATCCAATATGGTTGGTGAAAAACGAAAAGCTTCTAGTGAAGCTTCTGTGAAAAAGCGGCAAGCCATCTCATTTGAAAAGAAGGTGGCGATAATAAAGAAACTTGATGCTGGTGAGAAGATGGTGAATGTGGCACACGCGTACAACGTGAACCGTTCGACATTTGGTACGATATATAAACAAAAGGACCGCATTATGGAGCATGTGAAAAGTGCAGCGGGTATGCAATCCACCATCATAAGCAAGAAGAGAGTGAAACTCATGGAAGAGATGGAGAAACATCTTGGTATTTGGCTTTCCCCAAGAGCTCAAGGAAAATACAGTACACACACATACATTCACACACACACGCGCGCTCTCGCTGGCTGGCTCACTCGCACTCTCTCTCTTTCTCTCAGCTGACTGCGTTTGCCTCTGCGTGTCCCTCTCTTCTTTTTATCTCATCAGTTTTCCATATTTTTAAAAAGCATATTAGTATTATTTAGTGTTATTTATTAGTCTTATTGTGTTATTAGTTATATTAGTGTTATTAGTGTTATTTAAATGCAGTACAAATCCATATACAGTGGTACCTCACCTTACGAAAGACCCAACAAACGAAAATTTCAAGTTACGAAATGCCTTCACGTTAAATTTTGGTCTCTAGGTACGAAAGAAAATTCAAGTTACGAAACACGAAATCTCAAAAATTCAAATAATGCGCGCTCAGATGCGCGCTCAGCCACTCGCATACGCTTTTCTCAGATTGGATTTAAACTTTTCTCACATTTGTCTCTGTTTAAACACTCAAACTTTCATAGATTTTCAACAAAATGTATTAATAGTGAAGCGTGGGGGGAAGGGGGAGGGTGGAGAAGTGTGCGCAGGGACACACGTGTGATAGCGCAGCATAACCCGGCGCGGGACGAAACCCGTGCTCAAACCGTGCCTCCTCTAAAACAGGATTAAACCAGGTCTAAACCAGGTCTAAACCAGGTCTAAACCAGGTCTAAACCAGGTCTAAACCAGGATTAAACCAGCGCGGGTTTTACCTGCGTTCGTTCATGCGCTCGGACTGCGTGCGGTCCCCTCCTCGCTGCTCGCCTCAGCTGTGACTCGTGAGAAACCAGGAAGTAGACCCGCACGCGGCGTTTTAATCCACCTGGTCTAGTCCTGGTTTAGTCCAGGTTTAGTCCTGGGTCTACAGTCTCTTAGCCAATCAAGACCCAGAACACAGTGTTACACTATAAAAAAAAAAGTTAAAAGTAGTTTAAAGTAGAGCTGTTTAATGTCATACTGTGGAACATTCCAGGCAGAGCAATGACATCTCCATAGAAATAAGCTGGTGACAGACCAAAAAATTTGTGACATTCTGGTATTTGATGTTGGCTGAGGTTCTCTAGCTGGAAGAAATATTTGAACAGAGAATTTTACAAACATTGGTTCACATCCCTTGCTCAACAGCACCTGTTTAAACACTAATATGAAGTGATTGTTAAGAGATATGTTCAAGAACCAAGTCAAGTATTTCCTCCGTAAGGTCATGTCTTTTCTTTTCCTCCCTCTGCTCTCTCCTGTGGCTCTTTCTTTAGCCACAACAACATCTTAAAACCAAACCAGGTATAACTGTCACAACCATCTGAGCCGCTTCACTGCCCCCATCTGTTCAAGACGACAAGGTGGCTCTCCCCTTCACCAGCACCACTCTGCTCTCTGGCTCCCTCTAGTGGACAGGGCAACTCCTGTAAAACACACCACACTCAAATCATTCACATTCAGCGGTGGTAGAGTAGTCAGAAATTGTTACTTCAAACTTATATGACTTAAAAGTGCATTGTGTAACTTTTCAGATACAGGGTCTGTCCATTTTCTTCATGGAGATGTTTATTGCTTTGTCTGGAATGTTTCAGATTATGGCATTAAACCTTTTTATCTTCATGGAGTCCAAACCGAACCAAGATACAGGTTAGATCTATGGAGAGGCGACCCAACTCATCGTTAGAATGCCCGTTTTTCTAGGTATTTTTGAGCCTTAAAGCCACCTCTAATTCAATAAATGCAAAATAGAGCTGTTTAATGTCATACTGTGGGACATTCCTTGCCTGGTTTACACCTGACCATATCACAAGTGAGATATGGTCTGGAAGCCACCTTCGAAATATCGCATACCGGAGGTGTGGTTTACGATCACCAACGGCTGTTTATTGGGCGTGACGAGTGTCTATCACTTGGCGTATACGTAGCCCATAGCCAATCATGTCAGTTGTCAGTTCAAACTACAAGCTTCCGTTTGTCACGTAGTACCCGTCACCGTCTTTCCACCCCTCCCCGCTCTCTGATTGGCTCCCAGAATCGGGAGAGCTCCGTTGCCATAGTTGCCAGGCTGCCTTTCAGATCGGAATGAACGAAAGCAGCCTGGGATTTCCCAGGTTAGGACATTCCAGGCTGAGGAATGACATCTCCATAGAAACAAGCAGGTGACAGACCCCCAACTGAAAAGTTACATAGTAAACCTTACAAGTAAAAGTACAAAGTAGTGGTAGTGGTATTTGGGAAAAGTACTACTTGAGTAACTGTCTTATCATTTGAAGATAATGTAATTTAGAGGGAAAAAAACATGAAATAATGCACAAAACCTGGTATTTTCAAAAGGTAAACTACTAAACTAAATCATATCTGAAGGCACGGTGCAACAAATTTCAAATAAGTTCATATTGTCACATTTACTTACCACGGTGAAATATTGTGGACAATATTTATTATAGTGTGATAATATAGTTTCTGTAGCATATCCACCTGGGCAATATTTATTACTGTGAAACTGGGTTTTTCTAGCATATCTCCCTGTTGTTGTGCAATACTAATTACAGTGTAATATCCTGTGGTGCAATTAGAGGTAAGATCGGGCCTAAAAAATCCAACCCGACCCGGCCCGCTGGTATTAAAGCCTGACCCGGCCCGAACCCGACCAATTAACTTGATTTGCAGGCCCGAGCCCGAAGCAAACCCGAAATTTCATATTTTATTTGTGAGGACTCGGGAGGAGTAGGGGTGATTTATGATAACAAATCTAAGTTAAACAAGACTGTATAAACATTTACATCTTTTATATTTATTTCTGCAGAGGGTACATTAACCGACAATTTTCCATCATTGACGGATTTTTTTAAGAGTTGACGGGAAAAATTTAAGGCCGTCCGTCATTTTGACGGGTTGAAAATTGGGCCATAAACCACAGCAGCAGTACGTCCTTAAGAATCTAGCGCGGCACTTTAAGAGAGAGAGAAGCAGAGAGACAAAGAAGAACACTGACGGGTGGATAATAGACAGAGACAGGAAGGAGTTCCTCACTCTTACCGGTGCGTGTTTGTCTTTTCAGTTCTCCTGTCTTTAGTTTATCCTTAACTTCTTGCTCCTCCATATTGGGGATACCAGGTCAAAATAGATGCGGACTTGCGGAGGGGAAGATTATTAAGAGGGCGGCGTTCACGTGCGCAGAGAATGCTCTGGCTCTGCGGCTCCTGTTTAGTAGTTAAATAGCAATTAAATTACAGCGCCTTCTCTGTTTTATCCAAATTATTTATTTTAAAACAAGTATTCCTTAGTTTAGTATCCACACATCGTTTTAGTATACATTTTTATAAACATATATTTATTTTTAAAAAGTCAGCGAGAGAGAAGCCCAGCCTGACCCGACCCGAAGCAATGATTGACATTTTAGGCCCGACCCGACCCGAATTTCGGGTCGGGTCGGGCTCGGGCTCGGGCTTAAGATCTTACCTCTAGGTGCAATACTAAACAGAATGCTATAGCTTGTTGGCAACATGTAATAAAGTACAATGTGCTAAACTGAGTTCTGTGAAACATCTCCCTCTACAATGTAGAGACTCTCAAGTTTTTATTTTATTTATTCTTTATTTAATAGGGACAGTGCATATTAAGATAAGATAAGATATGCCTTTATCAGTCCCACAGTGGGGGAAATTCCAGTATTGCAACGCACAGATCAAGAACAGCAGGAAAAAGCAGCATGCAATAAAACAAGATAATAAATAATGGCTTAAATAATTTCAAAATAGACCTAAAAATAGACTCTCGAGTATAGCTGGAACCTAAAAATAGACTCTCATGTATAGCTCTTAATGAACATCTGCAACACTGCAGTGTAAATATGATTATAGCAAGAATGCTAATTTCCATCTGTCGTCGCTAGGCAGGTGACACCAACGCACAAACAATAAAAACAATGACAACTGACAATAATACCAACATTAAAACATTAAGCATTAAAACATTAAAAGTGTCCACAAGTGTGTGTATATATGGCTGTATGTGTCACCCCTACTGCAATATCTGAGCAAGACTTGCAATAACCTGGATAACCAATGTGTAGTACCAGCTCGCAGAGGACTTTTTTGCACAATTTATTTTTTCTTTTTTGCATTATTTTATTTGAATCTTTTTACTGTTTTATATGCTGTTTTATAAATATCCTGCTGTGTTGTAAATATCCTTCTTAAATGTCTTTCAATCTCACTGTGAGTATGGATCAGGACAGCAGAGCCTGTTCTGACAGACCTGTTCTGTAAGATATTTACAGTGACAACAAAATACAGTGACAAACATGGAGCCTAAACAATTCATAAAACATAAAGTAGATCCCATATCATTAATTCTGACAGTGAAAACATCATTCATACTAACTAGTTAATTAGTCTGTGATTAATGGGTAGGTTAATTAGTCATCAGAGCATGAATCCCATTAAGACGTAGAGTAGACTATAGGCCTAATGTTGACTAAAGTACGTTCCCACTAAAAGCAGTTTCTCACTGTTAGTTATACAACATGGGCAAATGTCTGGATGAATTATTCACACAGCTCCAGCCTGCTGTATTCACACAGGCCCGTGTAAACTGTCACAGCTCTCACCAGTAGGGCTCCTCTGTACACTTCACTAGTCTGCATAATAACGTCTGTACAGGCCCACCACCTCACAGTCTGACTGCATATTTAACGGGGAACAAATGTTGGCTTTGTACCGCAGGTTTTCAATGTCCCGCTCTCACTACAGAGAAGATGCTGCACCTGGACTTCAAACAAAAACAGACATTTTGGCAAAGAGAATTTATTCAAGGATGTAGCCCAGGCATGTCCAAACTATGGCTTGTGGGCCAAATGCAGCCCTCAGACAAATTTTTCTTGGCCCTCAGGCTTCCAGGTGAATTGGCTCAAATTACCTTGAGCAGAACTTTTGACTGCAAGTTTTTTGGAAACCTACTTTGATAAGACAATACAGTGGTACCTCACCTTACGAAAGACCCAACAAACGAAAATTTCAAGTTACAAAATGCCTTCACGTTAAATTTTAGTCTCTAGATACGAAAGAAAATTCAAGTTACGAAACGCGAAATCTCAAAAATTCAAATGATGCGCGCTCAGATGCGCGCTCAGATGCGCGCTCAGCCACACACATACGCTTTTCTCAGACTGGATTTAAACTTTTCTCACATTTGTCTCTGTTTAAACACTCAAACTTTCATAGATTTTCAACAAAATGTATTAATAGTGAAGCGTGGGGGGAAGGGGGAGGGTGGAGAAGTGTGCATAGGGACACACGTGTGATAGCGCCGCATGACCCAGCGCGGGACGAGACCTGTGCTCAAACCGTGCCTCCTCTAAAACAGGATTAAACCAGGTCTGAACCAGGTCTAAACCAGGTCTAAACCAGGTCTAAACCAGGATTAAACCACCGTGGCACTTACCTGGGTTCGTTCGTGCGCTCGGACTGCGTGCGGTCCCCTCCTCGCAGCGGTCCCCTCCTCGCTGCTCGCCTCAGCTGTGACTCGTGAGAAACCAGGAAGTAGACCCGCACACGACGCTTTAATCCACTTGGTCTATTCCTGGTTTAGTCCAGGTTTAGTCCTGGGTCTACAGTCTCTTAGCCAATCAGGACCCAGAACACAGTGTTACACTATAAAAAAAAGTTACACTATAAAAAAAAACTTGGAACGGGGCCTTGGAACGAATCAGGCTTTTTCCATTGAAATAGCTACTCAACTTACGAAAAATTCACGTTACGAAACCACTTCTGGAACGAATTAATTTCGTAAGGTGAGGTACGTCTGTATTTAATATTTATTGTGTCATTTTGAGGATCTTAACACAAATAAAGGACTGATAGCACATTCTAACGTGTTAAACATGCATGTATTTCAATTGTTCACTGTTCTGAGCACCAGTCTATGGCCCTCAAGCGGCCCTCTGCTTCGACTGTGTTTAGTAGTGATGGGTGGATCGATACCAAAGTATCGATATATCGATCCTGATGGGGTATTGAATATGCATCAAGCCTGGTATTAAAATATCGATACCAAGTCATGTTTTCTTACTGACTTAACTTTCAGTTTATTTAGTTCAAATTCTTATGTGTTTTGTTCATTATTAAACCATTGCCACTTGTCAGGCACTACTTTTCCTTCCGCGTTCTCACCAAACGTGGGGTAGTACATCATCCCGCAATAGACTCACTGCTGTGAGATTTCAGTCAAAGCGGCGCGGGGCTGCGGGAGCCATGGGAGACCGCAAGTGAAGTGTGGTGTGGAGTTACTTCCACACCGTGGACGACAATGTTGCGAAGTGCAGTGTGTGCCAAAAAAAGATCAGATATTGTGGCAATACCACAAATTTTAAATAAACACTTGATCATAAATCATAAACCTCAGCATGACGAAATGCTACTGACCAAACGACAACAGGAGGCGAGTCAGGCAGCTCCCTCCAGCACAGCAGCAACAGCAGTACGACAGAGGTCAGTTGCAGAGGCGTTTGAGAGAGGGAGAATCCAGGTAACCACCAACCATGTAGAAGACTAAGAGTCGTGTATGTGAGAGGAGAATGTATGTATGTGAGAGTGACAATAGTGATACTTCATGTGTTGTCTTTTTTCATAGGCTGCAAGTGCCCAACTTACAATAGATTTATTTATTTTATTTTATTTATTTATTTATTTGATAGGGACAATGCACATTAATGAACATAAGTATAAAACAAATGTAAATATGCCGAATTTTAGCTACAAAGCTAGTTTTCATCCATAGTCCCTAGGCAGGCAAATACATAAAAATACAACATACAATACAAGCAGCACAAACAAAAGTCTAGTGGTCACATTTGATGTCTGCATTGCCATTTTCATTACATCAAAGATATTTTTCAGATATCTGGTGTTAGAATGTGTGGAGCTAAGCCCCCTGGCGGAGCTTTGTGAAGCCAAGGTATCTAGTTAGAGCCAGGTTAGTGTTTTTCTGTAGTATTAAAAAATGTATGAAAGTATCGGTATCGGTATGGATATCGCGATTCTAACCCTGGTATTACTTGGTATCGTATCGAAACAAAAATAACTGGTATCGCCCATCCCTAGTGTTTAGATATGTGGCCCTTAATAAAAAAAAGTTTGGACACCCCTGATATAGCCTTTACACATTTTACATAGCAAAATGAAAAACAAACACAGCTCTGGAAAAAAAATAAGAGACCACTGCAAAATTATCAGTTTTTCTGATTTTACTACTTAAAGGCAAAAGGAACATTTTTTTAAAGTCTGTAAACTACTGACAACATTTCCCCCAAATTCCAAATAAAAATATTATCATTTAGAGCATTTATTTGCAGAAAATGATAAATGGTCAAAATAACAAAAAAGATACATGTTTTCAGACCCCAAACAATGCAAAGAAACAAGATCAAATTCATTTTAAAACAACATAATACTAATGTTTACACTTAAGAGTTCAGAAATCAATATTTGGTGCAGTAACCCTAATCCCAGCTTTCATGCATCTTGGCATGCTCTCCACAACTCTTTCACATTGTTCTTGGGTGATTTTATTCCACTCCTGGTGCAAGAACTGAAGTAGCTCAGCTTTGTGTTTGTGTTGGAATTCAACAGACGCTGGAATGGCTGTAATACATGTAGAGATGCTGATTTCAGAAAAAAAAAATGCAGTGGTCTCTTATTTTTTTCCAGAGCTGTATCTCAGGTTAAGGCTCTGGGGACACAGATTCAGTAGTGTTTGTAGACGCTCCTTGACATACGAACATTCGATTTACGAACATTCGGAGTTACGAACAGGGTCGAAAAAAAAAAAGTTAAATGTTTGAGTTTTTGTATTTAGCGCCTATTCCGACTTCCGGGTACAGTACGTAGTGCGCATTTCCGCCGCTGACGCACAGGCAGAGCGCTGCACCGCATCCCCCAAGCGTCACGCCCACTCAGTAGAAGTGTTCAGAACTTCAACTGAGTGGGCGTACTACGGTGTTACTACGGTGCGGTGTTATGAACTTTGTTGTTTTTCTTGCATGCGTACAGTAATCCAATATGGTTGGTGAAAAACGAAAAGCTTCTAGTGAAGCTTCTGTGAAAAAGCGGCAAGCCATCTCATTTGAAAAGAAGGTGGCGATAATAAAGAAACTTGATGCTGGTGAGAAGATGGTGAATGTGGCACACGCGTACAACGTGAACCGTTCGACATTTGGTACGATATATAAACAAAAGGACCGCATTATGGAGCATGTGAAAAGTGCAGCGGGTATGCAATTCACCATCATAAGCAAGAAGAGGGAAACTCATGGAAGAGATGGAGAAACATCTTGGTATTTGGCTTTCTCCAAGAGCTCAAGGAAAATACAGTACACATACATACATTCACACACACACACACACGCGCGCGCTCTCGCTGGCTGGCTCACTCGCGCGCTCTCTCTCTCTTTCTCTCAGCTGTCTGCGTTTGCCTCTGCGTGTCCCTCTCTTCTTTTTATCTCATCAGTTTTCCATATTTTTAAAAAGCATATTAGTATTATTTAGTGTTATTTATTAGTCTTATTGTGTTATTAGTTATATTAGTGTTATTAGTGTTATTTAAATGCAGTAAAAATCCATATACAGTGGTACCTCACCTTACGAAAGACCCAACAAACGAAAATTTCAAGTTACGAAACGCCTTCACGTTAAATTTTGGTCTCTAGATACGAAAGAAAATTCAAGTTACGAAACACGAAATCTCAAAAATTCAAATAATGCGCGTTCAGATGCGCACTCAGCCACACACATACGCTTTTCTCAGACTGGATTTAAACTTTTCTCACATTTGTCTCTGTTTAAACACTCAAACTTTCATAGATTTTCAACAAAATGTATTAATAGTGAAGCGTGGGGGGAAGGGGGAGGGTGGAGAAGTGTGCGCAGGGACACACGTGTGATAGCGCAGCATGACCCGGCGCGGGACGAGACCCGTGCTCAAACCGTGCCTCCTCTAAAACAGGATTAAACCAGGTCTGAACCAGGTCTAAACCAGGTCTAAACCAGGTCTAAACCAGGATTAAACCACCGCGGCTCTTACCTGCGTTCGTTCATGCGCTCCCCTCCTCGCTGCGGTCCCCTCCTCGCTGCTCGCCTCAGCTGTGACTCGTGAGAAACCAGGAAGTAGACCCGCACACGACGCTTTAATCCACTTGGTCTAGTCCTGGTTTAGTCCAGGTTTAGTCCTGGGTCTACAGTCTCTTAGCCAATCAAGACCCAGAACACAGTGTTACACTATAAAAAAAAAAGTTAAAAGTAGTTTAAAGTAGAGCTGTTTAATGTCATACTGTGGAACATTCCAGGCAGAGCAATGACATCTCCATAGGAATAAGCTGGTGACAGACCAAAAAATTAGTGACATTCTGGTATTTGATGTTGGCTGAGGTTCTCTAGCTGGAAGAAATATTTGAACAGAGAATTTTACAAACATTGGTTCACATCCCTTGCTCAACAGCACCTGTCTAAACACTAATATGAAGTGATTGTTAAGAGATATGTTCAAGAACCAAGTCAAGTATTTCCTCCGTAAGGTCACGTCTTTTCTTTTCCTCCCTCTGCTCTCTCCTGTGGCTCTTTCTTTAGCCACAACAACATCTTAAAACCAAACCAGGTATAACTGTCACAACCATCTGAGCCGCTTCACTGCCCCCATCTGTTCAAGACGACAAGGTGGCTCTCCCCTTCACCAGCACCACTCTGCTCTCTGGCTCCCTCTAGTGGACAGGGCAACTCCTGTAAAACACACCACACTCAAATCATTCACATTCAGCGGTGGGTAGAGTAGTCAGAAATTGTTACTTCAAACTTATATGACTTAAAAGTGCATTGTGTAACTTTTCAGATACAGGGTCTGTCCATTTTCTTCATGGAGATGTTATTGCTTTGTCTGGAATGTTTCAGATTATGGCATTAAACCTTTTTATCTTCATGGAGTCCAAACCGAACCAAGATACAGGTTAGATCTATGGAGAGGCGACCCAACTCATCGTCAGAATGTCTGTTTTTCTAGGTATTTTTGAGCCTTAAAGCCACCTCTAATTCAATAAATGCAAAATAAAGCTGTTTAATGTCATACTGTGGGACATTCCTTGCCTGGTTTACACCTGACCATATCACAAGTGAGATATGGTCTGGAAGCCACCTTCGAAATATCTCATACCAGAGGTGTGGTTTACGATCACCAACGGCTGTTTATTGGGCGTTACGAGTGTCTTTCATTTGGCGTATACGTAGCCCATAGCCAATCATGTCAGTTGTCAGTTCAAACTACAAGCTTCCGTTTGTCACGTAGTACGCGTCACTGTCTTTCCACCCCTCCCCGCTCTCTGATTGGCTCCCAGAATCGGGAGAGCTCGCTTGCCATAGTTGCCAGGCTGTCTTTCAGATCGGAACGAACGAAAGCAGCCTGGGATTTCCCAGGTTAGGACATTCCAGGCTGAGGAATGACATCTCCATAGAAACAAGCAGGTGACAGACCCCCAACTGAAAAGTTACATAGTAAACCTTACAAGTAAAAGTACAAAGTAGTGGTAGTGGTATTTGGGAAAAGTACTACTTGAGTAACTGTCTTATCATTTGAAGATAATGTAATTTAAAGGGAAAAAAAACATGAAATAATGCACAAAACCTGGTATTTTCAAAAGGTAAACTACTAAACTAAATCATATCTGAAGGCACGGTGCAACAAATTTCAAATAAGTTCATATTGTCACATTTACTTACCACGGTGAAGTATTGTGGACAATATTTATTATAGTGTGATAGTATAGTTTCTGTAGCATATCCACCTGGGCAATATTTATTACTGTGAAACTGGGTTTTTCTAGCATATCTCCCTGTTGTTGTGCAATACTAATTACAGTGTAATATCCTGTGGTGCAATTAGAGGTAAGATCGGGCCTAAAAAATCCGACCCGGCCCGCGGGTATTAAAGCCCGACCCGGCCCGAACCCGACCAATTAACGATTTGCAGGCCCGAGCCCGAAGCAAACCTGAAATTTCATATTTTATTTGTGAGGACTCGGGAGGAGGAGGGGTGATTTATGATAA
This sequence comes from Paratrypauchen microcephalus, assembly GCA_036785185.1. Classification (NCBI taxonomy): domain Eukaryota; kingdom Metazoa; phylum Chordata; class Actinopteri; order Gobiiformes; family Gobiidae; genus Paratrypauchen; species Paratrypauchen microcephalus. Next base: position 2,679,209 of record JAVJIX010000085.1, read on the forward strand.
CAAATTAAAGTCTTTTGTAACGAAACCTAAGTTAAACAAGACTGTATAAACATTTACATCTTTTATATTTGTTTCTGCAGAGGGTACATTAACCGACAATTTTCCATCATTGACGGATTTTTTTAAGAGTTGACGGGAAAAATTTAAGGCCGTCCGTCATTTTGACGGGTTGAAAATAGGGCCATAAACCACAGCAGCAGTACGTCCTTAAGAATCTAGCGCGGCACTTTAAGAGAGAGAGAAGCAGAGAGACAAAGAAGAACACTGACGGGTGGATAATAGACAGAGACAGGAAGGAGTTCCTCACTCTTACCGGTGCGTGTTTGTCTTTTCAGTTCTCCTGTCTTTAGTTTATCCTTAACTTCTTGCTCCTCCATATTGGGGATACCAGGTCAAAATAGATGCGGACTTGCGGAGGGGAAGATTATTAAGAGGGCGGCGTTCACGTGCGCAGAGCATGCTCTGGCTCTGCGGCTCCTGTTTAGTAGTTAAATAGCAATTACATTACAGCGCCTTCTCTGTTTTATCCAAATTATTTATTTTAAAACAAGTATTCCTTAGTTTAGTATCCACACATCGTTTTAGTGTACATTTTTATAAACATATATTTATTTTTAAAAAGTCAGCGAGAGAGAAGCCCGGCCCGACCCGACCCAAAGCAATGATTGACATTTTAGGCCCGACCCGACCCGAAAGTCGGGCTCGGGCTCGGGCTTAAGATCTTACCTCTAGGTGCAATACTAAACAGAATGCTATAGCTTGTTGGAAACATGTAATAAAGTACAATGTGCTAAACTGACTTCTGTGAAACATCTCCCTCTACAATGTAGAGACTCTCAAGTTTTTATTTTATTTATTCTTTATTTAATAGGGACAGTGCAAATTAAGATAAGATAAGATAAGATAAGATATGCCTTTATCAGTCCCACAGTGGGGAAATTCCAGTATTGCAACGCACAGATCAAGAACAGCAGGAAAAAGTAGCATGCAATAAAACAAGATAATAAATAATGGCTTAAATCATTTAAAAATAGACCTAAAAATAGACTCTCGAGTATAGCTGGAACCTAAAAATAGACTCTCATGTATAGCTCTTAATGAACATCTGCAACACTGCAGTGTAAATATGACATTATAGCAAGAGATTATAGCAAGAATGCTAATTTCCATCTGTCGTCCCTAGGCAGGTGACACCAACGCACAAACAATAAAAAGAATGACAACTGACAATAATACCAACATTAAAACATTAAGCATTAAAACATTAAAAGTGTCCACAAGTGTGTGTGTATATGGCTGTATGTGTCACCCCTACTGCAATATCTGAGCAAGACTTGCAATAACCTGGATAACCAATGTGTAGTACCAGCTCGCAGAGGACTTTTTTGCACAATTTTTTTTTCTTTTTTTGCACTATTTTATTTGAATCTTTTTACTGTTTTATATGCTGTTTTATAAATATCCTGCTGTGTTGTAAATATCCTACTTAAATGTCTTTCAATCTCACTGTGAGTATGGATCAGGACAGCAGAGCCTGTTCTGACGTAAGATATTTAGAAATCATCCAAAATACAGTGACAAACATGGAGCCTAAACAATTCATAAAACATAAAGTAGATCCCATATCATTAATTCTGACAATGAAAACATCATTCATACTAACTAGTTAATTAGTCTGTGATTAATGGGTAGGTTAATTAGTCATCAGACGTAAGACGTAGAGTAGACTATAGGCCTAATGTTGACTAAAGTACGTTCCAACTAAAAGCAGTTTCTCACTGTTAGTTATACAACATGGGCAAATGTCTGGATGAATTATTCACACAGCTCCAGCCTGCTGTATTCACACAGGCCCGTGTAAACTGTCACAGCTCTCACCAGTAGGGCTCCTCTGTACACTTCACTAGTCTGCATAATAACGTCTGTACAGGCCCACCACCTCACAGTCTGACTGCATATTTAACGGAGAACAAATGTTGGCTTTGTACCGCAGGTTTTCAATGTCCCGCTCTCACTACAGAGAAGATGCTGCACCTGGACTTCAAACAAAAACAGACATTTTGGCAAAGAGAATTTATTCAAGGATGTAGCCCAGGCATGTCCAAACTATGGCTTGTGGGCCAAATGCAGCCCTCATACAAATTTTTCTTGGCCCTCAGGCTTCCAGGTGAATTGGCTCAAATTACACTCAACAAAAATATAAACGCAACACTTTTGTTTTTGCTCCCATTTTTCCTGAGATGGACCCAAAGATCCAAAATTCACTCCAGATACACAACACTACCATTTCTCTCAAACATTGTTCACAAATCTGTCCAAATGTGTGACAGCGAGCACCTCTGCCCCGCCGAGACAATCCACCCCACCTCACAGGTGCGCCACATCAAGATGCCGATCCGACATCATGACCAGTGCACAGGTGCGCCCCAGACTGCCCACAATAAAAGGCCACCCCGAAATGTGCATTTTTTTTTTTTTTTGCTTTATTGGGGTCTGGGGACTCAGAACCAGTCAGTATCTGGTGTGACCACCATTTGCCTCATGCAGTGCAACACATCTTCTTCGCATAGAGTTTATCAGATTGTCAATTGTGGCCTGTGGAATGTTGGTCCACTCCTCTTCAAAGGCTGTTATGGACGAAGAACACAGGTGCATTTTATTGATGGCATTTTGAATGCACAGAGATACCGTGATGAGATCCTGAGGCCCATTGTTGTGCCATACATCCATGAACATCACCTCATGTTTCAGCAAGATAATGCACGGCCCCATGTTGCAAGGATCTGTACACAATTCTTGGAAGCTGAAAATGTCCCAGTTCTTGCATGGCCAGCATACTCACCGGACATGTCACCCATTGAGCATGTTTGGGATGTGCTTGACCGGCGTATACGACAGCGTGTACCAGCTCCCACTAATATCCAGCAACTTCGCACAGCCATTGAAGAGGAGTGGACCAACATTCCACAGGCCACAATTGGCAATCTGATAAACTCTATCCGAAGAAGATGTGTTGCACTGCATGAGGCAAATGGTGGTCACACCAGATACTGACTGGTTCTGAGTCCCCAGACCCCCAATAAAGCAAAAAAAAAAAAAGCACATTTCGGGGTGGCCTTTTATTGTGGGCAGTCTGGGGCGCACCTGTGCACTGGTCATGATGTCGGATCGGCATCTTGATGTGGCGCACCTGTGAGGTGGGGTGGATTGTCTCGGCGGGGCAGAGGTGCTCACTGTCACACATTTGGAAAGATTTGTGAACAATGTTTGAGAGAAATGGTAGTTTTGTGTATCTGGAGTGAATTTTGGATCTTTGGGTCCATCTCAGGAAAAATGGGAGCAAAAACAAAAGTGTTGCGTTTATATTTTTGTTGAGTATACCTTGAGCAGAACTTTTGACTGCAAGTTTTTTGGAAACCTACTTTGATAAGACAATACAGTGGTACCTCACCTTACGAAAGACCCAACAAACGAAAATTTCAAGTTACGAAATGCCTTCACGTTAAATTTTGGTCAAGTTAGGAAACGCGAAATCTCAAAAATTCAAATAATGCGTGCTCAGATGCGCGCTCAGCCACACTAGATTTAAACTTTTCTCACATTTGTCTCTGTTTAAACACTCAAACTTTCATAGATTTTCAACAAAATGTATTAATAGTGAAGCGTGGGGGAAGGGGGAGGGTGGAGAAGTGTGCGCAGGGACACACGTGTGATAGCGCAGCATGACCCGGCGCGGGACGAGACCCGTGCTCAAACCGTGCCTCCTCTAAAACAGGATTAAACCAGGTCTGAACCAGGTCTAAATCAGGTCTAAACCAGGTCTAAACCAGGATTAAACCACCGCAGCTCTTACCTGCGTTCGTTCATGTGCTCGGACTGTGTGCGGTCCCCTCCTCGCTGCGGTCCCCTCCTCGCTGCTCGCCTCAGCTATGACTCGAGAGAAACCAGGAAGTAGACCCGCACGCGGCGCTTTAATCCACTTGGTCTAGTCCTGGTTTAGTCCAGGTTTAGTCCTGGGTCTACAGTCTCTTAGCCAATCAGGACCCAGAACACAGTGTTACACTATAAAAAAAAGTTACACTATAAAAAAAAACTTGGAACGGGGCCTTGGAACGAATCAGGCTTTTTCCATTGAAATAGCTACTCAACTTACGAAAAATTCACGTTACGAAACCACTTCTGGAACGAATTAATTTCGTAAGGTGAGGTACCTCTGTATTTAATATTTATTGTGTCATTTTGAGGATCTTAACACGAATAAAGGACTGATAGCACATTCTAACGTGTTAAACATGCATATATTTCAATTGTTCACTGTTCTGAGCACCAGTCTATGGCCCTCAAGCGGCCCTCTGCTTCGTCTGTGTTTAGTAGTGATGGGCGGATTGATACCAAAGTATCGATATATCGATCCTGATGGGGTATTGAATATGCATCGAGCCTGGTATTAAAATATCGATACCAAGTCATGTTTTCTTACTGACTTAACTTTCAGTTTATTTAGTTCAAATTCTTATGTGTTTTGTTCATTATTAAACCATTGCCACTTGTCAGGCACTACTTTTCCTTCCGCGTTCTCACCAAACGTGGGGTAGTACGTCATCCCGCAATAGACTCACTGCTGTGAGATTTCAGTCAAAGCGGCGCGGGGCTGCGGGAGCCATGGGAGACCGCAAGCGCAAGCGAAGTGTGGTGTGGTGTTACTTCCACACCGTGGACGACAATGTTGCGAAGTGCAGTGTGTGCCAAAAAAAGATCCGATATTGTGGCAATACCACAAATTTTAAATAAACACTTGATCATAAATCATAAACCTCAGCATGACGAAATGCTACTGACCAAACGACGACAGGAGGTGAGTCAGGCAGCTCCCTCCAGCACAGCAGCAACAGCAGTACGACAGAGGTCAGTTGCCGAGGCGTTTGAGAGAGGGAGAATCCAGGGAACCATCAACCATGTAGAAGACTAAGTAGTGTATGTGAGAGGAGAATGTATATGAGAGTGAGAATAGTGATACTTCATTTGTTGTCTTTTTTCATAGGCTGCAAGTGCCCAACTTACAATAGATTTATTTATTTTATTTATTTATTTATTTGATAGGGACAATGCACATTAATGAACATAAGTATAAAACAAATGTAAATATGCCGAATTTTAGCTACAAAGCTAGTTTTCATCCATAGTCCCTAGGCAGGCAAATACATAAAAATACAACATACAAGCAGCACAAAGAAGTCTAGTGGTCACATTTGATGTCTGCATTGCCATTTTCATTTCATCAAAGATTTTTTTTCAGATATCTGGTGTTAGAATGTGTGGAGCTAAGCCCCCTGGTGGAGCTTTGCGAAGCTAAGGTATCTAGTTAGAGCCAGGTTAGTGTTTTTCTGTAGTATTAAAAAATGTATGAGTATCGGTATCAATATCGCGATTCTAACCCTGGTATTACTTGGTATCGTATCAAAACAAAAATAACTGGTATCGCCCATCCCTAGTGTTTATATATGTGGCCCTTAATAAAAAAAAAGTTTGGACACCCCTGATATAGCCTTTACACATTTTACATAGCAAAATGAAAAACAAACACAGCTCTGGAAAAAAATAAGAGACCACTGCAAAATTATCAGTTTTTCTGATTTTACTACTTAAAGGCAAAAGGAACATTTTTTTAAGTCTGTAAACTACTGACAACATTTCCCCCAAATTCCAAATAAAAATATTATCATTTAGAGCATTTATTTGCAGAAAATGATAAATGGTCAAAATAACAAAAAAGATACATGCTTTCAGACCTCAAACAATGCAAAGAAACAAGATCAAATTCATTTTAAAACAACATAATACTAATGTTTACACTTAAGAGTTCAGAAATCAATATTTGGTGCAATAAGCCTTATTTTTAATCACAGCTTTCATGCATCTTGGCATGCTCTCCACAAGTCTTTCACATTGTTCTTGGGTGATTTTATTCCACTCCTGGTGCAAGAACTGAAGTAGCTCAGCTTTGTGTTTGTGTTGGAATTCAACGCTGGAATGGAATGGCTGTAATACATGTAGAGATGCTGATTTCAGAAAAAAAAAATGCAGTGATCTCTTATTTTTTTTCCAGGGCTGTATCTCCTCCAAATATGCAATCCTGGCATAGCTCCTGTCTGGCAGTATATTAAAGTAGGAATTATAGAGGTAGAATGTAGTTTGAGGATCTGCACAGATACATATGAAGTTAAGTGAAACTTTATTGTGCCACACAGGAAAATAAAGTTGTTGTGACATAACAGATTCTAGTATGGCAGATAAATATAAGGAGAAGTAAAGAAGCTGCTGCTGGGAGGTTTACACAAACAGAACATGATAGCCATGGTTAGAATTTTGTGTTTTGTTTCTCACAATGATTATCATAAACAGAATGAGCCTCACATGAGTCTCTCATTTAGGTTGCCAGATCCAGTGCTGAAATTCAGTTGGTTTAAACCTAAACCGATCTGAACGGTCTCTACCTAAACCCCAGCACCTGCACCAGTCATGTATCAGTGCTAGTGCAGCCTCTGCAGCTCAGGAAGGGAATTCTGGAGGTTCTGAGCTTCACCTGAGGCCTGTCCATGTACTGAGAATGAGACAAACATGTTCGTGTCCTCTATCTGCAGGTTAAGGCTCTGGGGACACAGATTCAGTAGTGTTTGTAGACGCTCCTCGACATACGAACATTCGATTTACGAACATTCGGAGTTACGAACAGGGTCGAAAAAAAAAAAGTTAAATGTTTGAGTTTTTGTATTTAGAGCCTATTCCGACTTCCGGGTACAGTACGTAGTGCGTATTTCCGCCGCTGACGCACAGGCAGGACGCTGCGCAGCATCCCCCAAGCGTCACGCCCACTCAGTAGAAGTGTTCAGAACTTCAACTGAGTGGGCGTACTACGGTGTTACTGCGGTGCGGTGTTATGAACTTTGTTGTTTTTCTTGCATGCGTACAGTAATCCAATATGGTTGGTGAAAAACGAAAAGCTTCTAGTGAAGCTTCTGTGAAAAAGCGGCAAGCCATCTCATTTAAAAAGAAGGTGGCGATAATAAAGAAGCTTGATGCTGGTGAGAAGATGGTGAATGTGGCACACGCGTACAACGTGAACCGTTCGACAATTGGTACAATATATAAACAAAAGGACCGCATTATGGAGCATGTGAAAAGTGCAGCGGGTATGCAATCCACCATCATAAGCAAGAAGAGGGAAACTCATGGAAGAGATGGAGAAACGTCTTGGTATTTGGCTTTCCCCAAGAGGTCAAGGAAAATACAGTACACACACATACATTCACACACACGCGCGCTCTCGCTGGCTGGCTCACTCGCGCGCTCTCTCTCTCTTTCTCTCAGCTGTCTGCGTTTGCCTCTGCGTGTCCCTCTCTTCTTTTTATCTCATCAGTTTTCCATATTTTTAAAAAGCATATTAGTATTATTTAGTGTTATTTATTAGTCTTATTGTGTTATTAGTTATATTAGTGTTATTAGTGTTATTTAAATGCAGTACAAATCCATATACAGTGGTACCTCACCTTATGAAAGACCCAACAAACGAAAATTTCAAGTTACGAAACGCCTTCATGTTAAATTTTGGTCTCTAGATACGAAAGAAAATTCAAGTTACGAAACACGAAATCTCAAAAATTCAAATAATGCGCGCTCAGATGCGCGCTCAGCCACTCGCATACGCTTTTCTCAGATTGGATTTAAACTTTTCTCACATTTGTCTCTGTTTAAACACTCAAACTTTCATAGATTTTCAACAAAATGTATTAATAGTGAAGCGTGGGGGGAAGGGGGAGGGTGGAGAAGTGTGCACAGGGACACACGTGTGATAGCGCAGCATAACCCGGCGCGGGACGAAACCCGTGCTCAAACCGTGCCTCCTCTAAAACAGGATTAAACCAGGTCTGAACCAGGTCTAAACCAGGTCTAAACCAGGTCTAAACCAGGTCTTACCTGCGTTCGTTCATGCGCTCGGACTGCGTGCGGTCCCCTCCTCGCTGCGGTCCCCTCCTCGCTGCTCGCCTCAGCTGTGACTCGTGAGAAACCAGGAAGTAGACCCGCACGCGGCGTTTTAATCCACCTGGTCTAGTCCTGGTTTAGTCCTGGGTCTACAGTCTCTTAGCCAATCAAGACCCAGAACACAGTGTTACACTATAAAAAAAAAAGTTAAAAGTAGTTTAAAGTAGAGCTGTTTAATGTCATACTGTGGAATATTCCAGGCAGAGCAATGACATCTCCATAGAAATAAGCTGGTGACAGACCAAAAAATTAGTGACATTCTGGTATTTGATGTTGGCTGAGGTTATCTAGCTGGAAGAAATATTTGAACAGAGAATTTGTGAACATTGGTTCACATCCCTTGCTCAATAGCACCTGTCTAAACACTAATATGAAGTGATTGTTAAGAGATATGTTCAAGAACCAAGTCAAGTATTTCCTCCGTAAGGTCACGTCTTTTCCTTTCCTCCCTCTGCTCTCTCCTGTGGCTCTTTCTTTAGCCACAACAACATCTTAAAACCAAACCAGGTATAACTGTCACAACCATCTGAGCCGCTTCACTGCCCCCATCTGTTCAAGACGACAAGGTGGCTCTCCCCTTCACCAGCACCACTCTGCTCTCTGGCTCCCTCTAGTGGACAGGGCAACTCCTGTAAAACACACCACACTCAAATCATTCACATTCAGCGGTGGGTAGAGTAGTCAGAAATTGTTACTTCAAACTTATATGACTTAAAAGTGCATTGTGTAACTTTTCAGATACAGGGTCTGTCCATTTTCTTCATGGAGATGTTATTGCTTTGTCTGGAATGTTTCAGATTATGGCATTAAACCTGTTTATCTTCATGGAGTCCAAACCGAACCAAGATACAGGTTAGATCTATGGAGAGGCGACCCAACTCATCGTCAGAATGCCTGTTTTTCTAGGTATTTTTGAGCCTTAAAGCCACCTCTAATTCAATAAATGCAAAATAGAGCTGTTTAATGTCATACTGTGGGACATTCCTTGCCTGGTTTACACCTGACCATATCACAAGTGAGATATGGTCTGGAAGCCACCTTCGAAATATCGCATACCGGAGGTGTGGTTTACGATCACCAAAGGCTGTTTATTGGGCGTTACGAATGTCTATCATTTGGCGTATACGTAGCCCATAGCCAATCATGTCAGTTGTCAGTTCAAACCGTCACCGTCTTTCCACCCCTCCCCGCTCTCTGATTGGCTCCCAGAATCGGGAGAGCTCGCTTGCCATAGTTGCCAGGCTGTCTTTCAGATCGGAACTAACGAAAGCAGCCTGGGATTTCCCAGGTTAGGACATTCCAGGCTGAGGAATGACATCTCCATAGAAACAAGCAGGTGACAGACCCCCAACTGAAAAGTTACATAGTAAACCTTACAAGTAAAAGTACAAAGTAGTGGTAGTGGTATTTGGGAAAAGTACTACTTGAGTAACTGTCTTATCATTTGAAGATAATGTAATTTAGAGGGAAAAAAAAACATGAAATAATGCACAAAACCTGGTATTTTCAAAAGGTAAACTACTAAACTAAATCATATCTGAAGGCACGGTGCAACAAATTTCAAATAAGTTCATATTGTCACATTTACTTACCACGGTGAAATATTGTGGACAATATTTATTATAGTGTGATAATATAGTTTCTGTAGCATATCCACCTGGCCAATATTTATTACTGTGAAACTGGGTTTTTCTAGCATATCTCCCTGTTGTTGTGCAATACTAATTACAGTGTAATATCCTGTGGTGCAATACTAAACAGAATGCTATAGCTTGTTGGCAACATGTAATACAGTACAATGTGCTAAACTGAGTTCTGTGAAACATCTCCCTCTACAATGTAGAGACTCTCAAGTTTTTATTTTATTTATACTTTATTTAATAGGGACAGTGCATATTAAGATAAGATAAGATATGCCTTTATTAGTCCCACAGTGGGGAAATTCCAGTATTGCAACGCACAGATCAAGAACAGCAGGAAAAAGTAGCATGCAATAAAACAAGATAATAAATAATGGCTTAAATAATTTAATAATAGACCTAAAAATAGACTCTCGAGTATAGCTGGAACCTAAAAATAGACTCTCATGTATAGCTCTTAATGAACATCTGCAACACTGCAGTGTAAATATGACAGATTATAGCAAGAATGCTAATTTCCATCTGTCGTCCCTAGGCAGGTGACACCAACGCACAAACAATAAAAACAATGACAACTGACAATAATACCAACATTAAAACATTAAAACATTAAGCATTAAAACATTAAAAGTGTCCACAAGTGTGTGTATATATGGCTGTATGTGTCATACCTACTGCAATATCTGAGCAAGACTTGCAATAACCTGGTAACTAATGTGTAGCACCAGCTCGCAGATTTGCTGCTTTGCACTATTTTTTTTTCTTTTTTGCACTATTTTATTTGAATCTTTTTACTGTTTTATATGCTGTTTTATAAATATCCTGCTGTGTTGTAAATATCCTACTTAAATGTCTTTCAATCTCACTGTGAGTATGTATGATGTAAATTGTACATATGAATAGTGACAATAAAAGGCATTCTGTTCTATAAAGCTTTTGTCACTTGTAGACTTACCACAGTGGGAGAGAAACCAAAAGTTTTACTCGGACGTATTGTTACTTCAATAAAATACAACTCAAACAGGAGTATAAAGTATGCTGCTACTCTGAAAAGTACAATTTCTTTAAAGGTTACTCTAGTAAATTTAACTGAGTAATACCCATTTTTTTCACCTTTGCCCATATGCCTGATGGGTAATTCATCAAATGCTTATGGTGAGTTATTGCACATCAGAAATTATTAATCGCTTGGTATTTTTTACATAATCTTGGCGCGGTACAAAGACAAGTATTTATAAGAGCGATTTGTATCTGTACCACACAAATACGTTTTTGCATCGTCCCCGTGCATGTGATTTATAGGTCATTTTGTGAACGCGCTGCAATGAGGCCAGCATCATGTGATCAGATTACAGATCACAGTTATTACGAGTACACGGCTCCGTCATTGTTTGTGCGGGCTACAAAATTGTTTAAATGAAGCTTGTGTTGTGTTGACATTCTCTTATTTGATGTTGGCTGAGGTTCTCTAGCTGGAAGAAGTATTTGAACAGAGAATTCTACAAATGCTGGCTATTGTTTACTGGGAAAAAGGTTTACAAACGGACCAAATTAAAGACTTTTATTTCCCCCATGTATCAGAGCAGAATTTGTGTTGCCTTAGAACAGATATTGTATTGTATAAGCAGCTCTTCAGGTTAAAATAAGCTATCTGTGTACTGTTTGCGCATAATTATAAAACATTTTTTGAGTTCAAGAATCAGGAAGTGTGTGATTAGCATACTAGGTGTTGTTGAAAAACTCATCGGTGAATAATTAGGATGCTCAGAATGCATAGTTCTGTTTTGTTTTTTTCATTTTTTAGATTCAATTAGTCTGAAAGAGAAGATATTAATCTTTTTGACAGTTTTTGTTTCATAAAAGTAGTAGTGCAGTAATCATAATCATCATAATCACAACAAATAACAACACTTGTATACGTACTGTCTAATATCTATCATTTTATTTTGTTTTATCTTATGCAAACACCATCCATTCATCCATTTTCTTCTGCTTATCCAGGGCCGGGTCGTGGGGGCAACAGTCTAAGCAGGGACTCCCAGACTTCCTTCACCCCGGACACTTTCTCCAGCTCCTCTGGGGAGACCCCAAGGCGTTCCCAGGCCAGCCGGGAGACATAGTCCCTCCAGCGTGTCCTGGGTCTTCCCCGGGGCCTCCTCCCGGTGGAACGTGCCCAGAACACCCCCCCAAGGGAGGCATCCAGGAGGCATCCAGGAGGCAACAGATGCCCGAGCCACCTCAGCTGCTCCTCTTGACGTGGAGAAGCAGCGGCTCTACTCCGAGCTCCTCCTGTGTGACTGAGCTCCTCACCCTATCTCTAAGGGAGCGCCCAGCCACTCTGCTGAAGAAACTCATTTCGGCCGCTTGTATCCGCAATCTTGTCCTTTCAGTCATTACCCAGAGCTCATGACCATAGGTGAGGGGAGGAACGTAGATTGACGGTAAATCGAGAGCTTTGCCTTTTGGCTCAGCTCCTTCTTCACCACAACGGTCCGGTACAACGACCGCATCACTGCCAACGCTGCACCGATCCGCCTGTCAATCTCACGCTCCATTCTCCCCTCACTCGTGAACAAGACCCTGAGATACTTGAACTCCTCCACTTGAGGCAAGGACATAATGAACACATATTTACACAGTAGTGGTTATGTATTTATTAATCATACAGTACAAAAAAAACCCCAAGAGACAAGGCTATATCATATTTAGAATCTACAAGTGGTGGCAGTGACTCTGGTTAGAACGTAAACACAAAAGTTGGTGGTTTGATCCTGGCTTTAAATAGTGCATCCCGTTGTTGTGTCCTTAAGCACGACACTTAGAACTATTTTCTGATCTCTTATAATGTTTCCTCGTCACAAACAAGCCTGAAGTTGTGTTTTTGTTTCATTCACACATGTTTAAACACACAAATCCTGCACAGTTCTTTGCGCAAACAGAAAACACTCTGTTCCACTTTATGATGTCACGTGGTAAAACAAGAAGTGCTCCACTGTGTTTTTAAACTCCATATTCACACATTCACTAGAATCATTTGGACAATTTCAGTCCTGGAATTTCCAATCTCTACTAAACAAAAGATAAAAGGTAACTTGAAAACTACCACTACATGACACGACAAGGTAGAACTGCACATTTTGAGCTTTGCAGATGTAGACAAACTAATAATAAATACATAATAAATAATAATAATAAAATACAAACAAAAAATATAAATAATAGCTGGGATTGGATATCTTATTTGATATTGTATTTTATATTATATTTACTTTTCTATTTTATTCTGATTTGTACATATACATTTATTATTAGTTTTTATTTTTATAATTATGTCTCATTTGACACTGGTCTATTTCTCCTTGGTTGCTATTTCCATCTATTTTTTTGTTACTACAATTTCCCTTGTGGATCAGTAAAGTTTGTCTAAGTCTAAAGAATTACTCAAACATGTGAATGAAACAAAACACAATTCTGGGTCTGTTTTTGATGAGGGAACAACATTCTAACATGGCTTAAAGGTCACAAGAGTAAATTTTGCATAATGTAGGACCTTTAAAATGCTAACCCTTTGGCAAACGTTAACCATTACAATACAATACATACAGCTCTGGAAAAAATAAGAGGCCACTGCATTTTTTGTCTGAAATCAGCATCTCTACATGTATTACAGCCATTCCATTCCAGCGTCTGTTGAATTCCGACACAAACACAAAGCTGAGCTACTTCAGTTCTTGCACCACACCACAAAAAAGCGTGGACAAAATTTAAGATATAAACACTTAGATCTATCAGAAAATCACTTAAAAGTAGTGAAATTATCTGTCCATGCAGCAAGATCATTTTACCTGACAATTTATCTTAAAACAAACTCCCTCCAGACTAGAATTAAGCAGTCTCAGAACTAATAAGTAGATGATAAATCTGAAAACAAGATGAAAAACCTGATTTAAAGTTTTCAAATCTTGGCCAGAGAAATTTGCAGTGCAGGAGTGGAATAAAGTCATCCAAGAACAATGTGAAAGACTTGTGGAGAGCATGCCAAGACGCATGAAAGCTGTGATTAAAAATAAGGGTTATTGCACCAAATATTGATTTCTGAATTGTAAACATTAGTTTGAAGTGTAAACATTATTTTTTTTTTAAATGAATTTAATCTTGTTTCTTTGCATTGTTTGAGGTCTGAAAAAATTTATCTTTTTTTGTTATTTTGACCATTTGTCATTTTCTGCAAATAAATGCTCTAAACCAGGGGTGCTCAATATGTCGATCGCGATCGACAGGTCGATCGGGGGCCACGTGTCAGTCGATCACCAGGGCTTAAAGATCCCATGACATGGTACTTCTTGATGCTTTTATATGGCTCCTTAATGGTTCCCTAATACTGTAAATTAATCCTTCTTCAAAATCAACACTTAGTGCATGAGAAGACACATGTACAGAGTCAGCGTCATAATCTCTCTGTCTGAACAACTCATTCTGGGCCTTGTTGCTTGAATGCAAATGAGAAGGAGACAGATTGGTAAGAGGAAGGGGGGGGGGGGCGGGCAAATGCGCCGCTGGTTCCTTGTGTTAGCGGTGCGCTGTGCCTGGCCCCACTTCCGCGTGTGTAAGCGCGAAGGAGGAAAGGACAGCCTTTTCAATGAAAAAAAAATACATTTTTACAGAAAATAAAATTAAACCACTCCTGTTTCAGAGGTCCAGAGGGTTGGGTAAAGGACTTCCGACCCTAGAAACACTCGCATGTGCCTCCAGGCAAATAAAAAAACGCATTTCGCATTGCGTTGCTCCTCCGCAGTCCAAACTTTCTGGGCGTGATTTCCAGAGAGAGGAGGTGGAGATCCAGACGGTGGTGGAACTGAATTTGCATTTCTTTTTTCGATCTGACGTCAATAAGGTGCCTTGTCCAGAATCGCCCATTTGAGCTGTGTTTTTTTCAAACGCAGAAAAGGATCGCAAATGCTCAGTTTAGACATTACACAACTTTTAGCCATTGGGGGGCCCTAAACAGGGTAGGGGAGCTCACATTAACGTTCAAAAACCTCAGAAAGTGAAAATTTCATGCCATGGGACCTTTAATGCTCAATTCCGATTTTTTTTGTGAAATCCGATTTTTTTGTGCATGCGCACATGACGAGGTCACACGCAGCGAGCGCGCTCAATGTTTACGGAAGTAGCCTAAAGTTGCTGTCGTACTGAGCCAGAACATGTATAGCTTATTTGTTTTAAGGAGGAGAAGGAGAAGGACAACGTTTTTGGCCACGGCGTTTTGCTGGGCAGTGGCAGCAACGTCCATATGAACGTGTTGGTGCGGAGTCGCAGACAAAAGTGGTGGGATTGCTACGTGCTTCGCCGCTTCACTGCAGGCATGAAAATCCCTCACCTTTCGGCGAAATATGCCGATACGTTCGGGATATGTCCCTTTCTCGAGAGCTCCGGATAATTAAAGTCTGTGGAGACGCGAATTACCGACAACACGGCAAACTGTTACAACGGAGCTGACGCGTTGTTATGGGGTGAGTCATATTATCGTAATATTCTTACTAAACCGGGACTAAACCGGGACTAAACCAGGTCTAAGCCAGGACTAAACCAGGACTAAACCAGGTCTAAGCCAGGACTAAACCAGGACTAAACCAAGACTAAACCAGGACTAAACCAGGTCTAAACCAGGTCTGAACCAGGACTAAACCTTGGTAGATCTCGGCACACCATCAACTTCAAAAATAGATCCCGGTCAAAAAAAAATTGAGCACCCCTGCTCTAAACGATAATATTTTATTTTGAATATGGGGGGAATGTTGTTAGTAGTTTATAGACTCAAAAAAAACCTGTACTTACAAAACCCTGTCCCCATAAGGAGCTCTCTTTAAACAAACAACACATTAGACTACATGGCCTAGTGTTGCTTTAAATAATATAAAGATGTGGGCTTGTGGACTGTGCACCCGCGGGACGCCACCACCTCCACCTCCACCACCAGCACCGCACTACTGAAATATGGGTCAAGATATTCAGCCTCCTAACAAAGCGCTCGGCCAGGGGAGGAGCAGCTACTGGTGGTGATGGTGGGAGGAGGAGGAGGAGTGGAAGCTGGTCCGAATGTAGTCCCATAACAAGAAAGAAAGAGAAAGAGAGAGAGAGAGAAAGGAAGAGAAAGAGATAGAGCAAGAAAGCGAGAGAGGAGCGCCGGAGTCATCCATTTTTCATGAGAAGCGATGGCTGGAAAAATAAACATGCTTTTTTTCTGTAGAGAAGAAAACCAGTGAAGAATTTTAAGTGCTCTATCTCAAGGACAGTGTGTGTGTTTTTAATATGTAAGATATGTGTTCATGCTGATGCTCCAAGCAGCCACCAGCCTTGTAATGTCCAATGTAAATAAGTCACGTAACTCACAAATGCCTAACGGAGCAGGTTTGAAATATGGGATCACTATAAATTTATGCCTGATCTGTTTTTTAAGATGTGGTACTAAAGGAAAATGACAATATTTGATGGATTTGTGATTTTAATGACTCACTATGTAACTTTCCTGCGACAAAACTTTTCTTTCGGGAAAAGTACTAAGAGTAACTGATTTATGAAGTTAATAATATGAATATGAAGGAAAAACATGAAATAATGCACAAAAGAAGATTAAAGTCACCAAAACTTTTACTCAAGTAAGGGTACTGTTACTTCAATAAAATACTATTCAAATAGGAATAAGAGTATGCTGCTAATTAAGTACTCTGAAAAGTACAAACAAAAGGTTATAGATCGAACTGTGTGTAAAATTCAGTGGAGAAAGTAAAAAGTAAAAGTAGAAAAGTGAAGTGCTTAAGGATTTTAGGTATCTCTACTTTTCATAAGTACGGTACATACTTTGTACTTTTACCATCTACTCCACTACATTTTGAACAGGACTGAAAAGTAAAAGTATTTTTTATTATAGTTTGAGCCTTTATTTTTAACATCTTCATAATTTGAGATGACAAAAATATGGAGATAAAAACTAGGGAAAAAAGGGCGATTCAATCGTTTCTACTGAACAAAATACAGTACAAATCTTTATTAAATGACTCTTAAATGACACTGACACTGATGCTTAAATGACACTTAAATGACACTGACACTGATGCTTAAATGACACTTAAATGACACTGACACTGATGCTTAAATGACACTTAAATGACACTGACACTGCTGCTTCAATGACACTTAAATGACACTGACACTGCTGCTTAAATGACACTGACGCTGCTGCTTAAATGACACTTAATTGACACTGACACTGCTGCTTAAATGACACTTAAATGACACTGACACTGCTGCTTCAATGACACTTAAATGACACTGACAGTGATGCTTAAATGACACTTAAATGACACTGACACTGATGCTTAAATGACACTTAAATGACACTGACACTTAAATGACACTTAAATGACACTGACACTGCTGCTTAAATGACACTGACGCTGCTGCTTAAATGACACTTAATTGACACTGACACTGCTGCTTGAATGACACTGCTGCTTAAATGACACTGAAACTGCTGCTTGAATGACACTGACACTGCTGCTTAAAGGACTGAAAAGTAAAAGTATTTTTTATTATAGTTTGAGCCTTTATTTTTAACACCTTCATAATTTGAGATGACAAAAATATGAAGATAAAAACTAGGAAAAAAAGGGCGATTCAATCGTTTCTACTGAACAAAATACAGCACAAATCTTTATTAAATGACTCTTAAATGACACTGACACTGCTGCTTCAATGACACTTAAATGACGCTGACACTGATGCTTAAATGACACTTAAATGACACTGACACTGATGCTTAAATGACACTTAAATGACACTGACACTGCTGCTTCAATGACACTTAAATGACACTGACACTTAAATGACACTGACGCTGCTGCTTAAATGATACTTAATTGACACTGACACTGCTGCTTAAATGACACTGCTGCTTAAATGACACTGAAACTGCTGCTTGAATGACACTGACACTGCTGCTTAAATGACACTTAAATGACGCTGACACTGTTGCTTAAATGACACTTAAATGACACTGACACTGCTGCTTAAATGAGCTTTATTACGCTACTGATTGTGTGTTTTACCTCTTTGTATTATATACAAGTTTACTATACTTTCGGCGGCACGGTGGGTGAGTGGCTAGTGTTCACGCTTCACAGCAAGAAGGTTCCGGGTTCGATTCCCGGGTCGCCCAGGCCTTTCTGTGTTTGCATGTTCTCCCCGTGTCTGGGTGGGTTTCCTCCGGGCACTCTGGTTTCCCCCATCAACCCAAAACATGCTCCAAAATCCTCCAGCTTAAGTCCTGACCAAACCGAAGCAAGAAGATCATGGAGATGGTCCCTGGGCGCAGTAATGTGCTGCCCACTGCTCCTAATAACAGGATGGGTTAAATGCAGAGAAGAATTTCTCCTGTGTGAGATCAATAAAGTCACTTCTTCTTCTTCTTCTTTTGCTACAGGTATATGTGATGTTTTAGTCATTGTGTTTCCTGTGTTGTGTTGTGTTTGTGGTTTTTTGACAATAAAGCTGACTTTGAACTTTAAAATCACTACATTTGAAGCATAATTAGATTTCAAAATCCACACGAAATACTTTTAATTTTTACGCTTTAAATACATTTTTAAACAGGTACTTTTAAATAATTACTTTACTGAAGTATTTCTTTACTCTGGTATCTGCACTTATACTTAAGTAACAAAATCGAGGATGTCTACCACCACTGCTAAAATTATTCCTTATTATTACCTCCGGCATTTTCTATGATTTCATTTTTTTCTTTTTGCGACCGCTCCTCACGGACATTTTGCCAGTAGCATTCCGATGTGCCATGTAGTCTTAGTCAGGCTGGAAAACAAAACCAAAAACACAACAATTATTAAAGGCTCATATCTCAGACCACATGATGAAATCTCTCATATCCATCGATCTTTCCTAGGGGGCGGAGGAGACTGGAGACGCTGGACCCATCGCTGATTAAAACCTCCTAATAGCGGCCATACATCTCCAGGCTCCTTCCCAAATGTCTCAAACATCCCTAATGTTAGCATCCACGACGCCCACTGCCCCCTCCTCTTTTCTCTGGGAATATATTGTCGTTTTTATGAGAACTCAATAATCAGACTACATATTTTCCCAGTAACAAGATGACTTCATTCAGAAAAATATTCATAATTTTACTGTAAATTATTTTCTGAGTTATGCCATCATTAGGGTTCGCATCAACAGGAGGTCATAATACCCCCCGGCTACGTCAACACTGCAATTATTTAATGGTGTATTCAATCAAATTAATTATTACTGTTTCTAAAAATGGATTTCAATTTAATACAGTCGAGATTAGAAGCATCTGGTCAGTTGTGTTTGTAGAAAAATGTTTTAGTGTGAATGTAGGTTTGCAGTTGGATGTCTTGCTTTCTAAAGAACACGGGTTAAAGAGAGCAGGGAGAGGGGTGCCGTAATTAGCATAGTTTTAATCTTTTTGTAAAATAAATAAACACATAAATATTCAGATAGTTGTTCCTTATAAAGCTAATTCTGTGCATCAGTTATAGCTAGCAATTATTATAGCTAATAATAATAATTAACATCTACACAAGGTGGAACAGAGCATTTTGAGCTTTGGAGACATAGACAGCCTGATAAAGCAGGATTACTCAAACATTCATTCATTCATTCATTCATTTTCTTCCGCTTTTCCATTTTCTGGGTCGCGGGGGCAGCAGTCCAAGCAGTGTTCTGCTGCCCAGAACACAATGCACCAGCCCCCATGAATCCTTCCGTGGGTGGTGGGTCCACAGGAGGATGGCTCTCTTCTGCCATGGGGGCTACCAGTGTCCACAGACACTGGGGGCGAGGTGGGGTTAAGTGTCTTGCCCAAGGACACACTCAAACATGTGTGAATGAAACAAAACACAACTCAGGGTGTGTTTTTGATGAGGCAACAACAGTCCAACATGGCTCAAAGCTAAGTCAATTTTGCATAATATAGGACTTTGAAATTAACTTAAATGAATTATACTTGCAGTTAATGAAATTTTAAACAAGATTCAGTCAATTCAAATCAGTAATCAGCTTTTTAAAATACAGAGACCTACAGCCAATCCTCAGCAGCAGATAATTCAGACAGAATGTTGTTTGTGTTAATTGGCACCGATTTTGACTCACCCCATTCCTGTCCCCCACTCTCCTCCCATCCACCCGTTGTGCAATTACTTAACACGGTGCAATACTGTGGACAATATTTATTACAGTGTAATATCTTGAAACAGAGGTGTGGACTCGAGTTATGTTACTTCGACTCGAGTCAAGATTCGAGTCACGAATTTGATGAACTTTAGGCTCGACTCGACAAAATGTACAAACACTTGCAACTCGACTTGGACTTCAATATCAATAACTCGTGACTTCACTTGGACTTAAGCCTTTTGACTTGTGATGACTTGCTACGTCCAATGAAAAAAAAAACTCTAAAAGTATGTTGATAAGGACTGCACTCGTTGTACTTGTGAATCTGCAAAAATGTATGCAAAGAGCATGTGCGCGCGGCTTGCACAACAATCCAATCATGAATACAGATCTTGCAGACATTATATGATTTGTAGAAATTTTATTTCTTTGTAAAGGGGACTCGAAATGACTCGAAACTAAAATGCTAGGACTTTGGACTCGACTTGAGACTTGTGAGCTTTGACTTCGGACTTGACTCGGCACTTGGATACTCTTGACTCGGGACTTCACTCGGACTTGAGTGCAAAAGACTTAGACTTACTTGGGACTTGCCCAGCAATGACTTTGTCCCACCTTTGTCTTGAACTGGGTTTTGTAGCATATGCACTTGTTGTGCAATACCTAATTACAGTGTAATATCCTGTGGTGCAATACTTAACACAGTGCTATAGCTTGTAGACAACATTTAATACGGTGCAATATGCTAAACTGAGTTCTGTGAGACATCTCTCTGTGTATATATGGCTGTATGTGTCACCCCTACTGCAACATCTGAGCAAGACTTTTTTTGCACTGAATTTTCTTTTTTGCACTATTTTTATTTTAATATTTTTTCTATTCTGTGTTGTAAATATCCGACTTAAATGTCTGCACTGAAGTGACATGCTTTCACTCTCATTGTGAGTATGCATGATGTAAATTGTACATGTGAACAGTGACAATAAAAGGCATTCTTTTCTATTCTATTATTTTAAGCCTTGTTAACGTAAAATTTTCATAAGACAAGACAAAATCAAATTGAAAAAATTGAAAAAAGACACATGTTTTGTTATATCTCCAACCCTATTTATGCTTAAACCATAAAAAAACATAAATAGACAAAATAAATCTAATTTACTTGCTAGCGGTCACATTGTACTGCAGTCGTGTCAAGCATCCTGATAAACAAGTATTCACCTCAGTACTACTGCTAAACAACACATACTACACTGTAAGTACACGTGTAGTAGTTTCAATCTTGTGCCCGTTACCGCCATGCAAAATGATAAATATGTGAAACAACTACTGTACTGTACTACAAAGCCGTCCCACGCAGCGTTGTACAGTATAGACACGGGGCCCTCATCAATTAACACGACCTGATTACGTTTCACCTGCCAGGCTCCATATGGCCCCCAAACCTGCACACATAATGAGGTCATGGTGCTAATCCAAACAATTATCCAATAACAGCCCGGTAACACAACGTTATCTGGACACACGCTGGAGGGAAGATAATATTATCAACTGTAATGACAATGTGGATGTTTTCATGTGTGACGCTGGGTAGACAACATCACAGCATCCTATAGGCCTGGGATGTTTAAGGGACACTGTGGAACCTTTCTGATGGGGGATATGCTATAGGCTTGTCTTCAAAGAAGCGTTATTGCGTTGCCTGGTTACAATATGGTGTATCTAGCTTGCATTTACTCAAAAACATGTTTTACTTGCTAAAAACTAACTTGAAAAACACTAGAAAAAAAAACTGTAACTTGGTCTGGTGGTGTCATCTAAATTAAATGTTATACTGTGGAACATTCTAGGCCAGACCAGGGCATTGTCCAGCTCCTGAGTCTCATACGGCCCTTTGGTTGACTCTTAACTGGCCCGTTAAAGCTCATTTGGAATTAAAAAATAAACATTTTATCATTTTACCTCAGTCATGGACTAAAGCTGCATTGCTTTTATTTTAGAGGTGTTTTTTTATTACATTTTTTGTAAGGCAACCTCACTTTTACATTGCTTTGTCATAACAAACTCTTCCCAGTCTTACCAGCACGTCAAAACAATTATATTTACTGCTTTTTAGAAAGAAATACAATTATTATTATGCAGAATTGAGTTAGGCATTTTGGCCCGGCGCTCCACAATATTTTCATGTTTCTCATATGCTCCATGGAAAAAATAATTGCCCACCCCTGTTCTAGGCAAACCAATACCTAGGTCTATAGTGCACCTTTAAAAGAAAAAAAAAAAAATAATAAATAAAAAAAATTGTTTAAAAATTCTGTAGCTAAAAATTGGACTACCATTATTTTATACAATCAAATTAAACACTTTTTGTCCTTTTATATATTTACATATTTACATATACAATTGCACAATGACGCTGGGGGTGTTCTGCATGTACGTTTATAAATGCACACTAAACTGATGTAAGGAAAAGACAGTATTGGTATTAGTAAGAAATATTTTTAAAAATACATTTGCCAAAAAATAAAAAATAAAAATAAATAAATATTATCCTTTATTTATCCCCGTAGGGAAATTATTCTCTGCATTTGACCCATCCTTTATGAGCAGTGGGCAGCTCATCTTTCAGGCGCCCGGGGACCCATCTCCACGATCTCATTGCTAGACTTTGGACAGGACCTCAGCTGGAGGATTTTACCTATGGAGCCTGTTTTTGGATTGACATTATCAAATATCTTAAATCTATCGTCCCTGTATATTTTGCTGTCCAATTTACGCATCAAAAAATATTAATATTAACAATAGAAATGTTCCCTGGGCTCATGTCACTTAAACCCTACAGACATATTGAATACGATGATGTCACCTGAAACCAAACTGGTTCTGTACGTTGTATATATTGATTGTACCACTTTCATATTTACACAATGACTTCATGAGAGTGGGAGGTTGTGAAAGATGTGATGTTGACACTAGAGGACAAGATAACGGGATAAAGGGGGCTAAAGAGGATACCTGCTGGGCTGGAGGGGCCTCTCTCCTCTGGGGCCAAAAAATGAGATCGTCCGAATCCAACAGGCCGGCTCTGGAACAATACTGACCCCTACTGACACATGTGGGTAGTGATAAGATAGTTTAAAGATCCCATGACATGGTACTTCTTGATGCTTTTATATGGTGCCTTAATGGTTCCCTAATACTGTAAATGAATCCTTCTTCAAAATCAACACTTAGTGCATGAGAAAGACACATGTACAGAGTCAGAGTCAAAAAATAACTCTCTGAACACCTCATTATGGGCCTTGTTGCTTGAATGCAAATGAGAAGGACACAGATTGGTTAGAGGAGCGGGTGGGGGGCGAAGGGTGCGCCGCTGGTTCCTTGTTTTAGCAGTGCGCTGTGCCTAGCCCCACTTCCGCGTGTGTAAGCGCGAAGGAGGAAAGGAGAGGCTTTTCAATGAAAAAAAAACACATTTTCACAGAAAATAAAATTAAACCACTGCTGTTTCAGAGGTCCAGAGGGTCGGGTAAAGGACTTCCGAGTCTAGAAACACTCGCATGTGCCTCCAGGCAAATAAAAAAACGCATTTCGCATTGCGTAGCTCCTCCGCAGTCCAAATTCTCTGGGTGTGATTTCCAGAGACAGGAGGTGGAGATCCAGACGGTGGTGGAACTGCATTTGCATTTCTTTTTTCGATCTGACGTCAATAAGGTGCCTTGTCCAGAATCGCCCATTTGAGCTGTGTTTTTTTCAAACGCAGAAAAGGATAGCAAATTCTCAGTTTAGACATTTCGCAACTTTTAGCCATTGGGGGGGGCCTAAACAGGGTAGGGGAGCTCACATTAACGTTCAAAAACCTCAGAAAGTGAAAATTTCATGCCATGGGACCTTTAAAGGAATAGGGCGGGGTTTTTTTTTTTGGTGTTAACAAGTCTCACGCTTTGAGAGTGTGACACACGCAATTCGACATGTTCACATGCTCACACGCCACACATGGTATTTCTCACTCTGAAATTTTGTTAAGCAATTCAAAATTCTAGCCACTGTTCACAGCGCTTCTGTGCCCATAAAATCGGTTAGTTAATGCAGGCACCGCGCGTTTTCAGCAAAAAAAAAGTCACTCGCACCCCCCCGCTTCTCGGAAACAACGCAGCCACACGCACCACCCCGCTCCCCCAATATAAATCTCACTCCTACCAAACTTCAAAACTTGAGAGGTCTGATGTTAATCTGTATGGGTTTCCTTCTAAAAGTTACGTGTGTTGACACTGGCTTACCTCTGACAGTTTCCACTCAGCTGTTTCCGCTTTCTGGAGCCCACGTAAGTAGAATATGAAATAAAGCTTGCTTTTCTTCTCCAAAACAAAACATTTGTCCGAGAAGTGACATATTTGCGTCTGAAACAGTTGTCAACAAAACATCCAGCAGCATAGCTAGCATTTGCGTATTGTCTCTCTCGACTCGTATCACTGCGCTCATGTTAGCACCGGACCAGGCTAGCTCGGACGACTGTGTTGCCGCAGTAACTCAGCGGTGACTAATGTTAGCGATAGTCATGGAACCGAACTCTCACTAAAACTAGCGAGGACTGTCGAATAAAGCCGGCTTTGCACTTAGCTGCGTTCATGGAATACCCCTCAGGAGTGGAATAAAGTCACCCAAGAACAATGTGAAAGACTTGTGGAGAGCATGCCAAGATGCATGAAAGCTGTGATTAAAAATAAGGGTTATTGCACCAAATATTGATTTCTGAACTCTTCTTAAGTGTAAACATTAGTATTATGTTGTTTTAAAATGAATTTGATCTTGTTTCTTTGCATTGTTTGAGGTCTGAAAACATGTATCTTTTTTGTTATTTTGACCAATTGTCATTTTCTGCAAATAAATGCTCTAAAGGATAATATTTTTATTTGGAATTTGGAGGAAATGTTGTCAGTAGTTTATAGACTCAAACAAAAATGTTCCTTTTGCCCAAACACATACCTATAAGTAGTAAAATCAGGGGAAAAAAAGATAATTTTGCAGTGGTCTCTTGCACCTGCAAAAATATAAATAAAAAAGAGGAAATTGTCACGTGAATGTGATTGGTTAAAAGTGTGTTCTGCAAATAGATGCTATTTTCCACAAATTAAAGGTCCCATATCGTACAAAAATGGACTCTTGTGAGATTTAAGCCATGTTAGAATGTTGTCACTTCATTAAAAACATACCTGGAATTGTAAGTAATTCTGCATTATTAGTCTGTCTACATTAACAGCTACTTTTTACCAGAAATATTTTTAATTTGATGTATTTACTTGTCAGTTCTGTCCTTAGTGCTTTTATGTGTGCTCCAATATTACACTATTACAGCTACCAAACCAACTCCAGAATGGTTACGCACACAACTCCAGCTTTCCATTACAATTTTAGTTCTTGCATGCTGTCTTTTTTGGCCTGCATCCAAACTGCATTATGGTCGCAGCCCCTGTGTTACGCAAGGATGCCCTCTTATCTCCAACCCCAGCTCCAAAGACACGATCCCTGAGGCCCAGAGATGCTTAGCTGGGCCGGGCAGATGGAGGGGGCTCTGGCGGTAACAGTGGTAGCAGTGGAGACCCAACAGCCCCCCCTTCAGAGCATACAGAGAGGGGGGAGAGAGCGGAGAGGCGGGTGGGCTGTTTTCTGGATGACTGACTGCACCAAGGTTAAGAGGAAGCAATCTGACTTTCTCACTTCCACAGTATATTCCAGCTCCTATAGGAAAGCTCGAAGGACTGCCTGCTGCTCGTACAAGTGCCTCTGTTTTGGCCCACAGCAGGAAACATAATAAAAGAGAGTGGAGTTCTCAAGGAAGTGGACATGATGTGTTTAAGTATGTTTGGCTGTGCTGGAAGAAGTGCTAAATTTTTGTTATTTGCTGCATTGTGTAACATTTCTTGTGGAGGGTCCATCATATGCTTTTTATCTAGAACAGGGGTGACAAACATGCGGCCTGGGGGCCAGATCCGGCCCTCCAAGACCTTTAATCTGGTCCTCGGCTGATTTTCTATTAAAATATTTTGATTATGGGTCATTCCAGAATTGGAGGACATTTTATGTCCCACCCATCAAATATTAAAGATCCCATGACATGGTACTTCTTGATGCTTTTATATGGCTCCTTAAAGGGACAGTGTGTAGGATTCGTGGCGCATAGGTGGTTAGTAGCTGTTCCACTTCCTCTTTTGGCTACGGCAGACCTCGAGGGTCACCCGGGCGCGCCGTAAGGCAGACAGCTCGCGTAGCCACGCGCACCCGGCGCTGTACGAGCTCTCGCCGACAACTACGGTATAAATAAAACGCATGAAAAACGCATGAAAACACACATTCCTGATCGTGTAGCATGACACTCTACACATCAAATGAAACCTTACAGTCTCCTCTTTTTGACTATGCAATTCATTTCCCTGCACAACAATCACTCCCTGAGCACATGGGGCTTTTATACAGAAAAGCACAAAACGAGGTTTGTTACTGAGCTTACCTTTGAAGGCTCTGGA
Organism: Paratrypauchen microcephalus; assembly: GCA_036785185.1. NCBI lineage: Eukaryota > Metazoa > Chordata > Actinopteri > Gobiiformes > Gobiidae > Paratrypauchen > Paratrypauchen microcephalus. The sequence goes on from JAVJIX010000085.1 coordinate 2,705,616, forward strand.
CAGGTCAAACTCTGTATTTCACCATAAACTCGCTCTCAATCTGTCCGTAAGGATCCAGCGAATAAAATCCAGTAAAACAATTTAGTCCAAAACACGTGTTATTGCGACGTGTGATACAGCAGCCTGTCTTGAAAAACACGAGGCTCCCCCCTCCCCTTCCCTTTCTCTGTTTACCCAACACCACGAGGCTCCCCCTTCCCCCCTCCCCTTCCCTTTCTCTCCTTCTCTCCTTCGCTCCCACATGCAGCGCGGCTGAGCAGCTGCTAGCAGGAGCCTAGGCCAAATGTCCTTCTGCGGCTCTCGTATTCAAAATGGCTGCCTCTATATGGGGAAGATCCCCCTTTTATGTGACTATATCTAAGTCCAAAAGAATACTTTGATTTCATGATGGAAGTGAAAAGGCTTGGAAAACAATGTATTTTTGAATGGGTATCTTCAATTTATGTAATTAATGGGTAAAAATCTTACACACTGTCCCTTTAATGGTTCCCTAATACTGTAAATGAATCCTTCTTCAAAATCAACACTCAGTGCATGAGAAACAGAGATAAGATGAGAAAGAGTAATTTTTCTCTCTCTGAACACTCCATAATGGGCGTTGTTGCTTGAATGCAAATGAGGAGAAAAGAGCTGGCCTATAGTAGAGGGTGGGGGCGTGGCCAAACTCTCCGCTCTCGCTCTGAGCTCTCAGCTGATCCATTTCCTTGTTTTTGCACAGGGGGAGAGATTTGAAGCATTCCATTGAAAAATAAACACATTTCCACAGAAAATAAAATTAAACCACTGCTGTTCAAAGGTCCAGAGGCTCAGATAAAGGACTTCTGAGCCTAGAAACACTCGGATGTGCCTCCAGGCAAATAAAAAAACGCATTTCGCATTGCCTAGCGGATTCGCAGTCCAAACTCTCTGGGCGTGATTTACAGAGACGCTGAGTTCAGTCAGACGGGGTTGGAACTGCATTTGCATTTCTTTTTTCGATCTGACGTCAATAAGGTGCCTTGTTCAAAATCGCCCGTTTGAGCTCCGATTTTTTGTAACGCAGAAAAGGATCGCAAATGCTCAGCTTAGACATTTCGCAACTTTTAACCATGGGGCGGGGGCTAAACAGGGTAGGGGAGCTCACATTAACGTTCAAAAACCTCAGAAAGTGAAAATTTCATGCCATGGGACCTTTAAATAATCCACATACAAAATACTAAAGTACAGTTTATGGGTGAATTTACTCAAATCTAAAAAAAAACTAAGCGAAAAGAATGCTTGAAAATAGTTTTTAAAATACCAAATAAGTCTGGATTACCCCCCAAAATGCAATTTTCCTCTTGTGCCACCTCTCTAATGGCCAAATTGAATCTCAAATAAAACAGTTAAAATTAAATTTAAATTTATTTATTTATTTATTTATTTCATTGCCATCTCTTGTAACTGTGGGAACATTTGTTTTAATGACATAATATTTCAAATAATAATTATTATTCGTGGAACAAAGTAGTAGTAGTAGTAGTTGGATACGTCCCCCGGACCAAAATGAGTGTGACACCCCTGGTCTAGAATGTTTCACAGTACGGTATTAAACCTTTCTATCTTCATGGAGACCAAACCAGACCAAGCTACAGGTCAGATCAGTGGCAAAAGGCAAAAGACAATGAATTTTAAAATAAATACACAGCCAATGAGAAAGAAATCAGATTAATCAAATCAGAAGCAACTGTTTAAATTACATTTCATAACCTGATAGTGTCAGAAATCAGACAATGAACAGATTTTGTCTCAAAAGGTGCTCTAACTACCTGTGTGGGGTATGTGAGTGCTCTATCACAGGGACAGCAGAGTCCTCTAGTGTCTGATTAGAATACTCCAGAAAAACTTCAACGGTTAAAGAGACTTGGCTCAGCTCGTCCTCCTCTCCTCCCTGCTCATTGATGAGAAGAGCAGATATCTGTTGTAGGGTCACAGTGGACTCGTATGAGAAGGTCTGGTCATTTTTTAGCAGTTTCTATTGTTGAGAGGCAACCCCATTCATTCAGAATGGCTCTTTTTCTAGGTATTTTTGAGCTATAAAACCACCTACGATTGCATAAATGTAAAGTAGAGCTGTTTAATGTCATACTGTGGAACATTCCAGACAGAGCACTGACATAACCATAAAAATAAGCAGGTGACGGACCCCCAACCATAAAGTGACATAGTGCACCTTTAAGTAAATGTACAGCTACAGGAGCAAAGAAATGCTCAAGTAAAAGTAAAACAGTCACACGAAAAACTTTAATGATTTTGATAATAATAATAATAATAATACATTTTATTTGTTAGGCGCCTTTCAAGGCTCTCAAGGTCGCCGTACATCAAGCAATTAAATACATTAATTAAATAATACAGTACATAAAAACAAGATAAAACAAAATAAAAACAGTGTAGAAATACATTTTAAAAACAGATACAGATTAAAAGACAGTGCAGTTATGGTCAGAGTGGTCAGAGTGAGAAGGCCTCTCTAAACAGATGAGTTTTGAGTTGAGATTTGAAGTGTGAGAGTGAGTGTGTGTCGCGGAGAGCATGGGGGAGGGAGTTCCAGAGCTGGGGAGCAGAGCGGCTGAAGGCTCTGCTTCCCATAGTGACGAGACGGGCAGGAGGGACAGTGAGGTGCAGGGAGGAGGAGGAGCGGAGGGAGCGGGCAGGTGTGGAGATGTGGATGAGGTTAGACAGGTATGGAGGGGCGAGGTTGTGGATGGCTTTGTAAGTGAGGAGTATGATTTTGTAGTGTATGCGGTGTGTGATGGGGAGCCAGTGGAGCTGTTGCAGGACAGGTGTGATGTGGTGATGGGAGGGTGTGTGTGTGATGATGCGGGCGGCTGAGTTTTGGACCAGTTGGAGTTTATGGAGTGATTTTTGTGGGAGACCGAACAGGAGAGAGTTACAGTAGTCTATACGGGAAGTGACCAGGCTATGGATGAGGATGGCGGTGGTGTGTGGAGTGAGTGAGGGACGGAGGCGGTGGATGTTTCTGAGGTGGAAGTAGGCGGACCGGGTGGTGTTGTTGATATGGGAGGTGAAGGAAAGTGTGCTGTCGAGGATGACACCCAGACTCTTTACCTGAGGGGAGGGGGAGATAGAGGAGCCGTCGATGGATATGGAGAAAGGGTTTATTTTGCTTAGGGTGGATTTGGTGCCGATGAGGAGAAGTTCTGTTTTATTGCCGTTACGTTTGAGGAAGTTTGAGGTGAACCAGGTTTGTATTTCTGTTAGACAGTTTGTCAGAGAGGAGGGTGGAAGTGTGGAGTTGGGTTTAGTGGAGATGTAGAGCTGGGTGTCATCCGCGTAGCAGTGAAAGTGGATGTGGTGTTTTCTAAAGATGGAACCAAGGGGGAGGAGATAGATTAAAAATAGAAGAGGACCGAGGACAGAACCCTGAGGAACACCTGACGTGACAGGGGAGGGCTGTGAGGTGAATGACTTGACCTGAATAAACTGGGAGCGGTGTGAGAGGTAGGAGTGGAACCAGGAGAGGGGAGTACCAGAGATGCCGATGGAGGAAAGTCTGTCAAGGAGGATGGAGTGTGAAATGGTGTCAAATGCTGCACTGAGGTCTAGCAGGAGGAGGATGGAGAGTGAACCAGAATCAGCAGAGAGGAGGAGGTCATTAGTGATTTTCAGGAGGGCAGTTTCAGTGCTGTGGAGGGGACGGAAGCCAGATTGAAATTGTTCGTAGATGTTATTGGAGGAAAGATGGGTGTGGAGTTGGGCAGCAACAGTTTTCTCAAGAAGTTTGGAAATGAAGGGTAGGTTTGAAATAGGACGGAAGTTATTGAGGTCAGAGGGATCAGAACCGGGTTTTTTGAGTATTGGAGTGACTGCAGCGGTTTTGAGAGTGGAGGGAACAGTACCGGAAATGAGAGAGGAGTGAATGATATTAGTTATGAGGGGGGACAGTGCAGGGATGGAGGTTTTGATGAGGACTGTAGGGAGAGGATCTAGTTGACAGGTGGAGGATTTGGAGTTCTGAATGAGAGTGGAGATTTGGGAGATGGAGGGCAGGGTGAAAGAAGAAAGCAGGTGTGTTGGGGATACAGAAGATGAAACAGGTGGGTTTGAAACAGAGGGGTTAAGTTGCAGGTGGATCAGTTGAATTTTGGAGGTAAAGAAAGCAGCCAGGTTATTACAGAATTCGGAGGAATAGAGGTGAGGTGGAAGTGAGTCCGGGGGTTTTGTGATCTGTGAGAGGAGTGAGAATAGTGTTTTTGAGTTACCTTCATGTGAACTGATTAGATTAGAGTAGTATGTGGATCTTGCTGTGGATATGGACTGTTTGTAATGGAGGATGTGTGAGGTGAACATGTCTTTGTGTATGATGAGTCCGGTTTTCCTGTACAGTCTCTCCAGTCTGCGGCCTTGTGTTTTGAGGTGTCTGAGGGCGGGGGTGTACCAGGGTGCAGAGTGAGTGAATGAGACGGACCGGGTTTTGAGTGGGGCTACGGTGTTGAGTATTTGGTGGAGGTGTGTGTTGTAATGTGTGAGAAACTCATCTGTTGTAGAGAGGCCCTCAGCACTGGGGAGGTTATTGATGAGTGATGAGAAATGGTCCGGGTTAATGTCCTTGATGTTACGGAACTGTATAGTGCGGGGTGGGTTGGATTTTTTGAAGCATAGGTTGATGTCAAATGAAATTAGCAGGTGATCAGAGAAGGGGATGTAGTGGGTTTGAAGGTCCAATGGGGTTATTCCAGTGCAGCATATTAAATCCAAGGAGTGCTTTTTGTTATGTGTGGGAAAATTAACATATTGTTTAAAACCAGAACTGTCCAGACAGGAGGTGAAGTCTTTGGTGAGTGGGTTGTTATGATTGTCCATGTGGATATTGAAATCTCCCAGGAGTATGACGTGTGGTGATAGTGTGGTGAGGTGAGATAAAAATGCTGCGATGTCCGTGATAAAGTCCGTGTGCTGTTTCGGTGGTCTGTAAACTGTGGCAATGATGGTGGGGATAGGTCCAGAAAGTTGACAGACAGTTGTTTCGAACGAGTGGCAGGTAGGCACACTCACAGGCACCACCCTCCAGTCATCGCGGTGGATGAGCGCGACCCCGCCTCCTCTGCCAGACACACGCGGTTCAGCCTGGTAAACAAACCCTCGTGGAGTGGCCTCGTTGAGATCGGTGTAGTCGCTTGGCTGCTGCCAGGTCTCCGTCAGCGCCAAACAGTTCATCCGGTGGTCCGCGAGGAGGTCCTGGACAAGCTGGCCCTTGCCCGTGAGGGAGCGGACATTCAGAAGCCCGAATTTGACCGATGTGTTGTTGAGCCGGGCAGCTGCGCCAGCCACACCAGCCGACCTCGGAACGCGGGTTAGCACCGAGGAGTCCGAGCGTCGTCCCGTGTGTCTCCGGGGGTGACGGGCCAGAGACCAGAAGGACCGGACGGTGCTGGAACTGCCATATTCGTAGTTTCTTCGTGCGCCCCGATGCGTGACTCTGCGCCGGGGCACATACAGTATGTCCGGGTGTTGGAGTAGAGCAGGCGCTGGTGGATTATATGAATTTTTATAGAGGAAGAACTCCGTGGGTGCATACTGGAACAGTGCTTGTGAAGAATGATGGATAACAGACAGGATGAACCAGGTTAGGACAAGCCGCACACAGGAGATCAACATAGCCGGGTTGGACTTTAGATGTGGAGGAAAGCAACAGGTAGCAGGTAAGCTAAACGTCGCTAACACACATCAACACTATTGACAGTTCGATCAGGTAGTGTGATGGTTAGATGTGTTAACTGTCCACACGTAGACCACAAATGCAAAGTCCGTAGACAATGCGGTAATCAGAAGAAAACATAATCCATTGAGCAGCGGCTGCCAAAAAACGCGCCAAATAAAGATTTGTGCTGAATTTTGTGCAACAGAAACAACTGAACTGATAAGTAAAAGTAAAGAGTATCCACTTAAAAATGTACTTAAGTAAAGGACAGATACCTACAATTTATACTTAACGCCATAATGTGGAAAAAATATGAGCTCCATGGAGAGGTGGGTGTGCCGTCTCCCTCAATCACCAAAGTACATGTCCAAACTGATGGTAATAACTCACATTTACTCTTTGTGACAGGGCTGGACTGGGACAAAAAACAGCCCTGGCATTTTTGGCTTAGACCGGTCCCTCACAATTAGTAGAGCACAACGGACTAATTTATGTTTGTGCTCCCTGAAGCAAAGTATTTGACAATTGTTACGTCTTAGCCGAGGGGAAACCAGGGAGCAAACTCGCAGTAACTACACATAAAAAAAACCCAAAAATTTTCTCATCAAATTTACACGATTCACGTAGGTCACCTGTTTTGGCTTCAAAACGGAATTTTGCTGAAAGGTGAGTGATTTTCATGCCTGTCCATCACTTAAAAGTCCCGGTATTATCCTCACATTACTACCTGCTTATCTGCTGTGCCTGTGCGACACTTCCCTGGTCACTGTGTCCCTCGGGTTTCCTCGGGTTCCCTCAGGTTCCCTCGGGTCCCCTTTCCACAGTCCCTGGCTGCTCCTCTCCCTGTCCACCTTCAACATGCAGAGGACGTGGAGGCTCCAGCCCCTCCAGAGAATATGTTGATTATTTTAGAACATTTTGCAGCGTCTACAGCGAGATTTTTTAATCTTTTAGCCCGTAACTTCTCCGCTCCCTCTTTCTGCCGCTTCTCCATGTTTCCACGCTCTACACTGAAACTGGCGGGGATCAGCGCAGAGAAACGGGTGGGACCTAACCTGGGAAATCCCAGGCTGTCTTTCAGATCGGAAAGAACGAAAGAACGAAAGCAACTAGACAAAGCGAGCTCTCCTGATTTTAGGAGCCAATCAGAGAGCGGGGAGGAGTGGAAAGACAATGACGCCTACTATGCAACAAACGGAATCTTATAGTTTGAACTGACAACTGACATGATTGGCTACAGGCTACGTATACGCCAAATGATAGACATTCGTAACGCCCAATAAACGGCCGTTGGCGATCGTAAAGCACATCTCCACTACGAGATATTTAGTAGGTGGCCCCCAGACCATATATCACTTGTGATATGGTCTGGTGTAAACCAGGCAAGGTGGGACTGCTCTCGTAAGCTGCTATATTCTGACTGGTTTAGTCCACTGTCTATATTGAAGATGGACCAATGGGCCACCTCCTCTAAATTTTGGGCCGGTCTCTAAGTTAAAAAAAAAAAAAAAAATGCATTGGCCCCTAGGACTGGGGTTAGGATTAGGGTTAGGGTTAGGAAAATGCCCGGTATGCCCGACTACCAGTCCAGACCTGCTTTGTGATAATATCTCTTGATGGATGAATTCTATTGGTGTTTTGCGTTTGCCAACATTACAAATGACATTACAAAGGAGGTCCTAACATAACATCAGTCTTTGGAGCATCAGCACAGCAGAGTAATTAGGCTTATTAATTATCATAAGCAGATGTATTTATAAATATTTCATTTATAGATGAATGCTAATTGTCCTGAATAGTTTATGAAGCCTAAGTAGCATCTGTCATAGCTGAGGTGCCGAGAATATAAATAGGACACGTGGCTGCTTACCAAGTTCTGCTGCAGCATTGCAGACGCCATCAACAGGCCCTTCTGCTGGAGCTGTCTGGTCCTCGACATTTAGCTGGAGGTTAGAGGAGCTTTCCCTGGACACGGACACAGATTGTATACCAGATACTACCTCTGCAGGGGGCTTCAGCTTGTATTTGTCCTGTGGATTCCAAACAAGCACCAAGTTAAAGGGCCTGCACCTGATTTGAATAGATTCTTGCAAACATAAATCACGCATTCATTGTAATTATATGATAAAAGCTGCTAAATAAGAAAAATACTGAGACTATAAGCATAATATTGATTTTACATAGCGTTTTCTTTGGTAATAACTAATACAGACGCTACTGGCAGAGTCACCTTTTGTCATCCAGTCCGGCACATTGTTAATAAGAATCATGGGATACCAACTACCTGACAGTAACCCAGACACTGGATTCTCTGTCAGGGTGCATTTTCAAGAGTGACTAAAAGCAAACAGGAGGTAGAGAAGTGCATGACGCTATCCCTGACAGTAGTTTCTGTGTCATAGTGCAATATCACAGTGGCTGAAAGGATTAAGTAAGCAGGGCTAAATGCTGGAAACTATATGCAAAATATTGTATATGCAAAATTAACTTTTTGTAGCTAAACAATGGAACCCAGGGAGTACTTTTCAGGGTTAAAATTGCCTTCACTACAAACTATACAGCTCTGGAAAAAAAATAAGAGACCACTGCATTTTTTTTCTGAAATCAGCATCTCTACATGTATTACAGCCATTCCATTCCAGCGTCTGTTGAATTCCAACACAAACACAAAGCTGAGCTACTTCAGTTCTTGCACCAGGAGTGGAATAAAGTCACCCAAGAACAATGTGAAAGACTTGTGGAGAGCACAAGCCTGGGACTAAACCAGGTCTGAACCAAGACTAAAGCAGGTTAAAAAGGGGGAGTAAACCAGGACTAAACTAGGATTAAACCAGACTTAAACTTGGACTGAACCAGGGTTAAACCAGGACTAACCCAGGTTAAAAATGGGACTAAACCACAACTAAACCAGACCTAAACATGGACTGAACCAGGACTAAACCAGGTTAAAACAGGTACATAATCCAAGACTAAACTAGGACTAAACCCAGTCTGAACCAAGACTAAACCAGGACTAAACTAGGACTAAACCCGGTCTGAACCAAGACTAAACCAGGTCTAAACTAGGACCCAAGAACAATGTGAAAGACTTGTGGAGAGCACAAGCCTGGGACTAAACCAGGTCTGAACCAAGACTAAAGCAGGTTAAAAAGGGGGAGTAAACCAGGACTAAACTAGGATTAAACCAGACCTAAACTTGGACTGAACCAGGGTTAAACCAGGACTAACCCAGGTTAAAAATGGGACTAAACCACGACTAAACCAGACCTAAACATGGACTGAACCAGGACTAAACCAGGTTAAAACAGGTACTAATCCAAGACTAAACTTGGACTAAACCTAGTCTGAACCAAGACTAAACCAGGACTAAACTAGGACTAAACCCGGTCTGAACCAAGACTAAACCAGGTCTAAACTAGGACCCAAGTACAATGTGAAAGACTTGTGGAGAGCATATTGTGATTAAAAATAAGGGTTATTGGACCAAATATTGATTTCTGAACTCTTCTTAAAGGGACAGTGTGTAAGATTTTTACCTGTTAATTACTGAAATTGAAGGTACCCATTCAAAAATACATTGTTTTCCAAGCCTTTTCACTTCCATCATGAAATCAAAGTATTCTTTTGGACTTAGATATAGTCACATAAAAGGGGGATCTTCCCCATATAGAGGCAGCCATTTTGAATACGAGAGCCGCAGAAGGACATTTGGGCTCATCCTTTGCCTCGGCTCCTGCTAACAGCTGCTTAGCCGCGCTGCATATGGCTCCCCCCTTCCCCCCTCCCCTTCCCCTTCTCTCCTTCGTTCCTCTGCTCTCATATGCAGCCAGGAGCGAAGGAGAGAAGGGGAAGGGGAGGGGGGGAGGGGGAGCATGCTGCCGGATCACACATCGTAATGGATATAACACGTATTTTGGACTAAATTGTTTTACTGGATTTTATTCGCTGGATCCTTATGGACAGATTGAGACCAAGTTTATGATGAAATACAGAGTTTGACCTGTGCAAAGCCTTCAAAGGTAAGCTAAGTAAGCTAAGTTTTGTGCTTTTCTGTATAAAAGCCCCATGTGCTCGGGGAGTGATTGTTTTGCAGGGAAATGAATTGCATAGTCAAAAAGAGGAGACTGTAAGGTTTCATTTGATGTGTAGATTGTCATGAATCATGATCGGGATTGTGTGTTTTCATGCGAAAAGAAAAAAAAAAGTGAACGGGGGACCGCGTTTTATGTATACAGCGGTGCGCGGTTCGTGCGCGGGCACGCGCGATGTCGGCGGTACGTCGCGTCCGGGTGACCCTCGAGGTCTGCCATAGCCAAAAGAGGAAGTGGAATAGCTAGTAACCACCTATGCGCCACGAATCCTACACACTGTCCCTTTAAGTGTAAACATTAGTATTATGTTGTTTTAAAATGAATTTGATCTTGTTTCTTTGCATTCTTTGAGGTCTGAAAACATGTATCTTTTTTATTTATTTATTTAAATTAGGACAATGCATATTAATCAACTTGTCAGCAGAGAGCTTCAATGTAAATATGCCGGAGTTAGCACAATAGCTACTTTACATCCGTAGTCCTAAGGCAGGTAAGAACAAAACACATTCACACAAACAGAGAAAACAGAATACACAACAGACATTACACCAAGAGCATGTAGTTGCAATAAACCCATCTCAGAGTTTACACGGCCCCAAAAGTCAGAATAATGTGTGAGCACGTCTGGTTAATTTTCAACCAATGTTTCAGAGCCGTTTTAAAGGCTGAAGGTGCCACAGTTCCTGACGTGGGCTGGCAGTGTGTTCCATGTCTGTGAGCCTCTGATAGATCCCACCATTTGGCCAAATTTAGTCCTACGCCTTGTATGTTACAGTTTCCTCTGGTCGATGCTCTGGTATTTACTCGGTCGCTAGGGTCGCCTATAAAACCCAGTAAGGGAGGAGGAGCAAGCCCGTTTAAAACTTTAAAAATGAGGCAAGCATCCATAAATATCTGATAACTGTCAAAATCCAAAATGTTATACTTATTTAAGATGTTACAATAATGATACTGTAAAGTTTTCAGTGTTTTCAATGGTTATTTTGACCATTTGTCATTTTCTGCAAATAAATGTTCTAAACAATAATATTTTTATTTGGAAATTGGGGGAAATATTGTCAGTAGTTTATAGACTAAAAAAAATGTTCCTTTTGCCCAAACACTATAAGTAAGTCTATAAGTAGTAAAACCAGAAAAACTGATAATTTTGCAGTGGTCTCTTATTTTTTTCCAGAGCTGTAGGTTATGATGATGATAATAGTCATGTCATCCCCCAGGTTGCCCGCAGAGGGCGATCCACACCTAATCAAAGTCCTGTCATTAAAAGTGAAGATTCTGAAGGACAGGTTTTTCAGGTAAGTAAAAAACATGGCAGAATATAGTAAAATATGTCCTCTTTAAATAGTAGTATCCATGTGTTGGTTGTATGTACCTTCTGAAGTTCATCTTGCAACAAAGTTTTGGAAATGCCTGGTTCACCTTCTTGAAATACGTCAGAACTACTGTTTTTGGTCTTTGGTACCTCTGACTTTTGGAGTTGGAGTCTGAACGATATCTTCAGGAAGTGATGGAAGATCTGAAACGCAATCTGTGCTGTAGAACCTGCTCCGAAAACTAGAATTTAAACAAAAAAATAAAAACAATAATAATAATTTTGATTAAAAAGATGGCACATATGACCAAGACAAATCAGATATCGCAATAATTATATCTGATTTCTGGTGTTTACATGCAACTGGTGATATGCGTCAGTTAATCAGTTCATTTCTAGAGCAGTGATTGGAAAGACAACGAATTTTAAAATAAATACACAGCCATTGAGAAAGAAATCAGATGCTTACAGATGTTTGCAACTGTTTACGTGACATTTCCTAATCTGATAACACTGGTCTACAAATGCTTCCAGAACAAAAGTAGTGAAATTTTTCTTGGTTTAGGTCACTAATAAAGAAAAAGTAAGTCAGAAGTGCTGATTGGCTATAGTTTCCAAGATATAGTATTGGGTCAAAATAGGAAATTTATGCAAAACAAGGCAAAAACGGTAGTTTATTAAAAGGTACAGTGTGTCTACAAGCAACCAGTTCTACCTGAAAGCCTGTCTGCACATTCCAATACATTCATTTTAATATGTCTACAGTTTTAACATCAAATATTTTTTGATTTCACTTAAGAGAGATGCCTCAAAATTGTGTGAACAACCCAGATAACTTCTGTTACGCTTGTGGTGAAGTGACGTTTGCATCACAAAAGTGCAACATAACTGCAGTGGTTAAAAAGGCAAACCACCATTACTTTGGTTGCAAAGTTGGAGATAAGGAAAAAAGTTTGGCTCCACATTACTGTCGTAACATATGTGATACTTTAGTTTGTTTTTCATAAGATATTCAATCACCTGATGTCTTAAGATATTTCTTGTTTATTTCTTGACGGATAAAGAAGTGCAAGTTAAATATTTTCAAAATATAAATATTATTTTTAAGCAAAAATGCCTAAATCTATTGTATAAACAGATGCGATTTTGATGTAAAACAATCATTAAATATCTTGAATACATTAGCTAACCAGCACAGTTATCAATTGATTTTCAGTTCATCTTATCAATATAAAGCCAATTTTATCTCAGAAGCAGATCGAGTCCAAAAATTTGTAGACCAGTGTAACTCCAGAAATCAGACAATGATCAGATTTTGTCGTGATCGAACTACCTGTGTGGGGTATGTGAGTGCTCTATCACAGGGACAGCAGAGTCCTCTAGTGTCTGATCAGAATACTCCGGAAAAACTTCAGCGGTTAAAGAGACTTGGCTCAGCTCGTCATCCTCTGCTCCCTGATCGTCGATGAGAAGAGCAGATATTTGTTGTAGAGTCACGGTGGACTCGTACGAGAGGGTCTGGTCTTTTCTTATGGGAGACAGAGAGGACACAGAGGAGAAGGACACGTGCCGTCTGCTGGGGACAGGTACTGGAGAGCTGCAGAGGGAGTAGCGATCTGGATTATTTGCGTTCTGTATGGAAGATTAGGAAGAAATGTAAATATTATAACACTATCTCGTCCTACTGGCTCTGCATACATCCCATAATAAACACTACAGGTCTTTAGTAGCCAATCCTAAATTGACAACAAATGGAAGAATAAAACTTACTAGTATATCAGTGACTTTAAAGGGCCCATATTACGCTATTTTCTGATCTATGTTATAAAGTTTCCTCATCACAAACAGAGTTGGAGTTGTGTTTTGTTTCATTCGCACATATTTAACACACAAATCCTACATATTTAGGCTGAGATACACCTTAACTACAATCATTTGGATAATTTCAGACCTGGAATTGCCAATCTTTACAGAACACAAAAGTAAAAGGTGGCTGTTGACTTGAAAAATATTGCTTCATGACATCACAAGGTGGAATAAAGCATTTTCAGCTTTGGGGACAGAGTAATAATAAAGGATTAGTCAAACATTTATGAAAGAAAGAAAACATAAGTCCAGGTAGTTTGTAAAATCCCTCATTTGTCCAGATAGAATCAATGGCAAAGGAGAAGGTACAAATCTTAGCCAGAGAAAAGAACTGGTTTGAGAGGGGAGTTAAAGGGGCTATTTTTGTTAAGAAAGACAACATCCTTGAACAGAAATGGAGGGCTCAGATATCATCTGTCTCCAATTTACAACTTCATCTTCAGACCTAAGTCAAGACAACAAACAAGAAACAATAGGGACAGTCAGGTCAAGCCCAGAGCTGTGAAAGCACCCATCAGGGGCCTGAATAATTAGGCTAATATGACTCCCCGCTTAGTGCAGTTCAATAGGCCGAGCTAACAAACAGAAACTGTAAACAAGTAAGTACAGCTCTGGAAAAAAATAAGAGACCACTGCATTTTTTTTCCTGAAATCAGCATCTCTACGTGTATTACAGCCATTCCATTCCGGCGTCTGTTGAATTCCAACACAAACACAAAGCTGAGCTACTTCAGTTCTTGCACCAGGAGTGGAATAAAGTCACCCAAGAACAATGTGTAAGACTTGTGGAGAGCATGTCAAGACATATGAAAGCTGTGATTAAAAATAAGGGTTATTGCGCCAAATATTGATTTCTGAACTCTTCTTAAGTGTAAACATTAGTATTATGTTGTTTTAAAATGAATTTGATCTTGTTTCTTTGCATTGTTTGAGGTCTTAAAACATGTATCTGTTTTGTTATTTTGACCATTTGTCATTTTCTGCAAATAAATGCTCTAAACCAGGGGTGTCAAACTCATGTTTCATGTTTCACATTTAGCGCTAAGAAAAAACTTGTGGAAGCTACTTTTTTGGCTGTGATTGATTATGGTGACATATTATACATGCATGCTGCATCCTCCATCTTACGTCGCATTGATTCAGTTTACCATGCATCATTACGATTTATTACAAATGCTAAGTCCCTCACTCATCATTGCATTCTCTATAATTTAGTTGGTTGGACAGCATTTACAGTTCGTAGACAACAGCACTGGTTTATCTTTATCTATAAAGCAATACTAGGTAAACTCCCACTGTACCTCGGTAACCTCCTCTCTGTGAGCTCTGGTACTTATCAGCTCCGCTCCTCAAGGTGGTTACTTTTTAATGTACCTCGAGTTTTAACTGAGTTAGGAAAAACTGCCTTCTCCTATTCAGCACCCTGGGGATGGAATAACCTACAGAAAGACCTTAAACTAGAAACTCTCATCTCCATAAATGAATATAAAACTTCCATAAGAAAAATGGTAACGAACACATGTGCTTGTTTTTCTTGAGATGTTTTTAACATACTGTATTTATTTATTTATAATGAAAATGTAAAGTATGTATGTAAAGTATGTATGTATGTATGTGGGTATGTGTAACTATTGTATGTATGTGGGTATTTATGTGGATTGGCTGCTAACTTGGCCAGGTCTCTCTTGAAAATGAGATTTTGAATCTCAATGGGACTTCCTGGTTAAATAAAGGTAATAATAATAATTTAAAAATAAAATAAAATAAAATAAAAAATTTGGTCCGGGGGCCGTATCCAACCTACTTTGAACCCAAAGGGGCCGGATTAGAAAACTCATGGTATATATACCCCAAAAATAGCAATAAGTCAAAATATTTGTGCAGAGAAATGCAAATCTATTACAGAAGTCTTTTTTATTTGATCAACTCTTTCTGTTACAAAATATTACAATATCATGAACAACCTGAAACTTTAAGAACAATGCAATTTCAACACAATGTTTTAACATTAACTTTCATAGAATTTAGTCATGCTTTCTTTTTGCTCCTGAAACTTGTCATTTTTTATCCTGCACGAGTGCATCAATATCAGGCACCATGTCCTGAGTAGCTGCCTTGTGTGTTAGCTTTGAGCGCAGCTTTGTTTTATTAATTTTCATTACTGAGAAAAGAGAAAAAAATATTATCGTTAAAATATTATTGTTTAGAGTCTAAACGATAATATTTTATTTGGAATTTGGGGGAAATGTTGTCAGTAGTTTATAGACTCAAACAAAAATGTTCCTTTTGCCCAAACACATACTTATAAGTAGTAAAATCTTGGTCTTCCAGAGCTGTATGTTAGTATCAGTGTAGTTTCATTGTAGTTAGCTCCTCCCTTCAGGCAGATATAAGCCAGTGTCCAGCGTCTGACCAGAACTGAAGTATTCCACCCAAAAAACGTTTGTTCAGTTGACAAACTTTTTGAGAAGAGAAGAGAACATTCTAACATGGCCTAAAACTCACAAGAGTCATTTTCTTTTGTTTGTTTTTTTGTTGTTGATATTATTTTAGGATCATTTGAACACCATATGTTCTAAGTCCATAATGAGTGTATTTTGAAATAAAAGCCAAGCCCACATAACAAAGAATAATGCATAAATTACAGTCATCAGATTTGGGTTCCACTGTGGATGGACTGGGGGAGCGAAGGTGTTGAACCTCGTGGACAGGAACACCTCAGAGCTCTCGGCATCCCTCTGTTCACGCTGAGCCCAAATGAACTCTATAAAGGCAGAGTGCAAAGTGAGAAAAGTGCACCTATTTATCACATTTCTGTTCTCTGTAATTCTGTACCTGAGCATGATAAAAGGAGAAATTCAATTTGTCAACTGGACAAAGTTTGTTTGGTCGAAAACGTTTCGCCGCTCATCCGAGAGGCTTCGTCAGTTCTGGTTCTAGTGCTGGTTAGACCCTGTTTATATCTAGCTGCAGGGAGGA
The DNA here is from genome assembly GCA_036785185.1 of Paratrypauchen microcephalus. Lineage (NCBI taxonomy): Eukaryota > Metazoa > Chordata > Actinopteri > Gobiiformes > Gobiidae > Paratrypauchen > Paratrypauchen microcephalus. The sequence goes on from JAVJIX010000085.1 coordinate 2,721,547, forward strand.
GCACACTACACTGAAATAGCTCTGAAACTATCTCATCTAATCTGTCTCTTGTTTTTCAAATTTCTCTGGTGTCTAGTTTAGCATCCCTATTCAAGCCTAACGACCCTCTCCACCCCTCTGCCCTGGCGTGTCTGCCCTAATGTTTCTTTGTCTGTTTTTGCCTTGGTTTGAGAATCGAATTATAAATGGGAGACAAGTTATGTCTAACTCCCCCATTTCTGTTTAACGACGGATTCTCTTTTTTGACAAAAATTGCCTCTTTGACTCCCCTCTCAAACCAGTTCTTTTCCCTGGCTAAGATCTGAACCTCACTGTCCTCACTGTCACGTGTCCTCCTTTTTTACATTTTGTCCTCCTTTCAGACCCTCGTCGGCCACCGTTGCATAAATGCATAAATCCCCACCCATTATTTACACTTGCTACTCTGCGATGTTCGCCGTTTCCCAATTCAGCGAATGCACGGTTCGGAGTGTGGTCTCTGTCTGCAGTCGAGGCGGTGCATACTCGCTGAGCCCTGAGTGCAGTCCGGGGATCACATGGGCGTCTGCAAAATGGAACAAGTCCCGCCTCAGCTCAATGAGCCGGGTGGTCTGCTCCTTGTTCTCTAAAGACAAAAATATTATTCTATTGCGACTAGTAATACTTGGAATTGGGACATGGCCAATGTTCCCCCTAATTTTTAATGTGTCTGAGCAAACACACTAACTCCTTACCTGGCCAGCCAAATGATATCTCTCTGTATTTCCTATACACCGCGATACCATTTGGACACTCTCCATCCACTCTCGCTCCTCCGGTTCCAAACCGACTCCGCGATTCTGATTCGTTCAAAGATGGTGACGTCAGTGCACCCGCCTTTGCCCGCAAAGTCACTCTTAGGCAGCGGAAGTTCCGCCTCAGTTTTGAATCAAGATGGCGCAATCTCTGATTGGTTCACTTAGCTGTCTGTCTACGCGCAACCGCAGCGTATTCTGTGGATCAAACGTTACCAGACTCACTCGCTGGTACAGCGATGAGTCATGGATTCTTCCAGGCAAACTAACTCCCTGAGCGCTCCTTGGATCCCTGTGCGTGACATCCCAAATGCCCCCCCCCCCCCCCAAGGTGTCCTCACTTTGTCCTCCTTTTTGGACACAAGTGTCCTCCTTTCCTGTTTCATGCCGGTGGTCACGCTAGTTCCATAGTAAAAGAAAATATCATAATTAAATTTTCTTTTGCTAATGACAAGCTACGGAGCCAGGAGGGCTCAGGGAAAATCTTTTTTGAGGGGTGGCAAAAAAGTGTGCGCTCACTTTGCCCTCCTTTTATTAAGTCACGCGTTCCTGTAAATAGAGCGTGCTCTCAGTTTACTAAATCGTGCGCTGGTTTAAATCGTGCACCCTGGTTTACTAAATCGTGCGCTCGCTATATGAAGTCGTGCTCTCGTCCATCTAAAACATGCTCTTGTTTAAATTTGCTCAAAATGTGTACACGAGATGTATAAAATGTGTGCTCATTTTTATTCAGTCACTACGCAAAATTGTAGTTTCTGAAATCGTGGCCACGCTTTAGTAAATTGCGCTCATGAGGTATATAACGTGGGCGCGACTCAATTTTAGCGAGCACACAGTTTTAGTAAGACGACTCCACGATTTAGGTGAACGAGAGCACGGTCTATTTACACGGACGCGCGACTTAATAAAATGAGGACACGGTTTCACAAAACGAGGACACGCTTTGCAAAGTGAGTGTGTGCTTTATTGACGCCCCCCAAAAAAGATTTTCTGTGAGCCTTTACGGGCTCCGTAACAAGCAGAACCACCTCCAGAAAAGTTACACAGTCCACCTTTAGATTTCGTCAGTATTATCAGATCAATGTCTTATGCAACAGATTTGTATGTTTGGGAAGTTGCGGTACACACTTTGAGAAACCACGGCAGAAAATTCACCTCCTCTAATCAGTTCTTACCTAGAGAGTTGCAATCGCTCAGTCATTCAAGTTTAACCTGTGGCCTCCTTCACTGTCGTCTGTGTGGATTTGCTGAGTCCCCAGGAACCACTCGAAGCTCTCTCGTCTTTCACAAGCTACTTTAGACCACGTTAATCCACTAATCTCAACATTTCATTGGCTGTGTGCTGTGTTTTTATGTAGACTCATACAAAAATAAGGCGAGGAGTTTAAAGGGACAGTGTGTAAGATTTTTACCCGTTAATTACCGAAATTGAAGATACCCATTCAAAAATACATTGTTTTCCAAGCCTTTTCACTTCCATCATGAAATCAAAGTATTCTTTTGGACTTAGATATAGTCACATAAAAGGGGGGATTGACCCCATGTAGAGGCAGCCATTTTAACTATGAGAGCCGCAGAAGGACATTTGGGCTCCGCCTTCGCCTTCAGCAAGGGCTCGTGGTTTTGGGTAAACAGCAACAAGCATGTTGCCGGATCACATGTCGTAATGGATCTAACACGTGTTTTGGACTAAATTGTTTTACTGGATTTTATTCGCTGGATCCTTACGGACAGATTGAGACCAAGCTTATGGTGAAATACTGAGTTTGACCTGTGCAGAGCCTTCAAAGGTAAGCTAAGTAACAAACCTCGTTTTGTGCTTTTCCGTATAAAAGCCCCATGTGTTCGGGGACTGATTATTGTGCCGAGAAATGAATTGCATAGTCAAAAAGAGGAGACTGTAAGGTTTCAATTGATGTGTAGATTGTCATGGTACACGATCGGGAATGTGTGCTTTCATGCGAAAAGAAAAAAAAACAGTGAATGCAATAGCCACTATCCACCTATGCGCCACAAATCCTACACACTGGACCTTTAAAGTAATCCAGGAAAGAATCGTAGATGGTGGTAGGTTTAATATGAGCCACTGAAAGCAAAGGAAAATCTTACCTGTTGCACTGTGTCTGGTTTAGGGATTTCTCAGTCCACAATGCTATTTTTGGATGCTTTGCAGTGCTTTAAAGGTGCACTGTGTAACTTTCTGGTTGGGGGTCCGTCACCTGCTTGTTTCTATAACTACAGTAGCCTACGTCATTGCATTGACATTCAACAGCTCTACTTTACATTTTTTTTTAGGGCTGTCAGTTTAACGCGTTAATTAGATTAATTAATTACACTGCTAATTAACGCGTTATAAAAATTAACGCAATTAATTATGAGCGCAATTCAATGCGCACGCATTTTAAATTTGGCGTGCGGGGCCTTTGAACGGCGAGTTTATTTATAAAAATGTGACGGAGCAGATCCGTTTCTAAGCCCCCTGTCCTGTCCCCGCGGAGAGCACGTGAAGACGCCGGGGAGAGCACGTGAAGACGCCGGGGAGAGCACGTGAAGACGCCGGGGAGAGCACGTGAAGACGCCGGGGAGAGCACGTGAAGACGCCGGGGAGAGCACGTGAAGACGCGCGCGTCCGTTTCCGTATCTGCTGTGCTGCGCGCGCTGAACCCCTTTCAATTCCCCATAACCTCTCCAGCGTGTTCTGCCGTGACTAAGGGTGCACACTTAAGAAGCGTTAGTTTTGCCCATCCAAATCACGCTATCATTTGCTCACCCCGCGGTGCCGCCGCCTCCTCCTCCGTGCGATGGTCCGGACACATCCGCGCCGGGTTCCAGGGGTCAGGTGAGCCATGAGTAATTTACACGGACAATTATTTGTATTCTCTGTATATTTGTATATATGCTGTGTATATTATTTATTGACGTTGCATGAAAGCTACTGTACATGCTCACGTACACCAGAAATATTCACCATTTAATAGGCTAGTGGAATGGTGTAAATGAGCTTTCGAATGAATGTTACGTAATGAGGGAGGTGAATGGGGGTGTACGGCAGTCTTGTCTTGGTTACACTGGAGGTAACTGCACTGAAAGAGTGAAAGACTGAAAGACTTAAAGGGGAAGTGCGTGAAGAGTCCCTCAGTCGTCCAGGTAGAATCCATGATAACAGAGAAATTCAATTTGTCAGCTGGACAAAGTTTGTTTGGTCGAAAACGTTTCGCCGCTCATCCGAGAGGCTTTGTCAGTTCTGGTTCTAGTGCTGGTTAGACCCTGTTTAGAACCAGAACTGACGAAGCCTCTCGGATGAGCGGCGAAACGTTTTCGACCAAACAAACTTTGTCCAGGTGACAAATTGAATTTCTCCTTTTATCTTTTAAAGGGGAAGTCTGCATTCTTTTCACTGTACCACTATAAATCACACCTTTTTTGCACTGTGGGAAAGCACAATAAACCACCTAAAAAAATTATTTTTAAAAATGCGATTAATTAGATTAATTAATTACAAATCCTGTAATTAATTAGATTAATTTTTTTAATCACCTGACAGCACTAATTTTTTTCAATTACAGGTGGTTTTATAGGGCAAAAATACCTAGAAAAACAAACAATCTGACTGTGAGCGGGGTCGCCTCTCCACAGATCTGACCTGTAACTTGGTCCGGTTTGGTCTCCATGAAGATAGAAAGGTTTAATACCTAACATACTGCGAAACATTCCAGACAAAAAGCAATAAATGAACTTATGAGTAGGAGTAAAATCAGTAAAATGTCTTCTTTTGTTGAACAGGATGGAACCTTAATAACTAGACCTTTTGAAGTTGCAAGTTACTATTACCAGAACAAAGTGAGCACAATCAGAAATGAGATGGCCCCTGTAGATGGTAATTTTTCAACAACAATAATTAAAAAACAAATAATGGAAGGAAAAAAATGCAACTTTGAGTTCAGGCCAATAGGAAATGAGGAAATGTTACAGCTTCTTGAGAATTTGAACTGCAATAAACCGTGTGGAATTGATAACATGGATGGAAAACTCCTAAAATTTGCTGCTAAATTAATAGTCAAGCCTCTTTGTCATATTTTCAATGTATGTTTTGAGGAATGTGTGTACCCACACTTGTGGAAAATATCAAAAGTTGTTCCATTGGTTAAAAATTCTAGACAACAATTAACTGGACAAAACAGTAGACCCATAAGCATCTTGCCTGTTCTGAGTAAACTGATGGAGGGAGTTATGTGCAAACAGATTCAAAATTATTTTAATGAGAATTGTATTTTTTCGGATGTCCAACATGCTTATAAGGAAGGTTATTCTACCAATACAGCACTCACAGAGCTCACTGACCAATGGTTGCATCACATTGACTGTAAACAATTGATAGGAGCTGTGTTTCTTGATTTTAGTGCAGCCTTTGACCTTGTTGATCACAGCCTTTTACAAATGAAATTATCTGCTTATGGTTTTAATACTGCAGCTTTACAGTTTATGTGCAGTTATTTAACTGATAGGAAACAATGTGTAACATTTAATGGTTCACTTTCAAATAACAACACTTTCATGTGGAATCCCACAAGGAAGCTGCCTAGGCCCTTTGCTTTATAGTATTTTCATTAATGATATGCCATATGCACTAGATAAGGCCTGTATGACTGTATATGCAGATGATACCACCATACATGTCTCCTCAGCTGACTTGGATCAGGTCAATGACATTTTACAACAGGAGCTAATGTCTGTTCAAAAATGGGTTCTGGAGAACCGTTTAAAATTGAATATTACAAAAACAAAGTGTATGCTATTGGGATCAAAGTATTCTGTCCGAAAAAATCTTAAGCTTAACATATCTCTCGATAAACAATTATTGGAACAACTCACGGAAATTAAACTTTTAGGTGTCACATTAGACCAAACTATGACATGGTCAACTCATATAAATAATATTGTTGCTAAAATGAGTAGGAATATTGCAATAATTAGAAGCAATGCTTATTTTATGCCAATGGAAACAAGAAAACTTGTAATTGCCTCTCTTGTTTTATCTCAGCTGGACTATTGTCCTAATGTTTGGTCTAGTGCTGCAAACAAAGACTTGGACAAGCTCCAGATAGTTCAGAATCGAGTCTTGCTCTAAACTGCTCTTTTAGGACTAATATCAGTACTATGCATAAGGAACTTTCGTGGCTGAAAGTCAAGGACAGACTGGCCTGTAATTTAGTTGTATCCTTGCATAAAGTGTGGACAACACACAGACCTTTACACATGGTCTCACAGTTACAGCTTACCGGTAGCAGACACAGGTTTAATACAAGACGAGCCTCAACCACAGTTTTCACTTTACCAAAACCAAGAACTAATGCACTAAAAGCAACGTTTCTCTATAGAGCCATTTCTCACTGGAATGTGCTGCCACAACACATAATGGTCATACAAAATCATGCTGTTTTTAAAAAATGTGTTAAGAAATTACTATTTTATAATGCTGAATAAAGTTGAATGTAACATATTTTAAGTGTTTAGTGTGTGTTTTGGATAATGTAACTTAATCTCACTGTTTTGAATGTAACATATTTTAGTGTTTAGTATGTGTTTTGGATAATGTAATTTAATCTCACTGCTTTGATTGGTCTGTTGTTATGGTGCTTGGATGTATTGAAGTGTATTGTATTTTAAATTGGACCCCAGGAAGACTAGTCTCTATGTTTGTAGAAACTAATGGGGATCCGTAAATAAACAAATAAACAAATAAAATAACATCTCCAGGAAGAAAAGCATTTGGCAAACCGTCCACCAGAAAAGTTACACAATGCACCTTTAAATGAACATCTGTTTTAAAATATTTATTGTTGTAATTGATATCATATAATAATTTAAATTTGTCTTAAGTTGTATAATTGATTAGACACAGATTTAATGAATTATTTAGGTATAGTAAATTTATTTTTGAAGAAATAAAGACAAAATAAGTGCATAATTTTTGCAAAGGTATTGAAAATCAGATACTAATCTATTCTAAAACGAATATCGATGCTAGATACTCATTTGAACAAGTATCACTACTGCAAAAAATCATTAACACAACAACATTTGCGCTTTCTTGAATAGTTTTAGTATGATTTTCTGTATATTTGTCAGAACAAGTAAGAAGACCTCATGTTAAAATTCTATTAAAAAAGGAGCATTTTTTAATTCACTGCTGTATCATTATCTGTTGAATTAACCTGATAACACAAAAATATCTGTATCACAAAAAAGACATACACTGAGGTAAGGTAAGGTACTAGATTAGTCAAGTTTCTAGTCACAGTTTTCACAAATGCGTCAAATTACAGTGTAAATGCAATTAAATATATAATTTCCCATTTAGGATATTATATATTTTTTATATTATGTAAGAAAACTGGTGGGGAAAAAAATAAGTATGCAGCTAACCCGAAAAATACACCTTTTCCAGTCAGAATGAGATTATGTAACCTTTGCAATTGCATATCGCCTCTACACGCTTTAAACGTGTTAAAATCGTCTGTAAAGTCAAACTAACTTTTGATTTCAGCTCCACATTGATTTAAAAAAAAAAAACACCAGGGACAATGCTGAGGCTTCCTTGGACAGCATAAGGTGGGCCTAAATCCCTGCATGAGCCTGGCCAGATTAATGATTATGGCGGATTAGGAGGAGGGTCAGGATTGGGATACTATACCGTCTCACGTCTCTCCGTCTGTGTTGACTGCTGCTCTAAAACCACATGTGTTTGGTAACTGTCTGCATTTTAACCAGAAAAGTGAATGGACATGACCGTATTTCCACGACGGCCACTTAAAGGTATGTAAAGGCACTGTTGATGTAATACTTTTATGTTATATTTACTCTTATTTAAAGCAGCACTATGTCATTTTACTGTTGGATTGGCCACCTGCTTGTCTCCGTGGAGAAATTACACAGAGACAAGCATTAAATGTATGTATCTAGACAAGCAGGTGAGATCTGTGGAAATGTGACCCTGCTCACGGTAAAAAAAAATCATGTTTTTCAAGATATTTTGAGCTGTTAAAACAATTAAATAAATGCAAAATAGTTTAATTCTATACTCATTTTCGAGAAATGTGCTTTTCTGTTTGCAATATATATATAGTATGTATATGTTTATTTTTCTTGGTACAGACTTGAAATAAATACAGTTAATCAATCAAAAACAAGCAGGTGCCAGACGTTTCATCAGAAATGTTACACAGTGTACATTATCCTTTCTCATATTTTGAGAAAAAAGTCTGTATTGATAAGGAAAATTATAAACGTACTATGTTGTGAATACAGTTTTAAATGTGAAATACAACCAGATTATCATTTATTTTTATCTTTATTTTTCAATGCACATTCTATTGCACATTTTGATGCACACTGCACATTTTTGGACATCTGTAAATAGGTATTTATTCTTTGCACTGCTCTTAGATTTTTGTCCTTAGATAGTTTTTGTATTGTCCTTATATTGTATTTTTTGCTTGGCCAGGGGAAAACTGAATTTTGATTCACTGTACGTCAAACATATATGGCAGAATTGACAATAAACTGACTTTGACTTGGATTATGATGCTAAAATTTGTGTTTTCTTTCAAGGCCAGAAAACAAACTGGATGAAGTTGCACCATATCATATCATATTCATAATGTCGACAATGGGCTAAGCTTCTTACACCTATGTAGAGAGAATCACACTACCAACCCCCGTCTTTCTCGCCCCCCCGTTGTGTACGGAAGGATAACCTGCTTTGCTCACCTTCTTCACCTATGTCCCACTTATAATCTCTCTCCGGATTTAAAAGGCAATGGCTGTTTTGCCTGTGAAATTCACCAAAACCAAACGGGACAAGCTCGCCCAAGTGCTATGGATTCTCAACTGGATATCAGTAATAACGGGAGCTATCCTTTTCAGCCTGGGGATATTCCTTAAAGTGGAGATTAACAAGAGGAAAGAGCTGATGGCGGAGAGGGATATCCAGTACGTCCCAAATATGCTTATAGCTGTCGGGCTCATTGCTTGCGCCATCAACTTCTTGGGTGGGAAAATTTGCTACGATTGCGTGGACACGACCAAATTCCTACGATGGAAGTTGATCATGCTCCCTTACATCGTTTGCACGTTTTTTTTTACCTCCTGCATCCTGGTAGGGGCCCTGATGTGCTACAGTATGCGGGGGGAGCTGGAGGAGTCGCTGGACCTTGGATTGTCAGCGGCGTTGAAGTTCTACAAGGACACAGACACGCCCGGGCGGTGCTTTCTGAAGAGGACTGTGGACTTGCTGCAGATAGAGTTTCACTGCTGTGGGAATAATGGGTACAAGGACTGGTTTCAAATCCAATGGATCAGTAACCGCTACCTGGACATGTCCCGCAAGGAGGTGGTGGAGTAAGTCCTTGTGCATTGTGGGAGTTGTGGTCAAACTGAAAAATGTAGATAAAAAAAATAGCAACATAATAAAACATGTTATGGCATGGGTTAGTTCATGTGCTATAAAGTAATATTTACACTCTAGGCCCCAATTTACCCACTTTCGATCACTTATTCCTACATTATACCACACAAACCAGGGCAGCATAGAGAAGTGTCTTGCCCAGGCACACAGAAATAGTCATTGCTACTGCAGGGAAAACAAGACCCTATAGAGCGTTTTCACGAACCCGGAAAATCGGGACAAAGACCCAGATGTGCAGCCATGTTGGAGATATTGCGCGCTCAAAATTAAGCACGCTTATAAACCAATCGTAAAGAAAAAATCTAAATTTCGCGATAAATCTAGATTTCGCAGAATCCAAAACTTCTGACACAGATGACCAGTCGTATAGAGATAAGTTGGATGCCAAAGAAAAGGAGCGTTATATGAACAATCTCAAATTAATTGGGCAAGAAGATCCAAATGAGATGGATTTAAGTTTGTTCAGTGACAGTGGCTGCTGTAAGCGATCCCGATATTGTGAACTTCTCCCCAAGCCCTTATACAGCACAAGACCTTCAGAGCTCTAAAGGTCTGGAGGCAACAACCAGTTTGTTTGTGGCTGGTACGAGAGCGCAAAGTGCGGAAAATTGGAGACAAGCATATTGTGATGGCAAAGGTCGGCAAACTTGTATTACATGTGTAACGTGTACTACTAGTACTAGTATACTGCTTTTTATTATTGATATTTTGCAAAAATTAAAATATTAACATTGTAATATATTGATAAAAGGAGTTCAATTTGTCAACTGGACAAAGTTTGTTTGGTTGAAAACGTTTCGCCGCTCATCCGAGAGGCTCCGTCAGCTTCGTCAGTGAGAGCTGACGAAGCCTCTCGGATGAGCGGCGAAACGTTTTCAACCAAACAAACTTTGTCCAGTTGACAAATTGAACTTCTCCTTTTATCATGGATTTTACCTGGACGACTGAGGGACTTTTCACGCATTGTAATATATTACAATTTACAGTAGGAGCTAATGAAGCAAATGAACATGTACAGGTATTTACAACTAACAAAGTTTAATAAGTTACTGATGCATGGACCTAAAAAATGACAAATAAACGATGACGATAGCAATCACAATGTCCAGTATGAAATATCTACTAGCTGTGAAATGAGCTGAGCATATGCAAACGTTGTCATGATTTTTCCCATCCAAGTTCTGTTTGAGAGTGCCGATCCACAATCGCCTCCTTTCCTTTGATAATCGCTCTGTCTGTTCACCCTGGCTGGTCACTACTTTAGGTAAACAATAGAACTGCAGGTGTTTTTCTCTGTCCGATCTATTGTGATAGCCCAGGACCCAACAATAGTTGACCATTTTGCTTTTTTTTTTTTTAAACTTTGCGGCATAAGTGCAATGTTTGTTTTGTTTCGAGTATCTCCAACATGTCCGACTTCCGGATTATGACGTCACGTGAAAACGCTCTATTCATAAAAGCCAATCTGGAATATTTTCGGCCTTAACTGCACAGTTAAGTGGTCTATTTTGCTCCACAACCACATCTTGCACCTTTTTTCTATATGAAAGCCTGCTTCTTTCTTGGAGTGACTAAACACTTTTGGATGTGATTAAAATAGGTTTATATATGATTTCAAATATAATGTCACGTTTTAATAAAAATGTTCAAGATGTGGGCTAATGGGTGGCTCCACTTTCCCATTTAGGCTCCTCAATTTACCCATGTAGAAATAACATGTGGAATAACAACATGGCCAAACCATAAGGGCATGGCATTGTGGTGCTTTGTGTCTTTTACCCATGAACCCTCTTCTTGTGCAGCCGCTTCAGGAGTAACGTGGAGGGGAAGTACCTGCAGGACGGCGTGCCCTTCAGCTGCTGTAACGTGAACTCTCCGCGGCCGTGCATCCAGAGCCAGATCAGCAACAACTCAGCGCACTACAACTACGACCATGTGACCGAGCAGCTCAACCTGTGGCCCCGGGGCTGCAGACAGGCGCTGCTGGACCACTACACGCACATCATGCAGTCCATCGGCCTCACCGTGCTCCTCATCTGGGTGTTTGAGGTGAGGCTGTGCGCTGGGTCATTGGGCTTTAAAATTCTTGAAAAATAAACCTTCACTTTTCTGATTTCCTGCTACATATTCATCAATAATAGGTAATAAACTAGCCCAGCTTACTGATCAATTGTACAATTTTTATTACATGATTTATTTGGTTTATTTATTTATTTACTCTAATCACAGTAACAGGATTGCAGGTAACAGGGTTGCAAATCCGCACTAATGTTAGCTTTATCTGTAAACGTGATAACAGGAGAAGTTCAATTTGTCAACTGGACAAAGTTTGTTTGGTTGAAAACGTTTCGCCGCTCATCCGAGAGGCTTCGTCAGCTCTAATAAGAATACTGGTAAGACACTTGCTTATATCTTGCTGTAGGGAGGAGCTACCTAGCTAACTACTTTCCGGAACTATCTCATTGGTTTCGGTCTTTTGTTTCTCTGGCGTCTAGCTGACGCTCCCTATTCATCCCTACACGCCTGTTTTTCACACCTCTGGCCCTGACCTGGCTAACCCTATTGTTTCCCTGTTTGTTTGATCTAGGCTTAATAATGGAATTGTAGATGGGATGCAAATTATGTCTTACTCCACCATTTCTGTTCAGAGAAGGATTCTCTTTTTTGACAAAAATAGCCTCTTTAACTCCCCTCTCAAACCAATTCTTTTCCCTGGCTAAGATCTGAACCTCACTGTCCTCAAATGAATGGCCCGTGGCTTCTAGGTGAAGATATACGGCAGAAGACGGTCCACTCTGGCACGCCCGTCTGTGTTGGTACATCCTCTTGTGAAGTGGCTGTTTTGTTTCCCCAATGTAGCGCTCACTGCAGTCTTCACTACACTGAATGGAGTAGACCACATTGCTTTGTTTGTGGCTCGGTGTTCTGTCCTTTGGGTGGACGAGTTTTTGTCTTAAAGTGTTTGTGGGTTTGAAATAAACTGGGATTTCATATTGTCTGAAAATCCTCTGTAGTTTTTCCGACACGCCGGCCAGGTACGGAATCGCTACCCCTTTCCTCCTGGGTTCGGATTCTCTATTATCTTGTTTCTTGCCCTTGTCTCTTTTGGTTTTGTTAACAGCCCATTTGGGATAACCACAAACAGAGAGGGCTTCCTGCACATGTTGTTCTTCTTTTTCCTTACCCTCTGTGCTTGTGGGAACCACTTGGGCCCTGTGTTGTAATGTCCGAATAACACCCAGTTTGTGCTGCAGTGGGTGGTGTGAATCAAAAAGCAGGTATTGGTCTGTGTGTGTGGGCTTCCTGAAGACTTCTACTTGGAGTCCCCGGTCTCCTCCTATCGTTACTGCACAATCTAAGAACGCCAATGTGTTATCCTTGGCATCTTCACGGGTGAATTTGATATTAGGATCTACAGAATTGATATGTGCAGTAAAAGGTTCCAAATCTTGAATTTTGATTTTTGTAAAATTATCATCAACATAACGAAACCAGTGTGTGGGAGGAGTGCCTGGATATGAGGCTAAGGCACTCTGTTCAAATTGTTCCATGTATAAATTAGCCATGATAGGGGAGACCGGTGAGCCCATCGCACAGCCATGAATTTGCCTGTAGAAGTTCCCTCTGAACTGGAAATAGGTGGTATTTAGACAAATTTCCAGCAGTTGGCAGATTTGGTCAGGAGAAAGTTTGGTTCTCTCTTCTAGCTTGGAATCCTGTAGTAAACTCCTTCTCGCTGCTTCGACCGCTACAGCTGTGGGGATACAAGTGAAAAGAGAGGTTACATCAAAGGAAACCATTGTCTCATCCTGACCAAACTGGAGAAACTTCACTTTGTTTACAAATTTGGCTGTGTTTTCAATGTGGTGCTCCGTGTTACCCACCAATGGAGCCAAGATGGTTTTTAGGTGTTTGGCCAAATTATATGTGATAGAGTCAACACTACACACAATGGGTCTGAGTGGTACTCCTTGTTTGTGAATCTTCGGGAGGCCATAGATGCACGGGATAGCATCACCAGGGTACAGTCTGTAATACAGTTGTAGATCAATGACTTCTTCTTTCCTCAACTTCTGTAAGAAATCAATGATCTTCTTTTTGTACCCATTGGTGGGGATCCCGTTTCAGTACTTCGTATGTTGTCGTGTCACTGAGTAGGCTGTTCACCTTAGCCTCATAATCAGCTGCGTCCAAGATCACCGTGCATCTCCCTTTGTCTGCAGGCAGGATTTGGATGCTCTGGTCCCTCTCTAGAGCAATGATGGCCTTCCTCTCCTCTGGTGTTACGTTTGAGGGTGGAAGTTTAGCATTGCTCAGTGCAGCTGTTAATTTCAGTCTAAGGTCTCCAGCTTCTGTCTCTGTGAGCTTGTTGTTCCTAATGGCGGTTTCAGCTGCCGTGATGTAATCCACCGTGGGGATGTGGTTAGGAGTCACAGAGAAATTCAGTCCTTTGCACAGAACTTCTTTCTCTGTCTGAGTGAGTACCCGGTTGGAAAGATTTTTCACCCAGCGTTCTTTGTGCACCGATTGGCTAGGTCTGTCCTCCTTCCTACTGTCACTCCGATCCTTGGGGTTATTTCTATGTTGATTCTGGAGTTGTGCAAACTTCCTAATGTGTCGCTCTTTGGTTTTGTTGTGCTGCCTTAACTGACCCGTAGCTATGAAGTCGTTAATCCTGTGAAACATTTCTTTTGGCACTAGACCCGTTATTTTGTTTAGTAAGCTGTCTATTTCAAATTTTAAGTTATCAATTTCATAATTGAGACGGCTAATTCTAAGGCTAAGTATACCTCTCAGGTAACGCTGGGTTAACCTGTCTGCCCTAAGTCCTGGTTCCGGTGCTTTCTTTTGTAGAACCTTGGGAATAAGTTGCTCCTGTCGACATCTAAGATTAAAGCGTAGATGATTCCTCTTCTCAGCTAGATTTCTTGTGCCCTTTTCCAGCTTTCTTACCAGTCCAGTCTGTAAACATCTTTCTCATGCTCTACAATTATCAACTGGTGTTCCGCGAGGTTCATTAATTGCTCCTGTTTTGTTCAGCATTTACATTAATGATCTGCCTCTGGTATGTGAGAGTTGTAACATCTTAATGTACGCCGATGTCACTGTTATTCTCTGCCATGGGAAAACAGCTGAGGAAGTTGCAGCAAAGCTGACATATGCCGTGTCACAGGTCACAGCCTGGCTTGAAAAACCTTGCCTTCAACATAACTTCTCCAAAACAGTTTGTATGCACTTTTCAAAAAAATGATTCACATGTAAAGTCAGATATTTTAATTGCAGGACAACAAGTACAGTCCCAGTGCCACTGTCACAGCCCTGGGCCCCATCACCCCTGACCCCCATGACCAGAGCGCACTCATACCAAACCCATTCTGGCCATATCTGGAAGTTCAGAGGGCATTTCTAACAAAATACATAATAATTTTCCTTGTAAATTAATTGTAATTGAGCATGGAGGTATTCGTAGTTGGGTGTTGGTGAATTTGGCGCAACTGTCACTTAAGATGGAATTTGGATGTATAAGTACACTTTGTAAATCTGGGGCAGAGTTTTCTCAGCGTCAAACATTTTTTTAACAAAAAAATTAATGAATGAGGCCCATTGACATGGTGAACTTTCTTTCTTGTCAGTAAGTTTGCCGCCCTCTGCTGGAAAGAGTGGGGAGTGAATCTTTTTGAAAATTCAGCATTGGCAGTGTCACACTGTCAAATATTTAGGTCCATACCAAGGGTTGACTTGTATCAACACTAAAGTAAACCACTTTTTTTTTTTTTTTTTGCATTGCATTGTTAGAATAAAATCACATTGCATTGTTACAATGTTTGCAGGATAAAAATGAGGTGTATTTTTGCTATTGCAAAACATTATTAATAATTAAGTAATATCTAATAGAACGTATTCATCTTGTAGCTTTCCGTGCTGACTGGAGTGCGGTACCTCCAGACGGCTCTGGAGAACGTACTGAGGCAGGGGGACCCAGACTCAGAGTCTGATGGCTGGCTTCTGGAGAACAGCTTCATGGAGACAGCTCGCTCCAACCTGAACATCATCAAGAACTTGGGCAAGTGCAACCAGGTGGACACGGCCAGCAACGGAGACCCCAACATCAATGTGCCCTGTACCTCCAAAGCAACCTATGGCCCGGACAATGTACCACCAAAACAACCAGCTGTACCCAGCTGACCAATGTAAATATGAGACTCATCTATTTATTTCAGTCTATTTGTGTTTTACATCTATGATAAACAAACTAGGGCTGCAGCCGACTAAAGAAATTCGACTAAAGACATGTCCTTCTGATTAATTTACTAAAAAGAGGGCATGACAAAAGCTCTCAAAACTATTACTTCTCTCTGTATCTGAACCAAACTGGACTCACGATACTGCACCTGCACAGAACCTCATGCAAAAACAGTAATTTATATAAATAAAATGCATTTGTAAAAAGGTAAATTAAACTGAAGTTTCAGTCCCAAATCTTCAGCTAACTCACTCAATACATTCTCCTTTCTGCTGCTGTCCCATATAAATCTTTATAAGATAAATAAAAGAATTAGTAGAACTTTTGGTCATCTAAAGCGACCGATTAATCGACTAAAGCCTACAGCCCTAAAAGAAACATCAGTATCAATTACAAATCGGCAATGTGTCCTTTAATACATTACAATGCCTTTTATTTAAACAGCCACCTTAGCTTAGTTGACATCACTTGAAATGAATACTGTAATATCTTTACAAAAAGATACTTTGTATTAAAGCACTGTGGCTGTGGTGACATGAGGACAGGCTGGTGGAATGTGCCCTTTTCCCTTCTCTACATTCTAAAATGTGTTTGTATTATAGAGTCGGCAGAGTTTGCAAACTAACATTGTTTTGAGTATAGTGTCACAAACTGGAGACGTAAGGAGGAGGTGTGTATAAGTTTAGGTCTTTATTATTTTTCAGTTGCCTGGAAGTCATGACATATTTGCAATTATGAAGAAAACAAAAATCAAATAAAAAGATTTGTGTGCTATCGTCAGCTTTTTACGTAAATAAATAAACTGACCAGAAGTGGAAAACTGAATTAATAATTGAGTTAATGCGTCCATACACCATGTTCAAATCATAACATTACATGCTTTCCAATAATACATGCTGATAATACAGAGGTAAAACACACCTCAACTTGACAGAAAGTTGAGATGTGATAGAAAGAATACATTAGCCTGGTCTCCAAGGATCAATAATATCCATGTGGTTACAGTACAGATTTCAGCCAAAATGGCACTTAACTCTGAAGCTCTTGAAAAAATATTTCCAAACCTTTTTCTGGCTTGCTATAAGCATTTGTATAATAGAATTAGTGTATGCTATTGCTGAATCAATCTGAATCAATCGTAACAGGCTAAAGCAGTAATAAATCTTTCAAAATGTAACATCAATTACCTTATATGTCAACTCATATTTTCAAACATTGAGGACAATGCAGGAGATTCACAGCATCACAAAATAGCAGAGATCAGATGGCAGGAACTGAAGAAAGGGTGTGTGTAATGCAGGTCTTAATTTGAATTAGCCACTTTGTAAGCAAGATGTTTGGGAAAAACTCCCCCTCATTGCAAAAAAATCATTTTTAAAAAGGCGACTTGGGTTACCCTCCATTACTACTGGGTCCTCCTCTGTCCTGCCTAATGTCTGGACTTCCTCTGAGGCAGATGGAGGCTGGTGCCTGGCCCTGTCTGACAGGAGCAGGGCTGTTGATTGGTGGTGTATATGTGCATCAGTGCATGTGCTCGGCAGCGCTGGAGCAGCCTGCGCTATATACCTGTGGGACTTCTCTCCACATCAGTGGGACTCATCACAACATGTGCCACTCAAAAGCAAACATGACATTCACCACTTCCAGACTGCGGGCGATCTCCTCCAGGATACAGTGCTGCTGCCACAGCTGATTCAGCTTTTTGTAGCGCTCCGGGCACAGGTGCAATGGGTTGCCTCTCCTACAAACACATTTTACTTTTGAAAAAAGGCCAACTGCAACTTGAGGAAGATTTAACAAAATGTTTAAAAGAAATCTTACAAAAGGTGAGGATCAGTCTCCCCATAGTCATCCAGATATGGAGCAGGATATGTGCTTCCTCTTGTTTTAATGGCCCTCAGGACAATTTCACATTCTCTTATTCTGCCAAAGGAATATCAGCAAAAATCAATATAGAGTAGGTTCACTTTCAAGAATCTGAGGTCTAAATTTTAATGGAGTGCGGGGCAAAATACAGCTGTGGGAGGCATGCAATTCTTTCAAAAATTCAATTCAATAATTGTATAAAATAATTTGCTGGTTATATTATAAAATAATTATGCCGGCGATGATCAAATACCTTTTACTGCACAATAGTGACTAAAGTACTTATTTCACATTTATTTTAATTTATTTGAAGGTGGATAGGCAAATAAAATCTGCATTTTGGCCATTTGAAATTGTCCTTCCTTTTTCAAAATTTGTAAATGTTTTCATGTCACATGAACCCCACCCATGAGTATTCTGTATTTAACCCACCTGAGGAACATGCCCACCCCAGCCCCACAGGTGGCAGCGTGGGCAGTGCACGCTCCCACATCATCTCCATCCATCTGACTCAAGCAGCAGGAGCTCAGGGAGCACAGCATGGACCCACAGCACAGGCACAGGGTGGGATGCTTCCTCTCGTCGTCCGTGGACTTCGGACATCTGACAACCAATAAATACTTAATACACACAACTAACGAGGGGCATTTCAAATCCAAAATGGGCTCACTGAAAATGGCTGGCTTGGTTGAGGAGAGCACTGTAATCTTCAGGTAGGTCGATCAAACGATTTCTTCTCCTTGGGTATCTGCAGAATAATTGATAAATAAATATATTGATATAATATATTGTAGAAAAAGAAAATTTGCTTTGATTAAACGCTTTACCTCACTGTTTGCAGTTTGCCTTTTAGAGCTCTGGAAACAACAGGGCTCTCACTCCACCTTGCAATGAAAATATACAGTATACACTTTAAAGTTCCACCATGTAACTTTTTAGCCCAAAAAAACCAAACAAAAAAACAGCTGAACCAGGGCCTAGAAGAGGGCCTACACATGTCTGTTGCCATATAAAAAAATATTGCTTTAATAAAATGTAACATCTTCTAGCATAAAAACTCTATGAATATAAAGAATCTTCCAAAGTATGGTTTGAAATTTCCATGGATTCATTCAGTTTGATGTGTCACAAAAAGTTACCCAGTGTTGCTTTAAAATTGTTTGCAGTGCAATATTTTTTGAAGCATCCTGTGTTACTGCGTTTTGTACAGAGGGTGCATTTGTGGTGACTCTGTGTTTCCAATCTATTGCACTGAACAAAAAAAAGATTAACCAGTGGTATTGTTCTGACTTACCTCTGTAGCAGGGGTGTAACAGTGTCTCGATGCTCTTGAAACAGCTGGAACACGTTGGAGGGTAGTGCCAGGTAACTGCACAGTGGCTCCAACTGTCCCTGAGATGTAACTGCTCAAATAGTGTATAAACATTAAAGGGATGATATGACGCCATTTTCTGATCCATGTAATAATGCCGTCTCCTCAACACAAACATAAATGGATCCGTGTTTTGTTTCATTTAACACACAGCCTGCATATTTAAGCCGAGTTCTTCTCTCAAACTGAAAACACTCAGTTCCACCTTGTGATGTGATAATACAGGAAGTACTCCACACTGTGTTTTTTAAACTCCATACACCTTCACTAGAATCATTTGGAAATGCTCATCTCTACTAAACTAAAGGTAAAACGTAGCTGTTAACTTGAGAAAATACCACTACATGACATCAAAAGGTGGAGCAGAGCATTTTGAGAAAACCAAACAAAAAAACTTGAGAAAACAAAACTCCAGTTATGTTTTTTGATGAGGTAATAACTAGGGATGGGGCCGATCAGATTCAGTATCGGTATCGGGTTCCGATATCAACTTAATTCACACATCGGAAATTCCGATCCAACCTGCGAAAATTTCCAATTCCCCCCGACCGGCACCTCTCTCCCTGTCGCGCAGAGCGCACAGAGCCATGCTCCGGTGCAAACTGTTCCCTGCTACTGCAGGACTGCTTACAAACTGTTTTCCCGCTATCTGGACTGTTCCCCTCCCTAGTGCGTGCGAGGGTCCACATGATCTCCCTATCTTCCACTGTCTCTGCGCTGCTCTCTGTTTTAGGGGCCAAACTGGGGAACTTCCTGGTCTTGCGATAAATAGCACATAATGGTGCGCTAAAGGGGACCCACTAATGTTAATTTGTGGGTTTATTTTGGTTTCTTAAGTCTCTTAGTTAATTAAGTCATACCATATGGGGGGTTATTTAAGTATTTTATTTATTGTGTTGAATTGCAGGTGTTTTATCATCATGGGTACCGTTATTTGCAGTTAAACAATAATGATGATAATATGGAAAACAAACAGTTTTGGTATCGGAATAGTATCGGTATCGGCTGATATCCAAATTCAGGTATCGGGATCGGAAGTGGAAAAATGTGGATCGGCGCATCCCTGGTAATAACATTCTAACATGGCTTTAGCTCCCACGAGACCTTTACACATACCTGCAGTTGTAAAGAGCTCCTCTGGGGGGTGCACTCCTGTAAGGCAGTTAAAGAAGAGAGCAGCACATCTCAGGAAAGGCTCCATTCCTCTTCTGAGCCGCTCCGCCACAGCACTGCCGGACACCTCGGACATCGGTCTGAAGAACAATCAGCATAAATAACAGGATCACAGACGGGTAATGGACTAATGATTAAATTAATATGAAACATCACACCTTTTGGTGTATTGTGACACCATAGAGTACCACTCTGCTGCTGCTTTAGCCTCCTCTGTGTCATCTTCAGCCACACTGGGGAAATCTGTGAAGTAAAACTAGTGTGTGAGCATGGCTATGTTTACATGTGCAGTTATCAGATTATTCAAATGTCTTGTAAACAGCTGTATCTGATCGGAAGAATTGGAGTTCTTTGTTCATTTGATGAGGAAAATTATGCAAAAATGTGCAAACTCATGAGACAAAGTTTGAAGTTATTTTAAAATGCATTGTATTTTTCTTACAAATACAAAGTTTGCCGATTATCTTGATTGAATTCATTGATTAACTGAAATGCTTTTATGATCAGATTCATTTTGTGCAGGTAAACACGTACAAAAAAACCCCCAAAACAGATGTAATTACTTATCTGAGTTATCTGATTTCGACTGGCCAATGTGTAAGTACCTGTGGAAGTGAAGAGCACCTGCAGCATATGGGCCATCGTCACCAGGTGGAGGATGTACAGGTGGTTATAGGCTGAGCTCACAGCAGAGGGCTGCAAGTCTACAGTCTCCTCCTGATACAGGGAGGGCACAGACAGCACCAGGCCCACCTAATGACATCCAATACAGATCATTATCATAACTGGTAACTATAACTTTCACTCGTGATCCAAAACCTGAAATTATAAACTTACTAAAAGATGGAAGAAGTCCACCTCCACAATTGAGGGTATGTTCTTTTTGCTCATGGCTGGAAGCAACACTGTAATACATCACACATTAGAAAATGTTTTGAAATGGCTGTACAAACAATGTCATGATTATGCTTACCTCCTAACATGTCCGCAAAGTGCCTCTGGATCACAGCCTGAGAGCTCTTTATCCTCTGACTAGCAGCAAACTGCACAATGGCCTTTAGACCTGCCAACTATATAAAGACATATTGTGCTTTTGTCAGCTATATTGATTTTAAGTGGATCATTATTATATTTTGTACAGAACTGTGGAGGAGTGTATGGGGATTGGGGAAAGGAGGAATTTTCTGGACAATGGCACCCTAAATGGAGAAGAATAAAGAGCACTCAAACATGCAACTTTGGTTGGGTAAATGAGAAGGGAAAACTATTATAATATACCAAAGTAAAGTCATTATTTAAAAAGACTCAATGTACAATTCATTACAGTAACTGATTAATCAAGCCTCTTGCCTGTCGGTTTTGTAATGACCCAAACAGTGGCTTGCCCTCTTCTTGCAAAATATTCTCTGTAAAAAAAAAATAAATCATGTTCAATTTTCCCAAGCAGACACATATGTTCTGTAAAGAGATGTAAGTGGTACCTATGGCTTGGATAGTGAAGGCACAGGTGTTCCAGGTCATCAGGGGCACACGTGGACACAGCTCGTTGGGTGGGGTCTGCAGTCCGACTCTGTAGACTGTGGTGGCACACACGACGATCATATCACTGATGCTTTCTGAAAACCTCCTCCTGGAAGTCAACACAAATCCATATAATATAAAGCATGTCTGAGAGTGGAGGAACTGACAGGGAAACTTACGGCTCCTGGACTCCATAGCTCAGAATAGATCTAAAGTCAGGCTGGACCTCTCCACTGAAGCCTTTGTCCTCATCAGGGCTTTTATTATCTGCATATAATAACATAGTATAAGGAAACTTGTTATACAAAGAAAAAAAAAAAAAAAATTATATATTTTTATATATATATATATATATATATATATATATATATATATATATATATATATATATATATATATATATATATATATATACACACACATACATATACACATACATATACATACATATACACACACACACATATATATACATTTATTATGTTCACTTACCATTATCCTGAGTGACAGACTTGAGGCCATTAACCCTGGCTCCTATGACTTGGATCCAGCGTGGCATTGTTAAATGTTGTCCAATTAACTCTGCATTTTCACTACACAAGAGACAACCATTAAAGCCACTCTTATCACATGAAACATGGAAACATCCTGTGTGGACATACTAGTTGAATGTTAGCTGTTCCAGTGGGATGAGAGGGACTACCGTGTTACACAGAGACTTGCAGAGTGGACATAGGTACTCTCCATTCTCCAGGTCAAAAATCAGCTCTGCGTGTAGCCTGTTCCTCGTCGTGTTCTGCACCGCCTCAAAATATCTGAACAAAGTATATTATATAAGTACATAATTATACCACTTTACTGACTGACCCTAAACTGTTCTACAGCTCTGGAAAAAAATAAGAAACCACTGCATTTTCTTCTGTAATGAGCATCTCTACATGTATTACAGCCATTTCATTCCAGCGTCTGTTGAATTCCAACACAAACACAAAGTTGAGCTACTTCAGTTCTTGCACCAGGAGTGGAATAAAGTCACCGAAGAACAATGTGAAAGACTTGTGGAAAGCATGCCAAGACGCATGAAAGGCAAAAGACAAAAATGTTCCTTTTGCTCAAACACATACCTATAAGTAGTAAAATCAGAAAAACTGAGAATTTTCTTATTTTTTTCCAGAGCTGTATGTCCTGCAGTTACTTACTTTTGCCAGCAGGTGGCGTGCATGACATGTCCACAGCTGCCGGTGTGAGTCCCCACAGCCAGTTCAGGAGGCATGAAGAGTGGATAGGATGATTCTTCTACAAAAGCATATGTCAAACATGTCAGATATACTAATGGATTATTTTACCAGGCTGAAAGTGAAAGCTCACTCACCGTCTGTTTGGGCACTGAGGAGCTTGCCTCTACACTGAGTGAGCACAGTGGACCTCTGCACACAGGCGGTCAGGACCATGGCTGGAGCCTGGGTGGTCACCTCCTGCTCCTCCTGACACAGGATACACGTCAGCACCTCCCTCTCCACTGGGGTGGGCCCTCGATGGGGCCCGATGGCTACGCAAAGCTCCATCTGATTGTTTGCAGAGCTTTATGAAAATACAGACATGACATTTTTAGTTGGAACAAGTTTTCATGGGCCTTGTATAATACATCAGTTGGAAATCTAGCAATAGCCTTTAGCCTCCAACTTGAATGCCTAGATACAAGCTGGGTAGAAAAACTAGATATTAGCCACCATGAAACATCTACAGAAATTACCTTTCACTAGCAGTAACAGGCTCGCCCTGTAGGCCACTCTCGGGCATATTGTCATAGAGCATTTTGTTTGATTCTATGAAGTTTTTCTGCATCGCTGACATCTGGGCCATTATCTTCTGTCTGTGAAGTTTAGCAGCCTCAGCCTTCCTCTTCCTTTCAGCTTTCTCTTTGTCTTGAACACTCTGAAACAAAACATACAAAATTAAAATGTAACGTTTTTTTACAACTCACTATTTTACAAGTAGCTCTAGAAATGCTTTCTTTACCTCCTCAGGCTTTGCCGTCTCCACACTCATGTAAGATGCCGGACTGGATTTTTCCCGAAGACACTTCACAATTTCAAACATCTGATAGGAAAATTATTTTAAAAAGTTCATTCAGAATTGAAAAATTACACTGCTTAGTTTTCATTTGTGAGCTCCCTACCTGTAACAACCATTTAATCATGTCTTTTTGCGCTTCGAGAGAGGGCACCGCTTTAATCTTTGACAGCAACAGAAACACTGATTTGCCATGTTCAGAACCTATAACTATAATAAAACAACAAACACAAATATTTAGGTGTGTAAGCCTATATTTTGCTGTAACTATAATGTAAAAGCCACTTACTGCGAGCCTTTAAACTGAAATCGAAGGTCACTTCCTCCACTGTGTTATCTTCAAGCTGGGTCTTCTCTTCCAGCAAAGCCTGTCCTACGAGGTGCAGCGCCTATAAACAGTTTCAAAGTCAGTATTAGACTTAGACAAACTTTACTGATCCACAAGGGAAATTATTTCATATTTATTTATCAGTATAGCATTTACAAAGTAGAATTTCTGTTGCATTTTTAATATAAGCTCCAATTCACCCTCTGGATCATGGCCTCGGTCCAGTGTGTGGTCTTCTCCTCTGCGGCCTTCTGCAGAACACGCCTGAGGATGTGGATGACGATGTCGCAGCAGAGCAGGCGCACCACACTGGCAAAGTCCGGGCAGAAGGCGGGGGGCACTGGGGGGCGGAGAGCTGGGTAGACAGACAGTAAGCAATTCATAAACTCTTGTGTACGGTAAGAAAATACAATGGAAAACTGAATTGGATGAACAGATTTATGCCAGTAAAAAAAAAAAAAAAAAGTTTGTAGTAAACTCTAAAAGGTCAAACAAACAGTATGTCAAAAAATATATATATATAAATTTTGTACAAATTATAGATAATTTAGGCTTTAGCTTTATTTATTTAAAGTTCAGCATTTGTACATTTTTCAAAAGGATATTAGGTGAAAGCAGGGGCCTTGTGTCAACATTAAACCAGGACTAAACCAGGACTAAACCAGGACTAAACCAGGACCAAGGTGTGTGTGTGTGTGTGTGTGTGTCCAGAGTGTGTGTGTAGTGTCCTATACTATTTTCTATTGTATTAAATTGACAATACAGGTGACTTTGACTTAACATATTATCCTGTGTATTATTGATTTATTGAATGATTATATGGACTTTTTGTTATAAAAGCATTTACATTTTAACTAAGAACCTTCTAATTCTGGCCTGACCTGAAACACCACACCACAGTAATGTCAGTGATGGGGGAGGGCTTAGTTTAATGTCATGCAAATGAGCCCAGAAGGCCTAAAGTTAGAGAATCTTTTCTCAGCTTGTTTTCAGATGCGCTGCATTCAAATGGCCACAAATTCTTCAAATTCTTGGAAAGCTTAGAATCTACACTTTCAGAATCTGTGAATAACTCAAAATGCCTCCGGGATGTCTGTTTTTTCCGGGGCCAGGCACATTTTAATTTCATTTTCCTGCAACCAAATATTAACTAACCTTTATCATTACCCTCCTGGGCTCTCCTTTTCTTTTGAGACTCTTCTGCCTGAAAGTGACAAAAGACATCATAAATAAGTAATTGTTTAATGAAGTCTGTTGTTTAATAATATAAAATGATTGTACGTATCCACACAGACATTACCTTGCTGTGCTGTGATCGTGAATAATGGTAGAAGAACTGGTTAAACTCTTCCAGACGCTCCTTTTTCACTTCATACAAGCCGTGACCCGATACCCCTGGTTTTCTAAAAGAACATCAAGATAAAATAAACTACAATTCTATAAACACACAAAAAGTTAATATTGTTTACTTACTTGAATGTAGCAACTTTGGTAATAACACTCTCCAGCCCAGTTTCATGGCTCTCCTAAAAGATAAATTGGATGAGAGGTAATTCTATCTGCCCACATACAGTGAAACAGTGATTTAGGAGCGATTCACACATTTTCTGGAAGGCCTTTGACCAGGCTGCTGTGGGCCATGGGCTCGATGCATAGCAGGTGGATGACCTCCCTCATGGTCACTTCTTCTTTGGTAACTTGGCTAATCCCAGGAATATAGCGTTCACCTGGACAGAAGTGGTCACTGATATAGTATGATATGTTTAGTGGTGCTCTACCTGATTTTTCAGACAGGGTGCTTGTCTATAGGTTTTAACTGGAATGTGACACAGTATGACATTAAACTTATCTACCAAGAATGTATTTAATTACAGCTGTTTTTATTAGTGCTGTCAGGCGATTAAAAAAAATTATCTGATTAATTACAGGATTTGAGCTGACAAAGCCTCTCGGATGAGCGGCGAAACATTTTCGACCAAACAAACTTTGTCCAGTTGACAAACTGAATTTCTCCTTTTATCATACAGGATTTGTAATTAATCACATTTTAATCTCGTGTGAGAGAGAGAGTGAGTGAGAGAGACATGGATTGAGAGAGATAGATTGAGAGAGACAGAGCGAGAGAGAGAGACGGAGACTGAGAGAGAGTTTGTCAGTATCTCTGTGGCCGCTTTGCTCATTTGTTTTCTGTGTGGAGTTTGCATGTTTCTCCCCGTGTCTGGATGGGTCTTCTCCAGGCACTCCGGTTTCCCCCATCAACCCAAAACATGCACCATAGGTACCTCCAGCTTAGGTCCTGACCAAACCGAAGCAAGAAGATCATGGTGATGGTCCCCGGGCGCCCTAATGTGTGCGCTGCCCACTGCTCCTAATATATGTATATATATATATAGGATGGGTTAAAATGCAGAGAAGAATTTCTCCAGTGTGAGATCAATAAAGTCACTTCTTCTTCTTCTTCTTCTGTTTCCCAAATTCTGTGAACGTGGTTTGTTGGTTTGTTGAAGTCCGGTCACGCTCGCTCTATCACCGGTAACAATGGAACTTGTCCGGACGTGTTTATCGTTCAAATGATCCGTCAGGCTGGAGCAGCTTCAGTGATCATAAAATTCTTTTTGACAAAAGCTACAAATTACCGTGTTCTTGTTGATCGTCCCGTCTTCGTTCTTTTTATAAACAAACTTGCCGTTCAAAGGCCCTGGCAGTGATTTGCTCGCCGCATGCCAAATTTAAAATGCATGCACACTGAATTGCCATTAACTGCGTTAATTTTTATAACGTGTTAATTTGGAGCGTAATTAATTAATTACTGCGTTAAACTGACAGCCCTAGTTTTTATTACTGAAAAAAAAGAAAAAAGTACATTGAAAAACTTTTTCCTTCACTGTGACTGTGGTCTCTCCTTAGATCTAACCGAAATGTTGCATAGTGCATCTTTAAATCAACTGAATATGGAAACGCAATTAAACACATTACCGACTATGACAATCAGGAGGTAGAGCATTTCCTCAGTCAAACGATTGAGGTGAATCAGTTCATCCTGCAAACATAAAAACATTATTATTATTCTGTATATCCTGTAAATGTCAACACCATTTGGAATATGTGAAATTACAAACCTGATCTCTTCCTGAATGACTCCCATTAAACAAATCAAACAGTTCAAATCTTAATAGTATGAGCATGAGGAAGTGATTAGGTTCCATTTTGGAAGCAGAGATCTGGAATAATAAAGTAATGACAAACGAGTGATGATTACTACAACATAATCCACGTGTATTACTTCAAAATTGGGACTAACTTGCAACATGAGGATGTCCTTGTCGTACATCTCATCTCTGCACTTCACATCTTGATAGTAATAAACCTGATCATGAAAACATTACTGTTATTTAAACGGGGAAATCATGTTATTATTAATATATAGATCACCAAACAGGACAATCAGTAAGAAATGTTTTGTATTTTATTGTATAATTTTCAAAAAACACCAAAAAGTATGTTAAACCAAGAGTAGGTTCACTTGCAAATAGACTATGTCAAAAATGGGATTTATCTGGGACCTGGACTGGACCTGGACTAGAAAAGGACCAAGCCAATATTCAGAACTAAACTATACAAACCAGGATAAGTAAGAAAGAATAATTATATAAATATTGTATTTGGAGCATGTACGTTGAATTACATTTCTTGTAACAACATTTGTGATGGCTGACCAGTACATTACAGAAGTTAAATCCATGTATTACCTGGCTGACCAAAGACAGCCCATTTCTCCTCCACATTTCAGCAGAAACCTGGGCAGCTAACACCACACAGCGCAGGGGCAACTCCACCAGCTGGGCAAAGTCATAACTCTCCTATAGGGGGCGCAAAGAACATTACCACTGATATACAAAAGGGTGCATAAGGGTAGTCCACAATATGCCTCCAATACTACACTGTGCACTATGTAACTTCATTAATGGAGTAAGGCATTAAACTTATCTACCCCCTGGACACAAGGTGGTGATGCCGCCAGGCCAAGTTACAAGTCAGATCTGTTGAGAGCTGATTTCTCTTGGAAAGAATGTTTTTAAAGCTACTGTCTGTAATTAGACTGTCCAACCCTCCCCTGTTGTATTCTCACATATCATCACTACATGCTAAGTTATATCTGTCTGATACAGTGCCAGTTTTGGCCTGGGCAGAAGAAGACCAGTGAAAAAAGACTAGGTGAGGGTAATACAAAACAAATGAATGCCATACTGTTGGAAATTTCAATGCCATTTCATCTCCATGTTAAATACTGCATCTTTGACAGGCTTACATACTGATGCTGTAAACTGTGATAAACAATAAACTGTATTACTGTGTCCATACTATTATCATATACATTTATTACTATATTACAATACACAATTTATAGAAAACAAAGCTCATTAGCGTCTATAATGCCTCATTTGTTCAATCTCATGCTTAAAGGGTCCATAGTACCCTATTTTCTGATCTATGTTATAATGTTGTTTCCTCATCACAAACAAACCTGGAGTTGTTTTGTTTCATTCACACATGCTTAACACATAAACCTTGCATAGGTTCGAGTTATTCTCTCAAACGGAAAACACTCTGTTCCACCTTATGATGCCATGTGATAATACAGGAAGTGCTCCACTGTGTTTTTAAATGCCACACACCTTCACTAGAATAACTTGGATCATTTCAGCCCTGAAATTGCCAATCTCTATTGAACTAAAGGTAAACAGTAGCTGTTAACTTGAAAACTATCCCTTCATGACATCACAAGGTAGAACAGAGCATTTTCAGTTTTGGAGCTGTAGACAGACTAATAATAAAGGGTTACTCAAACATGTGAGAATGAAATAAAACACAAATGCAGGTATGTTTAATTTTGTATAATATAGGACCTTTAAATTTGGCAATCACCCCTTAGCAAAAAGTTTCCAACCTGTGCTTGCAAATTATAGTATATAATAAATATTAAGAAAAAAAATTATATACTGAACAATGCAATATTATGTAGTAACTATGGTGACAGTACTTAATGTGACTTACAGGGTTTTGCAGTCGCTCAATTGCACCAGTTCTACACAGAAGTACATACAGACCTACAAACATAAAAAAATGCATTAAATTAATAAAATGATTGTTAGTAAATTTACATATGAGCTTAACTGTGCTTTCCCTACCAGCTAACAGCCTGGAGATGGGGAGGTGAATGCTGACTGGCTCCTGAGACACTTTGTATGGGCGCACATGGAGAATGTGTTTACACATGTAGTAATCTGAAGCCTCCCGACGAAACGGCTGATTAGTGCACTGCGTCAGGGCTCTGTGGCACTCTTTAAAGGTGAGCAGCAAGATCTCATCCTGGAAAAGTGGGTATAAGCAAATGTAAAGACAGGGAAGCAAGACCGTTTTCAATAAAAATAAATCTAACGGACATCAGAGGAGCACCAGTCCTGAAACATGGTCAGAATGTGGCGCAGCTGGATCTGGAGAGAGAATCCGGCCTCCCATTCAGGCTCCACGGCGATGTGCTGCCCAAACTGTCGCTTCACCTCCTCCATTCCCTGAGAAGAAAAGTAAACAGAATTTCAGAACTAAACACTGCTGAACTACGTACAATATGGTGTAATAATTGCACTGTGTACTGTCTTGAGCCCTTTTTGGCAATTTTAGTGCAAACTAGGTTTTTGCAGCTTTATGTGGGAGCTGCCTCTATTGGCCACTGTCCTTTAAAGTACTATGTGACATCACATAGGACTGCCCTGACTACAGCAGGTGTTTCTGATTATGAACACCTGACTGCAGGGTGGAGTTTGTGAAGTGTTAGATGAATGTTCTTCATATATCTAGACAGCACACCTCCTCACACCTCACTCTTTTCTTTAGGTGTTCTTAGTTTAGCAGCTACAACCACATTTGCAATGTGGTTGTAGGCAAAGTTTAGGTGTTTAGTCCCCCTTTAAAATAAATATATAAGTAACATGCATGGAAGTATGTTAACATGTCGTCAAGTACCTGCATGCATTTGAGAAGACCCAGGAAGGCTATTAAGCCCTCTAAGAACTGTGTCCGCAGCTCCTCTGTCCACATGGAAGGCTTGCTGATCAGAATGTACCTGTGACAGTTACAAGTAAATCATGAACTGTAGTGAGCTATAGACCCACTTCTAAGATAATTATGGGGGAAGAAGGTACCTGAGGTCATGGAAGATGACCTGGATGCGTGAAAATTTGTCTGAGTTGTAGCCGAGGAAGAAGAAGCGATTGTTGTCGTCCAAATGTTCACGTAGCAGTGCCAGGACAGTCTCAACTATGACTTTAATTACATTACCTTCCTCAATCAGATGTCTTGCCTAAATAAAACACAAATATATGGACAATAACAAATGTCTTTATTACATAAATGCATTATGTATTACTGTGGTATAAACCATACCAGAGTTGGAACAGTGAAGATCTGAACGGACAGAGCAGTGATCGATATACTTCTTTCATGGTCATCATTGATAAAGTCCTTCTGCAGCTGTTTGTAGTGCTGAAGATCAGAGCAGTAGCTTGTGAATAAATCAAAGTATTTCCATCAGAATTTGCATATTTTCCTACAAAGAGATACCTTTGTAAACTCAATAGCAAACAGCCTTTTGAACTCGGTTTCCATAAGCATACTGCAGAAAATGAGCTCATGTACGATCTTGCGGGCTCCTGGAAGAGAATGACGTAAGATAAAGACGTGCAGAAAGTGATGGACAAAGTAAGAACTATGCAGCGGCATTACCTTTGTACATCCTGGCATCGTGTAACATGAGGCGGCTGATGAGGCAGGGCGTGTCACTATCTGCACCGGGCTCCAGGGCCACCTGGCAAAATGCCTGTCTAAAGCCCGCTGAAACAAGCACAAGTAGCAGCTTTAAACTCTCTGTAGAGCTAACACTTTTCCACAGCTCAATTATTAATCATGGCAAAAAAGACAAGCTTGCTCTACTTTAAATATGCAAGTATTTTTTTTTCAGCACCTGAGTAGCCAATGATCTTTTGGAACCAGGAGCCAAGCCGCAGAGCAAAGGTCTGATGAGCCATGATAGCAGCGTGAAGGATCTCCACACGCAGAGGCTGCTGGGAGATGTGCTCCGAGTTGGACTGGACACACACAATGACACAGTGAGATCATAACAACTTTTGTTTCTTCATTTATACACTACCAGTCAAAAGTTTGGACTCACCCTCTCATTCTTTTTTCTTACCACTTTCTACATTTTATAAACATCAAATATATTAGGTAAGATATATGGAATATAGAGAAGAAAAGAAGGTAAATAACTACTAAATATTTTTCGACAAAGCAAAGGGTGGCTTTGAGGATTTGAATATAAAATATATATATATAAATATAAATATATAATTATTATTTTATTATTTTCCCCCTTTGCTACATAATTCCATATATATCTTACTTTATGAACTTGATATCTTGTGTATGGATATAAAATGTCAAAAGTAGTACACATATGGAAAAGATGGTGTGTCCAAACTTTTGACTGGTAGTGTACATTGTAATAGCAAGTATCATACAGGTGAGTATTTACCCTAATCAGGTCTTTTGCTTG
This sequence comes from Paratrypauchen microcephalus, assembly GCA_036785185.1. Lineage (NCBI taxonomy): Eukaryota > Metazoa > Chordata > Actinopteri > Gobiiformes > Gobiidae > Paratrypauchen > Paratrypauchen microcephalus. The sequence goes on from JAVJIX010000085.1 coordinate 2,752,976, forward strand.
CTGGCAGGAGTGTAGGGTACCCCTTTTAACAGCCCGTCGACCCTGATAAATAGTATTTACCAAAATGAGATCCATTTTAAAGTGGAAGTAGTTAATACAGTTCAGTCAGTACTGAAGCCAAACCCAAAAAGTACCTCTTTGTCAATAAGAGCAGTGTGTGTATGTGCCTCATTGTGATCACAGCTGACAGAGCGCTGCAGGGTGTAGATCACATGGTCATACGAATGGTGCTCATCGTTGTACAGCACACAGTAGTATGCATTCTCCTTTGTCCTGGATGGGAAGAGACAGAACATGAGTTAGAACGGGCATCTGATGTTACGTGAGCTTGTGCCGCCATACCGAGATTGGAGCTCAGATGGGAGTTCAAAGTTTTCCTCCCACACCAGGAAGTCTGTGACGTATCGCAGTAACACCCTGAACAGCCTCTCTGCACGCTCATAAAGCTCTGGCTCCAATGCACAATCATCCTGTGAAAATCAAAACAGCAGCAATAAGAGACGTTTTATACACAACCTTTAAATCATACATAAATGGAACAATATACTACAGCAACAACATCTGTTTTGAAGAGGAGGAAACGTAAAACCAGCCAGATCTTGTGACTATAGTTCTCCACAAGAGACTACCTCAAGGGTACAACTTGAACATGCTACCATCTAGTTTTTAAATAAATAAATATATATATATATTATAATATATATATATAATATATATATAATATATATAATATATATATACTCAACAAAAATATAAACGCAACACTTTTGTTTTTGCTCCCATTTTTCCTGAGATGGACCCAAAGATCCAAAATTCACTCCAGATACACAACACTACCATTTCTCTTAAACATTGTTCACAAATCTGTCCAACTGTGTGACAGCGAGCACCTCTGCCCTGCCGAGACAATCCACCCCACTTCACAGGTGCGCCACATCAAGATGCCGATCCGACATCATGACCAGTGCACAGGTGCACCCCAGACTGCCCACAATAAAAGGCCACCCCGAAATGTGCTTTTTTTTTTTGCTTTATTGGGGGTCTGGGGACTCAGAACCAGTCAGTATCTGGAGTGACCACCATTTGCCTCATGCAGTGCAACACATCTTCTTCACATAGAGTTGATCAGATTGTCAATTGTGGCCTGTGGAATGTTGGTCCACTCCTCTCCAATGGCTGTGCGAAGTTGCTGGATATTAGTGGGAGCTGGTACACGCTGTTGTATACGCCGGTCAAGCACATCCCAAACATGCACAATGGGTGACATGTCCGGTGAGTATGCTGGCCATGCAAGAACTGGGACATTTTCAGCTTCCAAGAATTGTGTACAGATCCTTGCAACATGGGGCCGTGCATTATCTTGCTGAAACATGAGGTGATGTTCATGGATGTATGGCACAACAATGGGCCTCAGGATCTCATCACGGTATCTCTGTGCATTCAAAATGCCATCAATAAAATGCACCTGTGTTCTTCGTCCATAACAGCCTTTGAAGAGGAGTGGACCAACATTCCACAGGCCACAACTGACAATCTGATAAACTCTCTGCGAAGAAGATGTGTTGCACTGCATGAGGCAAATGGTGGTCACACCAGATACTGACTGGTTCTGAGTCCCCAGACCCCCAATAAAGCAAAAAAAATGCACATTTCGGGGTGGCCTTTTATTGTGGGCAGTCTGGGGCGCACCTGTGCACTGGTCATGATGTCGGATCGGCATCTTGATGTGGCGCACCTGTGAGGTGGGGTGGATTGTCTCGGCGGGGCAGAGGTGCTCGCTGTCACACATTTGGACAGATTTGTGAACAATGTTTGAGAGAAATGGTAGTGTTGTGTATCTGGAGTGAATTTTGGATCTTTGGGTCCATCTCAGGAAAAATGGGAGCAAAAACAAAAGTGTTGCGTTTATATTTTTGTTGAGTGTATAATACATATATATAATATATATATAATATAATATATATATATATATATATATTAAATATATATATATATATATATATAAATATATATATATATATATATATATATATATATATATATATATATATATATATATATATATATATATATATATATATATATATATATATATATATATATATATATATATATATATATATATATATATATATATATATATATATATATATATATATATATATATATATTAATATATATATAAATATATATATATATTAATATATATATATATATATATATATATATATTAATATATATATATATATATATATATATTATATATATATATATCAATCAAGCAATACAAAACAATAAGGTTAGATATCAACAATTAATCGACTTACGATTAATTGTTGATCAAGACGTTGGTCAAACAAAATGCATTAATTGTAATTAATCGCTTATCGCGGACACGCGCGCCCTAGACCTGGTTTAGTCCTGGTCTAGTCTCTTAGCCAATCAGGACGCAGAACACAATCTTACTAGGCAGTTATAGAAAACACTAGCATGTTAAATCCAACATGTCTTTTTATGCCTGTAATTAACTTTTCTTAACAAAAAAAAAAAAAAAAGAAAATCAGAGAAAGCTCTTAACACTGAATAATACTTTCTCTCCATCTCATAACATTACCTCAGTCTCCTTTGAGACTAAGAAATCATCTGTGTGTGTGTGAAGTACATTTCTATACAATATAATAATACTATGATATATTTTTGACTCAGTGTTATGTATACTATAGCTTATATTCTTAAAGACCCTATTGAAACACTAAAATTCAGGTGACAAACGCCGCTTATCAGTTAATCGTTCGATAAGGTCAATCAAATATACATTGCCAATACATGAATGTTGTCTAAATAAATCACCCAATCCACTAACCGTGACAATAAAAACGCTAGTATCATACAATTGTTATGGTCTATAGCTGCTATGCAGACTACTGAGCCGATAGTGAAACATCAGACCGACAGTGAAAGTTTTATCAACGCGACACAACACTGGCACAAAAGTTAACCACGCATATGAACCATGTCCATAAATAGCGGTAGCGCACCAAATTAACTTAAACAACAGCTCAATAAAAGGAAACTTAGCTTAGCTTAGAAAAGGAGTGGGAAGAAGAAAACTTATTGAATCCCACCCCTGTAGATCTGGCTCTCACACTAGCACATTATGTTCACAATACTCATTACTGACCAAATAAAGCCATATTTGGTACGCCATTTCCTGTTTGTGTGGGCACAGTAACATCTGCTGAATCATTCTACTAAATTCAAACAAAACATAGAGCTGGTCTCGAAACATGAACATCCCACGAGAGCGGAGATTCTGTATGGAAGCACAGAATTTCACACACAAGTCCTGAATTCAACACTCACTACACACGCACATGAGCAAACTCTACAGCGCACTACTTTCGAAGAACACAAAAGACAGTTGTGAGCACTATAAATTCTGATACCACAATGATAAAAAATATTCTTTGATTGATTTTTAACATTAAACGATAGTACTTTTATATTATGTGGTGCTATATTTATGTAATCTCAGTCGTCCATGTAAGTTCCATAGTGGTCCATGGGCATATACTAGTCTATGTGCTCTTGTACTGTATACTGGAAACTGACACATTCAAAATCATTCTAAAACTATTCAGGAATGGTTCATTTCTGTCCTGTGAATGTGACTTTTTTGTTTCGATACCTGCTCAAATGAGTATTTAGTTTTGATACTAAATACTTATTATTTTATTATTGTCACCATTGAGCGGTGAAACGTTTTCAACCAAGCATACTTTGTCCAGTTGACAAATTGAACTTCTCCTTGTATCATTATTGTCACCAATGTTATTATTGTTGTTATTTTAACTCTACCTGATTTTTATGTCACATTTAATGTTGTTCAGCACTTTGGTAAGCTTTGGCTGTTCTAAATGTGCTATACAAATAAAATTGATTGATTAATTGATTGATTGATACTAGTTTTAGTATCAACTAGTATCTGATTTTCGTCACCCCCTGTGCTTACTTAATTTTAATGTCATTATATGGTTTTATGGACCTCAATAATGTTACACAACACCAGGACAGGTGCAGCAAAAATAAATAAATACAGGTATTGTTTAAAGGTGCATTGTGTGGTGGAGGGCCCATCAAAAGCTTTTCTCCATGGAGAGATGTTTCACAATATGGTATTAAACCTTTCTATCTTCATGGGGACCAAACCAGACCAAGTTACAGCTCAGATCTGTGGAGAGGTGACCCCGCAAACAGTCAGAATGCCTGTATTTTTGAGCAATAAAACCATGTGCAATTAAATAAATGTAAGATAGAGCTGTTTAATGTCATACTGCGGAACATTCTAGGCAGAGCAATAACATATCCATAGAAACATTAAGTACTATTATGGGCAAACTCAATCATGACCGTCCATGTCACAACTGGTTAAGAAAAGTTTCAGATGTGCTCCGTAGAACACAAAGCAGATTGCCTGGACAGGGTCAGTGATGTGTCTGCTAACAGAGACACCTGTTGTTTACGGAAACAGGCCCGCTGCTGCCTGCTGGACGCCTGCTTAAAGCCCTGACATGATCTTATCAGGGAAAAGCCCAACGCAGCAGCCCACGGAGGAGCGCCTCACAACAGCTCCTAATGAGAGTCATTCATCAAGTGTGCCGAGCTGCAGACTGATGGAGCAACTCTAAACTGCATCCGTGCGCAGTCTGGACTCTGCTGAAAGAAAGCCCTGACCCAACAACTGCTTGATAGAGATATAGAGATGGCACATATTGACATGTTTTTAGCATTTTTATTTTTGTATTATGCTTGAACAAACATTTAAAGGTGCACTATAACTTTTTTGTTGGGGGTCTGTCACATGTTTGTTTCTATGGATAGGTCATTGCTCGGCTTCCAATGTTCCACAGTATGACATTAAACAGCTCTATATACAGCCAAGAAAAACAGCTACTCAGACTGAGTGGGGATGCCTATCCATAGATCTGACCTGTAACTTGGTCTGGTTTGGTTCAGGTACTGGACCCTCCACAAGAATAGTAGCACAGTGCACCTTTAAATGTTATGGAGCGCACAAAATATTGACAGCTATTGATGGCTGTTTCGGTATTTTCATTTTCTAACCGTTTTCTGTAGGTCCAATTGTGAAATGTGAAGTCCTGTGAGACAAAAGCTGAAAATTTTAAAACACAAAAGTGCAGAAATATCACCTAATAGCATTTTTAGTAAAAGCAGTTGTGTAGTTCTTTTTTTTGGTTTTTCTCCAAGACAATATCCACATACTCTTAATGTCAAAACGACAATTTAGATATGTTGTAGAAAATGCATTCTCCACCTCTATTCTGAGCCAACAGTCAGTATACAGTATAAATATACAGCATAAATCTCCCAGTGAGTGCAGGTCAATGAACTGTTCCCATTCTATAATCTAATAAGTCATACACTTCTTGACGTTTAGCATCAGGCCTAGATGGGAAAATAAACATTCTGGGATTCACTGACGCAGAATCTTAACATGATAGATCCCTCCCACATCCCTTTTCTATGCAACTCACCGTAACCATGGCAGTGGCAGCCCCGGGGTCATGTTTAGAGCAGTAAGGACCGATCTTCCAGGCTTCCACATCGCCACAATCACAGAAGCCCCCACCAGATGAAGCATGCATCTGTAAGATTTCAAAAGTGGAATGTCCATTTAAGACAAATATGACAATATTAAGAAATGCATAAGAATACTGCTGAAGCAGATTGAATAGGATTTTGTTTCTCTTGAGTGCAAACCTTATAACGGTGGCTTTTGTGTACACTGTCCTGGAAGCAGTCCATGCACAGCACACATGTAGGATCTATCGCACAATCCCTACAATGAAGACACCAGGATTCATTACATGCTTTGTAAGCGTCAATAGTATCTACCAAACAAAGAAGTGTCAACAACTTCTATGTCAAATATTTATTTCAAATCCTTTTAGAATTAACCTCATTGAAGGTAAACTTAGTTTAGAGCTTACTATGTGTAAAAATAAAGGCACACTGCCTAATAAATACAATAACTGAACGTTTCACATTGAAATTTGAGCTTCTACTCATGAAGTATTCAGTTTTAACACTTAACACTTAACACTAGCCTTAATACCGTAACCTGGTAAAGTGAACTAAGACTCAGTGAATGAGTAAAAGTACTTGAACCATTCATTGTGCCCTGTATTCAGGATACATGAGCCTTGTAAGCTCAACTTAACATTAACCATAACAAGAGTGCTGTCCTAACGCCTTAAAGGTAAAAAGGGTGTGCCCAACCTGCAGGAGTAGACTGTCTCTCCCTCCTTAAAGACCCGCCCACAGAGCTGGGAGGAGGAACTTCCCTGCTGGAGCTTCTGGAGGCCTTCTAGGGGATGCTCTCCAAACAGGAAGCACTCCAGAGGGTGGAGGAGGCGGCTCTGCACCAGCTCCTCTTCATCCTGGGGACTGAGCTCCTTCTTCAGGCAGAAGATCCGAGGCACCTGCTCCTTCAGGTGCCGGAGCAGCTCGGCCCTGCAGTCTGCTGCTTCCTGCCATTCCTGCCACAGACAAATATGTTTTACAATGACTTCAAACTATTGTAGCCTTTTAAACTGAAGACTTAGACAAACTTTATTGATCCACAAAGGAAATTATTTAGGCACAGTAGCCCACACACAACAATATAATAACAGCGATAATAAATTCAAATTAAGTTGCATGTATGTGTGTGTGTGTGTGTGTGTGTGTATGTGTGTATATATATATATATATATATATATATATATATATATATATATAGATAGATAGATAGATAGATAGATAGATAGATAGATAGATAGATAGATAGATAGATAGATGTATAAAGTATAAATAAAATAGAAATATAGAAATAAAATAGAAATATCCACTACAGAAATATAGTAATACAAATATATATCAGCTATATAAAAGATTTTTTTGTAAACGACAACAGTTTTAAGTATTGCACTTAGTAACATGTAGCTAAAGCACATTGTCAAACTAACAGCAATGTCACAAGTTTTGCAATACATTTTATGCTGCAAGATCACAGTGGTAATTATGCCTCTCGATGCACAGGTAAAATTGCACAATTTAAGGAAATATTACTTAATATTTCCACATTCAATATAGTTACTTCTGTATCTTTCAGGCATCACTAAAGCATAAAGCATGCATTTTGTTAAGCTTGTTTTTAAGATAGGGAGCCACCACTGTAAATTTACATTGCGAAAAAAAATCCTTTCTAGTGTAGCGCAAACCCTAAGAAGAGAGCAAACTCAACTGTCAAACTAATATCACGCACCCAGTGTCATTAGAAATCTAACGTTGAAGCGATCATCAAAATAAGAAAATATCTGAAGAGACATCTGAATTCACAAATCTTCCATTGTCCAGACTGTTTTAAACGAACAACTTCACATCAGAGCAACAGCAGTCTGAAGTCGGGCAGGTTTTACTCGAAAGCAAAATCATAAACATTCAGGAGCTAACGGAAGAGCTAACCCTGACAGTATGGCTTTTTAAGCTTGATGTTGAAATTCATTGCTTTAATCGCCACTTGAAATGGAACTTTAGAGCGAAGGTAACATGTTTTACTGGCATATTGTATCTTTAAGTCTCGCAAACCACTGTCAGTAAGATAAAGTATTGTAAAAACAGACCTTGCTGAGCTCCAAACCGTCTGGAGATTTCTCCGCCATGTTCCATTTGCCGTAAAGGAAGGCATGTTGCTAGGAGATACTTCCCTTAGAAAGTCAATTATTTTGCGACAACCAAAACTATGATAATTTATATTAATTTGTATGTTTATAATGCAATGTAGTCACAGCCTTGATACCTTTCAATCAAACTGTATGAAATACAATACAATTTAATATTTTACATATTTTTGTTTTATTTATAGGCTACAGCTACTAAAATACATATATATGTTAATAAGTTAATATATAAATATATTTTTGTATTATATATTTACCATGTTTTTATCACACAGTTTCACTAGTACACATACATAAACCTAATTTGAAACCACTCATTGTAATCCTGCGTAAACGTCCTCTGGGTGGCGCTGTTCAGAGCCTGTGCTGATGAAAACAGTGGGGTCAGAGGTGAATGCCTGACTAAAGTCGAGATGGATTCTATATTTCATGAAAAAGTAAGTGTAATTGTGTAGTGGTTTGTAGAAAATAACCGGGCTGCGTCTCCTAAACGAGCTCTTTTTCCTGCGTGTTGTGTCATGTGCTGATCATTACGTCTTTGCGTCAGTGCTTTGTGTATTATTGTTCAGATAGCTCCAAGCTAACGACAACTGCTAACTAAAGTTTTCTTTTGACTTTTGCCATAAGCATTTAAGGACCTTTGTTGTGAATATATATGTATTACAGTTGCAAACCTTGTTAACTCACATTTTTCTATGGCTAGATTAATCTGAATATTTGATAACTTTAAGTATTTATATTGTGTTTACGTCAGCTAGCCATGTAGCCGCTCTTGTGTTTTAGTTGTCAAGGATCAGGAGTCTCAGTAAAAGGGAGAATTTGAATCCTTTAAGGTAGTGATTATATTTCTGACCTATAATCACGGTTTCTAATGTATTAATTTAGATTTTCACTTATAAAGAAACTGTAGTTGTATAATGATCAATTTTAGAGTATCTTTTGTTTGTGTTCATTGATATTGATTACAGTTACTTGCACAGAACTAATCTCTTGCCTTCCAATCGTTCTTTGTAGCAAGAGGGCTCTCTGTGTGCGCAGCACTGCCTGAACAACCTTCTGCAGGGGGAATATTTCACTCCAGTGGATCTGTCCTCCATCGCTCAGCAGCTGGATGAGGAGGAGAGGATACGGATGGCCGAGGGGGGCGTGGGCAGTGAGGAGTACAGGACCTTCCTTCAGGTCAGGAGACAGTCTCAATAACCACAACATTTGTGCATTTCCCATGGTTAAAGTTTGTTTGTGCTTTCAGCAACCTTCCGGTAACATGGATGACAGTGGTTTCTTCTCAATACAAGTTAGTACAAGTCTGTTTCACTGTTTCACACCATCATTGTGCCTGACCCGTGCCTCATGAATGTCTTATTTTTGCAGGTCATTAGCAATGCTCTCAGAGTGTGGGGTTTAGAATTAATTCTTTTCAACAGCCGGGAATACCAGAGTCTGATGATAAATCCCATGTAAGATCTTTCTATTAAACTTTAGCCTTTTATCTATTTATCTGTTTAAAGCAGAAGAAGTTAAAGATTGAGTTTGTTATTTCAGAAATGAGAAAGCGTTTATCTGCAACTACAAAGAACATTGGTTCACTATTCGCAAACTAGGACAGCAGGTACAATTCATATTGTGTATATGTTTTATCATACAATCTGTATAACCTTCATTACATTTTGTTACTGTTTATTGCAGTGGTTTAACTTGAATTCATTGCTGACTGGGCCTGAATTAATATCAGACACATACCTAGCACTTTTCCTAGCACAGCTACAACAAGAAGGTACTTGATGTATGTAATATAAAGCAGAAGATTATTGGCTTTTGTTTCAAATACTTTTTACTTGTGCACAGGTTATTCAATTTTTGTGATCAGAGGCAACCTGCCAGAGTGTGAAGCAGAGCAGATTCTAGCATTCATGAGAGTCCATCAGCAGCAGCGGCCCCGGCTTATTGGAGAAGAAGAGGGACAAACAAGCTCAGGGTTAGTAGTTCTTTGTTTTCTTACATTTGGTAAAAAAAAAATCATGTAAGAAAATTTGTATTTTTGATAGTAGCAGGTCTGTGGCTTTGGGCCAGAATGAGATGGGCATTGGTGTGGAGGAGGATATAGTGGATGAAGACGAGGAGCTGAAGAGGGCCTTAGCACTCAGCAGACAGGACATAGATGTGGAAGACGAGGAGGCTGACCTGCGCAGGGCTATACAGATGAGCATGCAAGGTAATGGACAGGCTTGCATCATTTATAATGCAACTGTACAAATGAACATACATAAATTACATTAATATTTTGTAGGGGCTGTAATGAGCAACATCTCATCAGAACAAACAGGAAAAATCCAATCAAGCAGCCAAACAGCTGTAGGATCACAAAAGGAAGGCCAAAGTGAGACACTCACAGCTGAAGAGCTGAGGAAGAAGAGGCAGGCATACTTTGACCGGTAACTCTGACTTCATGTTATTGTATTGTGCGTATGTGCCTTTGTTTCTTTGCAAGTTAACATTAATATAGCCATATTGCCTTCTAGACAACAGCAACAAGCCCAATCCAACATTCCTCAACAACAAGAGACCAAGTTAGGTGACAGCTCCGGTGGGTTTTTATATTCATTATGCTTTAAAATTATGCTTTAATTAAACAGAAAAATAGTTAAATAACAAAATCAAATACTTGTTGGCTTATATCATTCTAGCATCACTGACCAAGCCAGACGAGCAGCACAAGCAGCCCTGAAGACTGCCTCAGTTCCCAGCTGCCTTGTATTGGTGTCCCCATAAGGGGTAGCTTCGCTCCTTCCTTTAATCTTTTGCACATGCGGACAAGAACAGTCAGAGGACTGATATAATGGTTGGCTGGTTAGTTCACTTCCAGGCCATACAGAAGAGATGGACATGCAAGAAGAGGAAGTCTCAAACTAACTCAGCTTTGTTGGAAAAAGGTGTGACCATGGGAATTCATGACACATTTTATCCAAGATTGCAAATGCCTTTTACCATGGCGCCTTCAATTTCTATAGTACAATGTTTTAATTCCTTTCCTTTGGGAGGTATAGAGTATAAAGCATGCAGCTGCTGTGTTTACATGTAAATGCACACTGTCGGTGGCACTCTGAAGGTCACTGGACCAAAAGGTAAGCCATAGGTAAAGATTTCCGTGTAATGGACCTGAGTTTGTAGGCCTTTTAATGCATTTTCCTCCAACCACCGCATAGATTTAAAGAAATGTACTGTACACGTCTGCCCACATTTAGATGAACATACACTGGCTCTTTAAATCTTCATTATATTATAGCTTTGTCTTTTGCTCAGCACTTACAATCTATTCCATTCAATAGCATCCAATCGTTCCCTGTGCTGATATATATTTGGCCAACAGCTTTAATAGATGTCAGGATATAAAACACATCTCATAACTAAGCACATTACTTTTTTGATTCATCCAGATACTTGAAGAGGTGTGTGCTCTTGGACCTCTCCAGTATATAGGATACCATTTTAAAACATGGTAAGAAGCAAAACAAGAATAAAAACAAATCTGTGTAGCACTGCTGATGGTTTGTCGGTACAATCCAGATAATTGCACTAATTGGAGACCTGCTGTGTTTTGATACAAGCAAAAGTATTTAAAAGATAAATTATTACACTCCTGTTGCCATGGTTCAAGCAGTTTGATTTATCGTGTTGAAAAGTTATTAATTTTGTCCCTCTAGGGTGAAGTGAATCATTTGTGTTAGACAATGTCACAAAAAAGTTAAAGATGACTGTTATACAACTCCAAAGAATCATTTTAATATTTAACTGTTTTTTTCTCCCTAATAATTTTATCCCCCACCAATCTTTAGTTTGCCGTGATCCTATTTTCCATAGATACAATATAGTTTACACTCTTTCAGTTGTAACATATCTGTACAATTAGTGCTTTAGTAACAGAATGACGCCTCCACTTGAATTGATTACGTCATATCTTTTCCTCAGCTTTAGGCATTTTATTCAGTTATGTCGGTATTTGGGGTTTACTCACTACATTCTAACTATAAGCACTAATTCCTCTTTTTTGGTTGTATGATGAATTTGAACATGGTTTGATTATTATTTCTAAAATTAAATGGATGTTCACCCACTCAACTGTTTCTTAATATTTGGTATTTTATTTTTACTACATTTTATTTTGGGATCTCCTCTCCAGATAACATTGCACAGAAGTTGGCTGTGGGTTTTATGTCCATTTTCATGCTTTCAATTAGGGATGCACCAATACTAATGCTGGTATTGAATACTGGTGCCAATTCATGAAAATTTGCTGGATCTGGTATCGGCTCCAAATATCGGCTTTGCTGATATCCTGGCTGGGCCTATAGACCAGTTTCAAAGCTACGTCATCACTGAATGCGCACACAGTGTTGACTCAAAACAAAGCCACTGCTGCCATAAAACCCCCAGTGAAGATATAGAAGAGAAGAACTCGAATAAAGAGAAACAGATGGAATAAATGATAGTTCATATCATTCAACTGACATACACACAAGTGAACACCTGCTGCTTGTTTAGGGTAATTTGCCCAGGTGTTCAATGTTGTTTAATCATGCTGATTAACTAGCAAGCACAGGACACCGCAAAGCTCACAGAAATTAACCGGGTAACCTCTACGACAGACACATGTAAACGAACACGAATAACTTTGTTAAAATGCATGATAAGTTTTCGCATGACCATCATAAATGGCATTTGACATGACTGAGATCACATCTGTGACTCGTGAATTAAGTCGTAGTATGTTACTTACCCCGCAACGCAAGTGCAGTTGGCGGTCAGAACACAGTTCGCCCGCTTGTTGATGATAGCCCAAGCATTATACATGGTCGTCTTGTGGCCTTGTTTTTGACTGGGGAGAACATCAGATGCCAACACGCAAAACTCCCCATTGATATCGTGGTATTTTACCTCCTGTACATGGCCACCTACGGCAAACTGGTAGGCATCCATGGATTTGTATGCGCGCACTTTCTCTCTTGTATACACGCTGGGCTTCTCCACTAAATAACAGTGGATATCTGGCCACTGTAAATCTGGCCACTTTCTGCGGTCGTACTGCCACTCTGTGATCGGATAAGGATCTGGTAGTCGAACCCCGTTGCTCAACGTGAGCTTTTGAACGTAGCTTTCCCTATCGTTCAGATACTCCGCTATGGTCCGCCATGGTTGATTCTGGGTCAACAATGCGCGCACATGCCGGTGACGTCACGTCTGTTTACTAACTGTAAAGGGGTCTATAAATAGATACAATTAGACTGTTTTCCAGTAGTAGCTGGCCCAGAAACTGTCATAATGTTTGAGCTTTTAACAGCAACAAAATTGTTCAGTGAGGCAAATGACGGCCAGGACATTTTGTCATTCATTTATTTATTTACTTATTTTTTTATTTCAGGGACAATGCACATTAATAAACATTTGCATGTTAATATGCCAGAATTAGCTTGAGGGCTATTTTTCATCTGTAGTCCCTGGACAGGCTGGTTAGCTCAACTGGTAAGTCATGGACTTTCCCCCTGGAGGTTGTAGGTTCAAACCCCCCCCGGGCAATGAGCTAACCAGTGGGGGTCCTTGGGCAAGACCCTTCACGGTACTGCCCCCCGGGCGCCGAAAAAGATGGCTGCTCACTGCTCCTGAAAAAGGATGGGTCAAATGCAGAAGTCAAATTTCTCCCGTGTGTCACTGTGTGTCATTGTGTGTGAGACCAATAAAGGCTAAAAGCCCAAAAAAAAAAAAAAGCCCAAGCTTAAAGTGTCAACCTGCAGAAAGTAAAATACAATAGAATAAAAACAAGGTTAAAGGGAAAGTAACGTTTTTACAATCTGGACCTTATTTCGGTGATAAAACAATGTCATTTACTCACCCATTGTACTTTGGTGTCATTTGAAAAGTGCTAAAGTTTGTGTTTGTAACCAGTGAGACTAAAATGCGGGTTTCAGGCAGTCTTTCTAAATTCCTTTTTTTTTTTTTGGTGTGCCTGTGAACGCACCGTTTGATTACGGGGATTAGTTTAAGGTGTGCTCACCGGGGCTGGTTCATTCATTTAGGGCTGTGGCTGAGATGGGTGCTACGTAGGGTGACCATTCGTCCGGATTTCGTCCGGACAGTCCGGTTTTAGAGCTGTCTGTCTGGCCGTCTGTCACGTGTCCTCCTTTTTTACATTTTGTCCTCCTTTCGGACCCTCGTCCCTCGTAAATCCTCACCCATTATTTACACTTGCTAGTAGCAAGTGTAAATAATCGCGAATGTTTGCATACGACACTCTGCGGTGGGTCGTATGCAAACATTCGTGATGCGCGCCGCGCGCAGCTGATACAGCCCGTCAGCCCCTCGTATTGTCCGCTCTCTATCTGCGCTATCAGCCACTCTTTGAGGTGCAACTTGGCTCCTTCTTCCATCTTCATCGGGGGAGAGAGTTAGAGTGTTCCATTGAAAAATAAACACATTTAGTGCCACATAAAATAAAATTAAACCACTGCTGTTCAAAGGTCCAGAGGCTCAGATAAAGGACGTTCCGAGCCTAGAAACACTCGCAGGTGCCTCCATAATTGCAAATAATAAAACGCATTTCGCATTGCGTAGCGCATTCACAGTCCAAATCTCTGGGCGGGATATACAGGGGCGCTGAGCGGAGACAGAGGGAGGGGCTAGATCGGCTGCATTTGCCGATCTGACGTCAAAAAGGTGCCTTGTCCGAACTCGCCCGTTTCAAAGACTGGTTTTCAGTGAATTAGTGATGAAAAGGTTTTTCGCAAATGCTCAGTTTAGACATAATTCGCAACTTTTAGCCATGGGTGTTCCATGTTAATAAGGGTATGTTGACTTCATACATTATTCATAAGTTGTTTTTCCCCTTCCCCGAGAAAAAAAAAATGTTCACTTTAGGGCCTTTGTCCTCCTTTTTGGACACAAGGTGTGCTCACCGGGGCTGGTTCATTCATTCAGGGCTGTCGCTGAGATGGGTGCTACGTCGTGGTGCTGAAAGGGGTGTTTTGTGCTGTCCACCTCCGTCTGGCTGTACCCAGGGCCCTGCTAGTGCCATAGGGATATTAAAGCACTAAGTTAACTTGACTACATGCTTCCACATTAAGCAGCCTTGGAGTGAAGCTGCTCTTGGGTCAGTCTGCTTATTTCTTTTGTCGTTCAACAGCAGACCACGGTCGGACAATTGTGCTCTTAATTGTGCTCTCATTTCTTCATATAAGTTTTGTGTTCAACTGTGCTCTTTGTAGACAAGAATTAGAAGTGCTAGACAGTCCATTTGGGGTTACGCATGTGGAGTGAATTACTAACTGTGCTTGCTGTAATTGAGAATCTAACGCACCTTAACCTAGTGAAATGTGTGTGTAAATCTAACCTACGCACGTTAACCCAGTGGTTTCTGCGAGTGTCAAACTAACGCACTTTATCCCATTGACTATAGCACTTTATTGTATTTTAGGAGTTTGCATTTTTAAACTTAAGTTGAATAAATAAAATTGTATCTATTTTTACACTATCCCTGCCTTTTTATGAATGATTTCTATTCTGTCAGATTTACCTGTTATACTACTAAAAATATAAGCGGGGGCCTTAACCGCTCTCGGTTACATGTTATTTGGCTCACATTAAACGGATATCGCTAAACTCCAAAATCTCCGCAAATACTCCAATTGACACCAAAGTACAATGGGTGAGTAAATGATGTTTTATCACCAAAATAAGGTCCAGATTGTAAATATGTTACTTTTCCTTTAATATTATTTACGCTCTAAAATCATCCTTACATACAGTCACATACAGCTCCATGCAATTATATACAGTCATAAAACCACATTCAGCCACATGCATTCATTTTCAGCCACAATGTAATGTGTTTTTGTTTTTAGGAAAATAAAGACTAATTTTAGTCTGGTATTGGTTGATATCGGGTATCGGCAGATACTTAAAGCAATAGTACTGGAATCGGCAACAGAACTGAAAATGCTGGATCAGTGCACGCCCTACCCCCAACCCAATATTGTTCTAAACCGATACTACAATATCAATACACTGAGTTGGGGAGGAGACAATACAACAATTTCCTTGTCTCAAAAATCCTTGTTTTCGTTCAATAAGAATCCCGCAAAACCACTGGGTTAATATGTAACGCTTTGAACACACTTGCACTTTGCTTCACCAAATAGTCCCCTGAAGTTTTAGACATCATCTGGGCCTAACCGGTATGTTTCATATTTTCTTGTGAATATGGCTAATTTTTTAATTTAATCTCAATGTTCTCTTATTTCAGAAGCTATTGTATTGCCAGCAACCACGATGGACTGCCTCTTTAGAATGAATTGCTTGTTTTTCCTCACCTTTCTGTGCTACTTTGCTCCAGTTTTCCAATACACACTTCCAAATCCAAACATTACAGATCTTTCCTACAAGAATATGGACTTTGCTGTGAACCTCTATCGAAAAATATCCACCTACCATGACCAAAACATCTTCTTCTCACCTTTGAGCATCTCCACAACTTTCGCTGCTCTGCTTATGGCAACAGGTGGTGTCACTCGCGATGAAATTTTAAATGGACTTAACTTGCAGCAGCTTGATAGAGCAGACCAGCCGGAGGTTATTCCACAATTGTTTCAGCTCCTCCACGAAAACATCACGCAAAACGGGTCCCTCAACCTAGACCAGGACATGGCAATGTTTGTAAGTGATAAGCTGAACATGGAGGAGACCTTTGAGAAACAGATGGAGAAGTATTTTGAAGCCGACATCAAAACGGTGGACTTTTTCAATACGAGAGAAAGTGTGGCCTGCATTAATAACTATATTAAGGACAAGACAAAGGGTAGAGTTCAAGACATGGTTTCCAGTCTTGATCCAGAGACCCAGCTCATGCTCTTAAATACGATATTCTTTAGAGGTAAGAACACTTATAATCAATTTTCTAAAACCTTATTGAAACTGCTTAGTTTTCATCAAAGTATTCACCCATACTGGCATGGTGGGCGGTGTGTCTTGCTCCGTGACGGGGCGAGAATAGAACCTTCTGCTTATAATGTGTGCAGAATCCCTCAGTCGTCCAGGTAGAATCCATGGCAAAAGGAGAAATTCAATTTGTCAACTGTACAAAAGTTTATTCTGCTTATAAGTTAACTCCATCCCGTACCATATTACTGTATTTTCTGATCTGTTATGTTTTTTCCTCATCCTTACAAGTTTAACACGCAAACCCTGCAGTATAAATATTTATACCGAGTCTCAAACACAAAACAGTCTGTTCCACCTTGTGATGTCATGTGGTAATACAGGAAGTGCTCTACTGCATTTTTAAACTCCATATACCTTCACTAGAATCATTTGGCTAATTTTAACCCTGAAAATTACTGCTTCATGACATCACAAGGTGTAAAAGAGCATTTGGTGATGTAAACAGACAGATGTTTGGAATGTCAAAGTCAAAGTGTACTTTATTGTCAATTCACTATAACAAGCATTACACAGAGGACTGAAATTGCATTTCACCAGACACCAAATGTGCAATTTAAATTAAACTGACACACACACACGCACTCACGTGCACAAACACACAGCTACATTCATCAACAATAAATAGACATAAGACATACAGCTAAACATATACGCTTCCAACAAGAAGGAAAGTTCGAGGTAGCTCTTCTTGGTAGCTGGCGTAGGTGAAAAATTAAATGTGTAATATGAAAGTTGCAATAAATGAAGGTGCAATTGGTAAAGTGCAAGAGTGCAAGCAGCATGGACATCAGTGTGTGTAAGATTGTTTTTTGGATGTCAGTAACAGTATCTATCCCCATGGAGACAAATAGATGACGCCACCAGGCCAAGTTACAGGTCGGGTCTGTTTTTCCTCTCACAGGAAATTGGAAGAGCCCCTTTAACCCCAACCACACCAAAACAGAAGTGTTCTACATTGACAATTACCACATGGTGAACGTGCAGATGATGTTCAAGGAGGCCAGGTTCTTCATGGGGCACGACCTAGCTCTCGGTGCCAAAGTGCTGAAGCTTCCTTATAACCATGGCGTTTCAATGCTCATCGTTCTGCCAGTTAAAGGAGTGGATTACACGGCTATTGATGACGAGATCAACGCAAGCAGGTTCCAAGGGTGGTTGCAGTCTATGAGAGAAGTGTATGTTCAAAGTTATGGATTCATGAGATGCAACTTTTCTGGTGGAGTATATACACCTGCTTGTCTCTATGGAGATATTTCTTTTCCTGGAATGTTCTACAGTATGGCCATTTTTTTTATTTATCTTTATTCAAGGTGTTTTTATTGCTCAAAAATACATTGAAAAACATTGCACCTGCTTGTCTCCATGGAGCATCGCAGGCATAATGAGCCATGGAGACAAGCAGATGATATACCCTTCACCAGAAATGTTACATATTGCAGCTTTATATATGGTGACTATATTTCATTTTCATGTTGAATTGTGTTTTCAGAAAAGTAGAAGTCCATCTGCCAAAATTCAAGCTGGAGCAGTCGTATGAACTGCACAACATTCTACCTAATATGGGCGTTAACACTCTTTTTACGAATACAGCTAATCTGACAAATCTCCAAAAGGACCAAGACTTGAAGGTGTCTGAGGTGGGTATTCTGTGTCTTTACTCGCAATTTACGACACACCCTTAGTGTCATGATTATTATAATAAAAACATATGGTATTGTATGTTTTTCCATAGGTTCTACACAAGGCTGTGATTGACGTGGATGAGACGGGGACGACTGCAGCAGCCGCCACAACAGCTGGCATCACACCCTATTCTTTACCCCCCTCATTCATCGCCAATAGACCCTTCTTCTTCTTCATATACCATGAAGACACTAACGCTCTGTTGTTCATGGGCAGAGTGATTGACCCTACAAAAATCTAGACCATTAGAATGCCTTAACTTTTCTTTTTAACATTTCTAACTTGCGTTGTAAAGCTCCAATGGAATTCCAAAACTGTCAATAAAATGCTACATCATTCAAGCCTGTAAGAATGTATACTTTCAGAAATCAAATCACTTTCTTGGGTTCTTAAAGGTGCAAAGTGGAGCTTTTCTGGTGGAGGGTTTGCCACCTGCTTGTCTCCATGGAGACTGCTTTACTTGGAATATCCCACAGAATGGCATTTATTCATTTACACACTTTTTTACTACTCAAAAATATCTTGGAAAAGGGTGATTCTCCAACTACAGTCAAATTTGGTCATGATATTTTTCAGACATAATTTTAGAAATATTTTGATTTGTTCTACTTCATCACAATGTGTAGAAACATTAACTGATAGTGGTTGTAATGAAATGTAATAACAAATATTAAATAAATAATAATAAACAATACATAAAGTGATGAAAATTACAATGTTTAGCATTTCTTTTAAAATCTCATGATATATTAGCATGCTAATCTCTGTTTTAGAGTTACTCAAAATACACAATATAAAATGATATTTTTCTCATTATTTGTACATTCAAAGGAAATATGAGGTGTTTGGAAATGACGACCAAAAAACCTACTCTTGGTTTTGCAAAACTTGACCTAGATTTTGTTCTTGTTTCCCTTCCTTCCATGGAGCTAACTCTGCTATCCTGCCATGAGCTAAGTCGATAAAGGTTTTAAAAAAAAAAAGTTCAAAGTTACATTTTGTGGTGGGTGGTGGAAATGACAGTGAACCCTAGGGACAGGTGTTCTTTTTATGAAAAATAACTAAAATACTAATATATCTTTCAAGCATGTGATATTTTTCATTAAAATAAGAAATTTCTGTGCCATTTGTAAATAAAGTTACTGTTGAATCAAACTTAATTTCAGTCTTATGAGGGACTGAGAGTCCAAAACCTGGCCAAGGGACAATAGACATACAGTATAGCAAAAACATTCAAGATTCAAGATTTTTTATTTGTCATATGCAGAATCAACACAGGGTCAACAATGCAATGAAATGCTTAGGATCAGAGGAACTGTTGACTCGCTAAGATAGTCAGAAGTACTAATAACATGCAATAATAATACATGGTAAAAAAGTGTTGCAAAAGTAAAGGGGAAGAAGTAAACAATATAATAAAAATATGCAATAAAATGTAATAAAAATACAAGATACAATGTACAAAGGTGCAGGTTAATATTCTATATAATATTAATATTTTATATAATATTAGTGAATATTTTATATAATAAAAAATAGTAATTTATCTATCATACATTTTTTGTAAGTTCGTCTGTGTGTATAGTAAGTGCAGCATGAATAAAAAATGACAAACGTGTTTTTGTTTTTCTTATTTCTGCCTGGGACAGAATAAGTAGTTGGAGAATCACCCAAAAACATGCTTTCTTACTCAGAGGGGGATCACTTCTCTACAGATCTGACCTGTAACTGGCCTGGTGATGTTACCTGCTTGGAAATAAATATATGTAATGCTATGCAGAACATTCCAGGCAATAACATCGCCATGGAGACAGTCGCAGACCCTCCACCAGAAAAGTTACACAGTGCACCAATAATCTTTAGTTCATTTTATAACCAAAGTCAATTTAACTTAGACAAGCTTTCATGAAATGTATAATATGATGTGAAATTAAAAGAAAATGTGAAAATGAATAATAAATAAATGAAAAAAAAAAAAAAATAATAATAATACTAGTTCAGTCCAGTAGATGGCAGTGACGTACCAGTGACGTTTTGCCAGTTTTCAGACCACGTGACCCACACTGTCATGGCGGCCTCCTCGTGCAGCATGCGTGCATGTCAACACTTGTAATATCCAATTATTTTAACGCAAAGAAACCACTTGGCACTACGGTAAGTTTTTTTTTCACTCTTCACGGATAATTCTGTAAACTACGGAGATGCATTTCCCACATAAATCTAGTTTGTTATCTATTTTCTGTATGCCTCAGTAGTCAAAATGAAGTCCAAGAAGATGAAGCCACAAGGCAGGCGCATAACCTCAGCCAAACGGTGCATCCAGGCGAAGGGGAAATGGAAATCTATCGAACTGGACCCGAGTCTCTTTTCTGAGGAGGGAATGGAGGGGCTGGTGTGCTTCGAAGAGCTAACAAACTACCGCATGGTCGACTCAGAGAAAGCAGCAGCCAGGGCGGCCAAAGAACTTGAGAAGAAGAAGAAGAAAAAAGCTCAAAAAAGAAAGGCCAAGGACGTGGAGGAAACTGGAGATGGAGAGGCGACCGAGGCATCTGGAGAGACCTCTGAAACGCCCAAGAAAAAAGCCAAAAAGAAGAAAAAGATTAAGAAAAACAAGGATGAGTCTACAGAAGTTGTTGCTCAGACAGAAGATAAAGAGGAGCCAAAATCAGAAACTATTGAAGATTCTTTGGAAAGTTCTCCACAGGATTCTGAACCAAAGCCAACCAAGAAGAACAAAAAGAAGAAGTTGAAGAAATCTAAGCTGGAATCTCCTGTAGAATCAACAACAGAAGAACAACCAGAGCAGGAGCCAGCTTCAGAAGACCAGCCTGTACAGTCAGAAGAAGTCCCTAAAATCAAGCCCCCAAAACCTCCCAAATTGCAGATAAAGAATTGGACCAGTGCCGCTCTGTCTGGTAGTGAGGACACCAGCTCGGACATGAGTACGTGGAAGGATCTGCATGTGCCGGCTCCTGTGCTAAAGGCCCTGAGCAGCCTGGGCTTCAGTTCACCCACACCCATCCAAGCCCTAGCATTGCCCTCAGCTATAAGAGACCACATGGATATACTGGGAGCTGCAGAGACAGGTGGGGAAAAAAGCAAGTCTACGACATAGTCTACACATATTTACAATGCATGTATAGGGGCAAAGATGTATAGAAGCAATGCTATAAATACTTTGCTATTCTTTCACATGTACACTCATTTATTCTGGAGTAATTTAATACCACATTTATTACAGTCTGCTGTAGTCATTTGCAAATGCTCGCATTTCACAATCATTAAAAAAATGCATGTATTAGAAAGTATCGACAATGAAATTCTAATCAATACTAAAACTGGTATAGAAGCTAGCTACTCGTTTGAGCTGGTAATTGATACTAAAAAAAAGTCACATTCACAGGACAGAAATGAACCAATACAAGTATAAGACCACATAGACTAGTGTACATTAATGGACCACTGTGGAACCTACCTGGATGACAGAGGGATTACAGATATAAGACCACATGGTAATATAAAGAAAATCAGTATCGAGCCTATTGCCTAGTACCTAGTAAATTGAGTTTGAAATTTTTGTATCGTGACAACACTAAGGGTAGGTTGGTTTAGAATGTTATATTATAATGAAATAATTTGTTGTTGCATCTAAAGTCCTTCCAACACTCGTTTCAGGTAGCGGCAAGACCCTGGCCTTTGCTATCCCCATGATCCACACCATCCTGGAGTGGAGAGAAAACCACGACAGTCCAAACACTAAAGGTGAAGCCAGCAAGGTAGAGAGTTTGTATCTACCAGATGAGCTTGGAGATGCTGATGAACAAGCAGAAGATGGACAAGACCAGGAGCAGAAGGAGGAGGAGAACGAAAAGGAGGATGAGAACGAGGAGGAGGAGGAGGAGGAAAGTCCAGACGTGGATGACAACGATGCAGAGGAAGTCAGTGGTTTGAATGAAGGCGATGGCGATGGTGATGAGGATGGAGCAGATGATATCAAACTTGGATGTGTTCAAGTGGGTGAAAAGGAACTGTTTGACCCTGCTCCTCTAGAGGAAAACCAGAAGGACGAGAGTCAAAATCAGCCTCTGCTCGGCCTAGTCCTTACTCCCACCAGAGAGCTAGCGGTTCAAGTCAAACACCATATAGACGCTGTGGCTAAGTTTACAAGTAAGTTCATGCTTGGCCGAATGTATGTCTAAATCACACTGTACGGTAATATCGTATTCTTACTATGTATAATTATAATTGTTAATTGTCAACTTACACAGGTTGCGTACATGTGACAGCAGAACATTCTGGTAGAATTAGCAAATTAAGAGTCAAAGTGCTGAAAGTTTGACCTGGTTTATGGTTAATATCTAGGTAATTACTGTGCCTATAAAAATCTACCATAGAGTTAACTAGACCCCTGCTCTCAATCTGAATCATTCTTGAAAATGAACATCACATACTTTAATGTACAGTGGCCCCTCGTTTATAGCGGGGGTTAGGTTCCA
Organism: Paratrypauchen microcephalus; assembly: GCA_036785185.1. NCBI lineage: Eukaryota > Metazoa > Chordata > Actinopteri > Gobiiformes > Gobiidae > Paratrypauchen > Paratrypauchen microcephalus. The sequence continues at coordinate 2,775,882 of JAVJIX010000085.1, forward strand.
GAAATAACCCGTAATAAGTGAATTCCGCGAAGTAGGACAACTTTATATTTTACAATTATTATACATGTTTTAAGGCTGTAAACGCCTCACCACACACATTATACACTTTTCTCAGACTGGTATTAACATTTTCTCACATTTCTCTCTTGTTTAAACGCTCAACTTTCGTAGATTTTCAACAAAATGTATTAATAGTGAAGCGTGCGAAACAGCGAGGCTGCGAAAAGTGAACCGCGATAGAGCGAGGGACCACTGTATCCTAATAATTCAAATATTAACATTGCTTGTTGCTGGTGTACAGTTATTTCACTAAATATATATTTTTTTTCAAGATTACTCATTCTCCTCTTTCGACAGATATCAGTACAGCCATAGTAGTGGGCGGGATGTCTCAGCACAAGCAGAGGAGGTTGTTGAAGCGCAGGCCGGAGATCGTCATAGGGACTCCGGGGCGCCTGTGGGACATGATAAAGGAGAGGGAGCCACACCTGCAAAACCTCAGACAGCTCCGGTACATGTTTGGATTATTCTTTATGGATTTTATTATTTAGGTGATTAGAATGATCCAAACTTTTTTAATGGGTCCTCTGCACATCACATGGATTTAGGTCAAGTTGTATTTTTTCAGTGCACTATGTAACCTTTGATGGAGGGTGTGCCGCCTGTTTATCCCCATAATGGTATTTAACTTATCTACAGTATCTCTGCTGAAACATGGTTTGAGGTAGTGTTGCCCAACCTTTTTTGTCTTGTGTACCCCCTGAGCCTTTTTGTCATACCTCGAGTATGACCCCCTCACTCATACGTGTTAATAATTCTCCAAAAGTAGAACATGACAACAGATTATTAAATTAGTCATTTTATTTCATCTCCTTAATTTGAAAATTTAATTCTCAGGTATTTTTTTCTCTTTTCATTAACTCAAATTTAGTCAAAAATTCCAAAAATCTCCCCCTGCACCTGGCAGCGACACTGCCGAGTATGCCCTGCAGTGTGCTCGCGTACCCCTAGGAGTACCTGTACCCCTGGTTGGGAAACACTGGTCTGGGGCATCACCAAATTATATCTGACCTCACCCTACTCACTGTAAGATTACATTTTGGAACATTCCTTACAAGGGCACATAGGGGACGGAATCTCCATTAAAAAGTTACATAGTGCATCTTTTAAGCAAAAAAATAATTTCACGCTTCCTATTAATCAATTTTCTCTCCCTCCAACTTTTTATTTATGTATTTTTTGCAGGTGTCTGGTGATTGATGAAGCGGACCGCATGGTAGAGAGGGGACACTTTGCTGAGCTGGAGAGCATTCTGGAGATGCTGCACACCACACACTTCAACCCCAAAAGACAAATGTTCGTCTTCTCAGCCACGCTCACGCTGTCTTACACTCTGCCCACACGCGTTTTGCAGAAGAAAAAGAGGCTGGATCAACGCAGCAAACTGGAAATCCTCATGGAGAAAGTGGGCATTAAAACCAAACCAAAAGTCATCGATCTGACCAGAAAAGAGGCCACTGTTGAGACGCTAACCGAGACCCAGATCCACTGTCAGAAAGAGGACAAGGACTACTTCCTCTATTACTTCCTGCTGCAGCACCCAGGGCGTACCATGGTGTTTGCAAACAGTATAGACTGCATCAAAAGGCTTAAATCCATTCTGACCATCCTGGACTGCATGTCCTTCTCCCTGCACGCTAACATGCAGCAGAAACAACGTTTGAAAAACCTGGAGAGATTTGCTGACAGGGAGAGGTAAAGCATCAAGTACAGTGACCACCATATCCTCTACCAAAGTCAAATATTTAAAAAGCCTCCTACATTGTTTAAGGAATTAGAGCGGAATTAAGAGAGGAATTACTAACAAGTGCTGACAAAACCATAATTGTCTAAAAACAGTGACCGTATTGTTTAAAATCTCACCCACAGCTGTGTACTCCTGACTACTGATGTGGCAGCAAGAGGACTAGACATTCCTAATGTTCAGCACGTCATTCACTACCAGGTAATGTCTTTTTTACTCATTTATTGTATTAATTACATAAATACAAATCAATTATAGATTAATTAAGAAACAAATAGACAGTGTCATAATAAATATAGTAATGATAAACGGAGAAGTTCAATTTGTCAACTGGACAAAGTTTGTTTGGTTGAAAACGTTTCGCCGCTCATCCGAGAGGCTTCGTCAGCTCTGATAAATAAATATAGTAATGCTATTTTCCTTGATATCAGGTTCCCAGGACATCTGAAACCTACGTCCATCGTAGTGGCAGAACAGCGCGGGCATCCAAAGAGGGTCTGTGTTTGTTGCTGATAGGCCCTGATGACATGTTGAACTTCAAAAAGATTTTCAAAACTCTTGGGAAAGATGAAGACCTTCCTGTGTTTCCCATAGAGACACAATGCATGCAAGCAATCAAGGTAAGACATGAACAGTGGGTCCAATTTGCATGTGTAATATGTAACGTAACAGTATGTTTGTCATATGTGCCATGTAGGAGCGGGTAGATTTGGCCAGAAAAATAGAAAGTATTGAGTTTCACAACTGCAGGGAGAAAAAGCACGACTCCTGGTTTAGACAAGCTGCAGAAGCTCTCGAGGTAGATCTGGATGAAGACCTTTTACTTGGTAAGACCAGCCAAATCTATATTGATCTATTTTTAATCTATTAAAAAGCATTACACCTACTTCATAATTAAAATAATTATGTATTTTGTCAGGTAAATCAAATGACGAGCATGCTGATGTCCATCAGCAGAGAATGGTGAAGGGCATGAAAAGGCACCTGAAGCAGTTGATCTCTCAGCCTGTGTTCAAGAAGGCGATGAAGACCAAGTACCCGACTCAAATGGGCAAACTGGCTCTGAAACAGACCACTATGCCCGGGACTCAAAGTGCACTAAGCAGAGTGTTAATGGAAAAGAGCAAACAAAAAGTTAAAAAAGGTCTTTCACAAAGGAGAAATCAGAAGCCAAAAAAAGGAAAGAAAAAGTAACATTTTTTGTTCACTTTGTTAATAAATACAAAGTTATGTAATTATTTTAATACTTAAAACTATAATACTTTCATCCTGTTTGTAACCGCTTTTTATTGCATAGTCTTTATTCCTGAGTTTAACAAAGGCACACTGAATGGTTGGTCCAGCTTAAGTTCGTGGGTAGATGATATTATAATGTGACTTTTGATAAAGGAGGTGCACACATGGCTCAGCACCTTCTGGAATAATGTGGTGAATGAGCTTTTGTTCGTCGCCCTCCATTGACACAATGTGAATGCTCACGTTCAGAGCTTGTGACAGTGCCTGGATCTCCACATGGTCACTCTCCATTGCCATGACTTCTACTTCCTAAACGAAAAAGGTCATGCACAAACAGTTTGAACAAGATATCAGTCTGATTTTCAGTAGGGGGCAGCAACGTGACACCTACCTGATGGCAGTAGGCTTGGAGATTGGGTGCCGTCACAAAGTTGCTAAAGAAATCTGCATGGATTTGCATATGTGCAGAGGTGATGAGGCGGAGATACTGGACCACACTGTCAGAAGTGGATGGCTGGTTAAACAGCCTGTAAAGGGTTTCCACACTTCCATCAGACTGGCACAGCTCCAGAACGTCAATGACCTGAGAAAGATTTTCATTTTATTGTAGGATAAAAGTGTATATTATTCACAAGAATTGAATTACTTTTGAGAGGTGGTCCTTGTAGCATCTCTCATCAAAACCAGCAGAAGACAAATCAGTAGTTCTCTCAATGAACCTACAAAAACAATCACAAAACATAGGCTATAATAGTAATACATTCTCAATTTAATGCTTAGACTTAGACAAACTTTATTGATCCACAAGGGGAAATAGTTTGGGTACAGTAGCTCACTCATCAAATATACTATATCATCCTGGGACCCATCCTGGGAAAAAAGTGTATCTAAATTATTACTATTTTAATTTTCTATTTGGAGGTTAACACCTTTGCATTTACATTTTGTTTATTTTACTATTTTTATTCATAATGTTGTAACATGTCCTCTGTAATGGTCTGTAATGGTGTTAAATCCATGTGAAGTTAAAAACCTAACAAAAATTTTTGTTTGTTTGTTTTGATGACGAATATCTGAAGTTTCTACAGTCGCCTCAAAAAGTGTTTAGATTCCCTTTTAATTTATTTTTTATGTATTTTTTATTTTATTTATATTTTTATTTACAATTTGTTTACTTATTTATGCATGTTTTTTATTATTTTTATTTATTTATTTACTATTTTTTATTTTTATTATTATTTTTTTTAATCATAGTGCAGCCACAAACTAGAGTCCATCTCAAACCACTTAAAAGATCGACTGGTTAACTCAATGTCCACTATGAAGGACACAAATGGGCCGGGTCTCAGGAGGATATAATATATAACAGAGGGTAAAAAAATAGATGGAATAGCAACCAAAGAGCAATAGACCAGTGTCAGTTGAGACATAAAAATATAAATGATAATAAATGTATATGTACAAATCAGAATCAAATACAAAAGTAGTAATAAAGTATAAAATACAATATCAAATAAGATGTACAATCCCAGCTATATCCTCCTGAGACCCGGCCCATTCATCTTTTAATTGTTTTGAGATAGACTAGCTGCAGACTGGCTGCACTATGATTAAAAAATAAATATTAAAATAAATAAAAAATACATGCATACATAAATAAATAATACATAATAAATAAGAAATTAAAAGGGAGTCTAAAAACTTTTTGAGGTGACTGAAGAAGCTTGTCAGAGATGATCATTAAAAAAAATATATATATTTTGTTAGGTTGTTGACATGGATTTAACACCAAAATGTCCCTGACATCCATTACAGAGGACATGTTACAACATTATGAATAAAAATAATTAACAAAATGTAAATGCTAATAATAATAATAATTTAGATACACTTTTAGATACTTTTTTTCTTCAGGTCCCAGGAGGATATACAATTGTAGGGAATATTGTCTAGGGAGTATTATCTATTACATAAGGGTGAGTTGTTGTACAGCTGTATGGAGTATGGTATGAATGTAGTCCTGTATCTGTGTTACCAAGTTGGATATGGAAAAACACAGGTCATTGAAGCCTTTTGGCCCTTTACTTTAAGCAGTATTTATACAGTAGGGCACTGACCCTCGTAATCCTATGGAATTCTGTATGGCTGATTCCAAGAATGCGAAGGAAAAGGCTCTGTAGAAACAGTTCCCATCGCCACGAACTTTCCTCACGGTTGAAAACTCCCGGCACACCTCCTAACACAAGAAAATCAGTGTTATCATTTTGGGACATGGGCTCGCGAAACAGAAATGCAAATTAACCTACAGTTATTTTAGAGTTAGGAGTTTGGTCAGCAAAGTATGAAGCGATATCCTCAGGTTGGGAGACCAGCCAGCCGCCCTCCATCTGTGGGAAGCGCATAGACCTAATGTACAGTCTGTGGTGGAGACATGACTCCACCAGGGGCCCCAGAGACACATGCAGCCGTCACAGACATACTGACACTTCAGGATTCAGTTCCGTCACAAGTGTGTGGGAAATTATTCTCAACTACAAGGCAAAGTCGACATAAAGCGGCTGTTTCGGTTTTACCAGAATCCACCGGATATTTGTGTGCACCACGTGTCTCTCTTAAAGCGGCACTTCCTGTTTCCAATTCAACATCGTCTGTACGTGGATAAACTTTTAAATTGTACTTTCTTATTGCGGCGCATACATTTACATCTTAGTAATGCTAATATTTCCACTTAATTTAGCAAAGATATGTCAGTTATCTTAGGAATTTTTAAGAACATTTATACATACTCTCCCAGCTTCCAGTCTGAACATGATTTGTTTGTAACCGGCCGCAGGAAAATCAGTCACAAGTCGTCCCGGAGGCGTTTTGAGTTGATGCCTTACACATGGAAATCTGAACATTTGAAGAATTTGTGGCCATTTGAAAGTAGCACGTCTGAAAACGACGAGCCGAGAAAAGCTTCTCTAAAGATTCTCTAACTCCAGGCCTTCAGAGCTCATGCATGACATTAAGCTAAGCCCTCCCCCATCACTGACTTTACTGTGGTGTTTCAGGGCAGGTCAGAATTAGAAGGTACTTTGTTAAAATGGAAATGCGTTTATAAGAAAAAGTCCATATAATCATTCAATAATACATAGGATATGTTAAACGTCTGAGACCCAAGCATTCATTTTCTGGATGAATTTTTTTTAAACCTCTTTAACATGTTTTTCTTAAGCCTCTAATGCAGAAAATAATTTGTTTTATCTTTTTTCTTTTTGTGAGGAATCTGTGGAAATGTTGCAAAATTGCAACACTGGAAATTAACCAATATTACTGGTAAAGGTTACCAATATTACAACTTCACATTTAATAAAAGCCAACTTTGTATTAGTTTTTGCTCACTATAAAATCAAAACACATCAAAAGATCAAAGATTAAAGGTCAAAATCAGCTTAATTGTCAGTTCTGCCCATGTTCAACATACAGTGAATCGAAATTTCGTTTCTCTGGCCAAGCAGTGCAAAAAGTCATTGTACAAAGTACAATATAAAGACGAAACAAAACAAAAACTATCTAAGACAAAAATCTAAAATCTAAAATCTGAAAGCAGTGCAACAGAATAAATAAATACCTATTTACAGATGTCCAAAAATGTGCAGTGTGCATCAAAAATGTGCAGTGTGCATCAAAAATGTGCAATGAAAGATGCAGCAGTGAAATGGTAATGTGCAATAGAATGTGCATTGAAAGTAAAGATAAAAATAAATGTGCAGCAGTAGGGCTCTGCAGGGTCTTGCAGTTGCGCTTGTATTCCAGCCAAGCATTTACCACGGCAATGATGGTGGTGTGCCAAAAGATGTACATGTACCACTGTTTGCACCTCATGTGCAACTTGTACTTGGCTGTGAAGGAATCCAGCAAGTTGATCCCACCCATGAATTTATTGTACATCTTCACAACTGATGGTCTTCTCACTTCACTGAAGGACTTGGTGGATTTGTTCCACCGTGCAACCTTGTCGACTGGGTTTGGGCCATCAAAATTGGAGAGAAGTGTGGCTGACCGGTTATCATACCACCTCACCATACAGATGTTGTGTTCTTCCGACACTCTGAAGTCAAAGCTTCCTCTTCCTTGTTTTTTTACCTCTTTCTCTTCTGCTAACCTGAGGCTTGGCACATGCCCAGAACGAACAGTGACAGCAAAGTGTATGCCACACTCGAGCAGTTTAACAAGCAGAGGCACAGAGGTGAACACATTGTAGTTTTGCCCTGTAGGTAGTGTTGATGTAAGCTTCATGACCGTATCTCCTGATATGCCAAGCTCAGACCGAGCAGGCTTGCCCTGCTCACTCCCTTGGTACTAACCTGTACCTCACTGTCCTCAAAGGAGTGGCCCGTGGCTTTAAGGTGATGTACGACAGACTGAAGTCCACTCTGGCTCTCCCGTCTGTGTTGGTACATCCTCTTGTGAACAGCCACTTCACAAAGGTTAGGGATTCTCTGTGTAAAAGGTGCACCTTTTGTAACCCAGTGTTGCGTTTTTGCAACATTTACATAAATCACTGTAAATCATGTTATTATACTTTTAAAAAAAATAGATTTAACTTTTATAACAATAAACATGTTATGAATGAAAGAAAAAAATATTACAGATTGTATACTTACTTTTAGATTGGTTAAAATTGATCCAGAAAAGAGAGCTGGGTGGTCAGTAGAAGGCAGCTGTGTCATTTGACTTTGGAATGTGATATTCCCTCCAATATTAAAAATTTCCCTCCAAAAATGTTGTATGATGCAGTGCAGAGGGTGGGGTGCTGGGAAATGCAGTTTTTGTTACATTCATTCAGTGTGAGGCACTACTAGACAGCTTTAAAGGAAAAGTTACGTTATTTTACAATCTGAGCCTTCTTTCGGTAATAAAACAAGTCGTTTGACTCACCCATATCACGTTCGTGTCATTTGGAGCTGTTTGAAGAAAGTTATGTTGTAGCGTATCCGTTAGCATTTGTATTCGGGGCATTACTTTGCGGTCTCCAAATAACACAAACTTTAGCACTTTTCAAATCATAGAAGCCCGATGTCTTAATGTAAGATATCGTTTGAAGCAAAAGTGGCCTGTAGTCCGAGATTTAGCCATAGTTTTCAGCTTTGCGTTTCATGTTTGGGTCCCGGGAGCAGTCCGCGCATGCGCACTGGCGTCCTCATCTACTCGAAACTATGGCTAAATCTCGGATTACAGGCCACTTTTGCTTCAAACGATATCTTACATTAAGACATCGGGCTTCTATGATTTGAAAAGTGCTAAAGTTTGTGTTATTTGGAGACCGCAAAGTAATGCCCCGAGCAAATGATACAGCACCATGTTAACGGATACGGGATCATTACTAGAACAGAACGGCTCAACATAAGTTCTGCGATACTGCTCCAATTGACAGAAAAATGCTATGGGTGAGTAAAACTACTTGTTTTATTGCCGAAAGAAGGCTCAGATTGTAAAAAAACGTTAATTTGCCTTTAAGTAAATGTTGCAGTTCTGCAACTGTGTGTCTCAGAGGGTTAAGACAAAGTCACCTGTATTGTCAATTTAATACAATACAAAATATAGCATAGGACACTATACACACACACGCACACTCTGGACACACACGCACACAAACATACACACAAACACACACACACACACAGGATATACACAGGATAATATGTTAAGTCAAAGTCACCTGTATTGTCAATTGACAATTTGAAATGTATTATACTGGTTTAGTTCGATTAAATACTGGTTTACTTCTGTTTTAGTCCTGTTTTAGTCCTGGTTTGGTCCTGTTTTAGTTATGGTTTAGTCCTGTTTTAGTGCTGGTTTAGTCCTGTTTTAGTTCTGGTTTAGTCCTGGTTTAGTCCTGTTTTAGTCCTGGTTTGGTCCTCCTGGTTTAGTTCTGTTTTAGTCCTGGTTTAGTCCTGGTTTAGTCCTGGTTTAGTTTAATTACACAGCTTCCTTTTGAATAGTGCTGTAGTCACGTATTTCAAAACATATTCCAATAGAAAACACTGTTCTAATGACACTGATGTGAGCCAGATATTTATTTATTTAAGTACAAAACCACACACATTTGTCTGTTTAAAATGTGTCACTCTTTTTACTGACTTTACTTGGACTTTTGATTTGGGACTTAGACCCCATATTTTTCACAGAGCCTCTCCCTTTCTTGTCTGCCAGAGATGTCACTACAGATCCAGACTCCATCAGCCTCCTCGCCCTCCGCTCTGTGTCCACTTTGTCCAGAATGTACTCCTTCAAACACAACAAATTCCGTAACTTAAGACAAAAATAAAACATACATACAAAAAAGAAAAGAAAAATCATATCACCTCAACCATGTCCATCATTTTTAAAACATTTATGTCTTGAAGTGCTCCATATGTGGGAAGATAACACCGCTCTGCCAAATTGTTAATGGCCATGAGGATACTTCCCACCTCCTCCACCTTAAAAATGTAGAAAGCAGATTTAAATTTCTCATTTTAATTTGACTAGCTACATACTATACTATATACATTTGATTGAATCTGTACCTTTTCTCTGGACTGGCCTTGTTCCATTAGCAGTGAAACCTCAGTCTGCTTGTTCATATCTTTGAGAGCCTCTAACTCATTCTGTAGTTCTGATAGCTCCTTATTGGCCATCTGCAATCATCAGCACAGTTAGAATCTGCACGTCTTAAACAGTGCATACACATACTTCTTCATCTCACCAGCTTTTTAATGCCATGTTCCTGATTCATGATCTGCAGATGTTGCTGTTTCTCCTGCACTTCCTCCTCCATTTTTTCCAGGCGCTGCAGAAGCTCCTGGTGAGTGATGGAGAGGGTCTCGTGTCGCCGTATGATGGGCAAAACTAAGGATTCAGTGTCATTTTCAAGGTAACCTGTAAACACAGTCATTTAATGCAGCAAGCGCATCAGCGTGGTTATACAGTAACACAGTCGTTTATGGAAAGTGGAGGCTTACTGCTCGGGAGGAAGTTGATTGTTTTCACCAAATAGTCTTCATAGATTTTGTATTTGGTCATTCTGTCTTTTAAAACATGCTGCCTGTGGATATAGTAATGCTTATTATTTTATTTGTATTTTTAAATGTATTATTATTATTTCCATGGTCCATATTATGCAAAATTGACTCTTGTTAGCTTTAAACCATATCATAATGTTGTTAAATCATCAAGAACAGACCTGGAGTTGTGTTTTGTTTCACTCACGCCTGTTTGAGTAACCCTTGGCGGCACGGTGGCTGAGTGGGTAGCACTCATGCTTCACAGCAAGAAGGTTCCGGGTTCGATCCCCGGGTCGCCCAGACCTTTCTGTGTGGAGTTTACATGCATGGTCTGGGTTCGATCCCCGGGTCACCCGAGCCTTTCTGTGTGGAGTTTGCATGTTCTCTGGGTGGGTTTCCTCCGGACACTCCGGTTTCCCCCACCAACCCAAAACATGCACCATAGGTACCTCCAGCTGAGGTCCTGACCAGGCCGAGGCAAGAGGATCATGGAGATGGTCCCCGGGCGCAGTAGTGTGCTGCTCACTGCTCCTGATAACAGGATGGGTTAAATGCATAACTGGAATTTCCCCACTGTGGGACTAATAAAGGCATAGCTTTCTTTCTTTCTTTCTTTCTTTCTTTATTATTAGTCAGTCTACATCTAAATCTCAAAAAGCTACCCTTTACCTTTAGTTCAATAGAGATTAGTAATTGGTTCCAGATGATTCAAGTGAAGGTTTATTACCTGCTGTGACATATAACACATGACATTACAAGGTGAAACAGAGTGTTTTCTGTTTGAGAGAACTCAGTCTAAATATGCAGGGTTTGTGTGTTAAATGTGTGTGAATGAAACAAAACAGAACTCAGGGTATGTCTGTTGATGAGGAAAGACTGAAAGACAGCTTTATCCACCAAGCTGTCAGGATGCTGAACTCTCTCCCTGCCCTGCCCTCCCTCCCTCAATGACACTGCAGGTTAAATGACACTTAAATGGCACTGACACTGCTGCTTAAAGGGATATGCCACCCCCAGGTCAAATTTGGGCATCTCCCCACAGTCCAGAGACTAAAATAAGTGGTGGAAAGCGTTTTCCTGGTCACCCAGCCATTGTCCAGGTCTGTCAGCACTGACCGCCGCGGTATCTGCAGCTACTCCGCGTTAGACTGGAGTCTAACGGCGCCAGAGAAAGATTTCGGCCAAAAGGAATTAATTTGCTCGATGCGTTTCCCAATTACTTTCTGTGTAGTGCGCATTCATATCGAGTGCAAATAAACGTGCAAATCAACACGGAGAGCTTGACTTGGTCATTTTGGGTGGGAACTATCTTTCAGTGCGGAAAAAGAAAGCCGAATCACACAGCACGCTGCCAGGGGAATCCCTGTTACGCACCAGGAAGGGAGTTCCCCTGTTACGCAGCGTGGTGCGTGATTCGGCTTTCTTTTTCCGCACGTAAAAATAGTTCCCACCCAAAATGACCAAGTCAAGCTCTCCGTGTTGATTTGTACATTTATTTGCACTCGATATGAATGCGCACTACACAGAAAGTAATTGGGAAACGCATCGAGCAAATTAATTCCTTTTGGCCAAAATCTTTCTCTGGCGCCGTTAGACTCCAGTCTAACGCGGAGTAGCTGCAGATACCGCGGCGGTCAGTGCTGACAGACTCGGACAATGGCTGGGTGACCAGGAAAACGCTTTCCACCACTTATTTTAGTCTCTGGACTGTGGGGAGATGCCCAAATTTGACCTGGGGGTGGCATATCCCTTTAAATGACACTTAAATGGCACTGACACTGCTGCTTAAATGACACTTAAATTACACTGACACTTAAATGGCACTGACACTGCTGCTTAAATGACACTTAAATGACACTGACACTGCTGCTTAAATTACACTGCTGCTTAAATGACACCATTTGAGCTTTATTACGCTACACATTTTGTGTTTTACCTGTTTGTGTTTTATACAAGTTTACTGTACTTTTGCTACGGGTATATGTGATGTTTTAGTCATGTTGTTTATTGTCTTGTTTATCAGATGTTTTATGTTCACTGTAAGCCTAGGGGGCGCTGCAATTTCAATCCTTTTGTGCAACTTGTACATATGGTTTTTGACAATAAAGCTGACTTTGAACTTAAAAAAAAAGAAACATAGATAAGAAAATAACACAACATGGGAACTCTAAGCTTTTATAACTCTGAATATAAAAATAACCATTCACAGTTTTCAGTTAAGACAGTATTTTCCTTGACTATTTCAGTTGCATCAACCCAGAGGGAATTTATTTTAAGCCTGTATTGTTATTATTATTATTATTCAAGGCTCAAGGTTTCTTTATTAGTCTCCACAAGGGAGAAATTTGACTTGGATTTGAGGGAAGGTTGTAGTACAGACAGAGAGAGGCATGCAGCCAGACCCCCTTCTCCCTGTCGCCAGCAGAGCAGCGTCACTTGATAACAGAGTGGAAAAGATACAGTACAATCAATAACAATATTCACAAACATGTTACGACAAAAAACAATTGGACAGGTAAACACATACAGCGTTTTTTTCTTTGGTGACAGACGGGAGGGTGGGGAAAGGGAGCAGACCAGAAAAATTGATGAAACTGATTGAAAACTGAAGTAGAGGTGAACATTTCTGAATAGACAGGGCAACGTGTTAACATAATACTAGTGCAGTGTGCAGTGTATTATTAGATTATTATTAATATTACTTTATTGCACACATCAAACCCATTAAGGCTGACCACATGTGTAGTTGAAATTCTTACCTGGCTCGAAGGTGCATGAGCTTGTTTGTCAGCTTCTGTATATCTCTCTGTTTGATCATATTTTGCTCCCGTGCATCCTTATACTTCTTATGCGCTTGGTGCTGCTTCACTTCATTTTCAGCCACAAACTTGTCAAACTTGCTCATTCTTTCTTTATTCTGGGGAAATAAATAAATGACGAAAAGCAAAATGCCTGTGTTAGGAAGAATTTTAATAATTTGTCAGGCATAAATCATTAATTCCTATTGAGTAGTGAGCGGCTGCTTTGCTCCGTACCTGCTGTTGTTTGAGCTGCAGTTCTGAGCGTCTCTGAGCTAAACCTTCCACACAGCTCTGAAAGTCCTTCTTCTTAAGGGCCAGCAGCCGACTCACTTCTTCCAGCTCCTCTTGTTTCTGCAGAATTAGTGTCTTTTGCAACGTGTTCAGCCCAGCTTCAAGGAGACGACAAGGTGTCTACACACAAATGCAAAGTATTGCTTCAGCTAAATAATGAAATCATATAACTTAAGGTTGTTTTAATGAAATTGAAGTAAAATATTTTTGATTTATTAAATTAAATTATTATTATTATTATTATTATTATTATTATTATTATTATTAGTAGTAGTAGTAGTAGTAGTAGTAGTAGTAGTAGTAGTAGTAGTAGTAGTAGTAGTAGTACAGCTCTGGAAAAAAATAAGAGACCACTCCAAAATTATCAGTTTTTCTGATTTTACTACTTATAGGTATGTGTTTGGGCAAAAGGAGCATTTTTGTTTGAGTCTATAAACTACTGACAACATTTTCCCCAAATTTCAAATAAAAATATTATCGTTTAGAGCAGTAATTTGCAGAAAATGACAAATGGTCAAAATAACAAAAAAGATACATGTTTTCAGACCTCAAACAATGCAAAGAAACAAGATCAAATTCATTTTAAAACAACATAATACTAATGTTTACACTTAAGGAGTTCAGAAATCAATATTTGGTGCAATAACCCTTATTTTTAATCACAGCTTTCATGTGTCTTGGCATGCTCTCCACAAGTCTTTCACATTGTTCTTGGGTCCTAGTTTAGACCTGGTTTAGTCTTGGTTCAGACCGAGTTTAGTCCTAGTTTAGTCTTGGTTCAGACCTGGTTTAGTCCTAGTTTAGTCCTAATTTAGTCATGGTTTAGACCTGGTTTAGTCCAAGTCTTTCACATTGTTCTTGTGTGACTTTATTTCCCTCCTGGTGCAAGAACTGAAGTAGCTCAGCTTTGTGTTTGTGTTGGAATTCAACAGACGCTGGAATGGAATGGCTGTAATACATGTAGAGATGCTGATTTCAGAAAAAAATGCAGTGGTCTCTTTTTTTTAATAGAGCTTAAATTTAGTTGATTTTCCTAATGTTCTTAAATACAGATCCAGATATATTTTTGGGGTTACTTTACCTCTGTCACAACAGGTATGTGGTTGACATTTTCTTCTTTGGGCCTAGAATAAACGCGTCATTCAGTCTGGTGGACCTGATCAAATGGACTTCCTGGCTGACAGTAGATGGCGCTCGCTTACCTGTCCTCAGGCTGTGTCACGAACACGTTTTTCGTTCTGTTTTCCACGGTGAATTTCAGACGTGGGTCGCTGCTGTCCAGAAAAGGCAGACTAGTCGCCATAGCGCTCCGTGTCTAGTTTCCTAAAAATCCCAACACTTGCAGCAGTATTTCAATCCACGTTAGGACAAGGACAACAAGCTCCTTCCGGATGTTGTCCCGAAGTTGTGTGGCTGTTGCCGGGGAAACAACAAGCGCAGCCGCGGGGAATGTGACGGGATCGCTTCGTCGTTGTCACGGCAACCAGCCCGGGGCGGTTCTGTTTAATGGAGTGAATGAGGGGCATGGAAATGAGCTGCTTAATGAAACCCAACTCTGTTCTGCTTAGAAGAACTATCACAGTCTCAGGATCTCTCAGTCTGGAGTAAGTCTGTGCTCGGTCTCCTTTGCCAACGCATGATTAAAGTTCATTTAATAAAGTATTTATTTATTTAGTCTAGACATTTTGTCACAGTGATGGACAGGAGGACTCTGGACAAACTGCTCTCCATCATGGACACTCCTGCTCACCCACTGTACCAGACTCTAGAGGGACAGAGGAGATAATACTCCCTACAACTGTACAACAACTCACCTGCTGCACCAGACTCTAGAGCAGGCATGTCCAAACTATGGCCCTCAGACAAATTTTTCTTGGCCCACAGGCTTCCAGGTGAATTGGCCCAAATTACCTTGAGCAGAACTTTTGATTGCAAGTTGTTGTTTTTTTAATCTACCTTGATAAGACAATATTTAATATTTATTGTGTGGTTTTGAGGATTTTAGCATGAATAAAGGACTGATAGCTCATTCTAATGACACTCAATAGCTCATTCTAATGCCACTTAAATGACACTGACACTGCTGCTTAAAAGACAAATGACACTGACACAGCTGCTTAAAAGACACTTAAAGATTACTATTATTATTTAGTGTTTTATGTTCGCACCTTATCACCAAGACAAGTTCCTAGTTTTGTGAATTGTGTTCACTTGACAATGGCAATAAAAGTCATTCTGATTCTGATTCTGATGACACTGACACTGCTGCTTAAATGACACCATTTGGGCTTTATTACGCTACACATTGTGCATTTTACTGTACTTTTGCTACGGGTATATGTGATGTTTAGTCAAGGTGTTTATTGTCTTGTTTATCAGATGTTTTATCTTCACTGTGGGCCTAGGGGGCGCTGCAATTTCAAATCCTGTGGGTGCAACCTGTACATATGTTTTCTGACAATAAAGCTGAACTTTGAAGTTACATGTTAAACATGCATATTTCAATTATTCACTGTCCTGAGCACCAGTCTCTGGCCCTCGATTGACCCTCTGCTTCGTCTGTGTTTAGATATGTGGCCCTTAATGAAAAAAGTTTGGACACCCCTGCTATAAATGGACAGATAATACTCCCTACAACTGTACAACAACTCACCCTTATGTAACAGATAATACTCCCTACAACTGTACAACAACTCACCCTTATGCAACAGATAATACTCCCTACAACTGTACAATGACTCAGTCTTAAGTAATGGATAACCTTATGCGCTGTCAATCATTATATTATTACACTGCCGTTCTTGTCTCCTGTATACAGCTGTGATTTTATATTTTATTTGATATTTTATTACTTATTTTTCTATTTTATTTTGACTTGTACATACAGTATACATTTATTATTTTTATATTCATTCATTCATTCATTTTCTTCCGCTTTTCCATTTTCTGGGTCGGGGGGCAGCAGACCAAGCAGTGTTCTGCTGCCCAGAACACAATGCACCAGCCCCCATGAATCCTTCCACGGGTGGTGGGTCCACAGGAGGACGGCTCACGTCACAACAGGCCTTTTGTCACTCTCTGTTATATATTATATTATGATGAGTGAGCCACTGTATCCTAATAATTTCCCTTGTGGATCAATAAAGTTTGTCTAAGTCTAAATCTAAGACTAGACCATTTATGGCCTACACACCGGTGTTTAAAACGTGTCTATTATTAAACGAGTAGTATTTATTTAGGCAGGTGTTTCCTATGCCTTTCAGCCTGTTGTTAAAATAATTATATTAAAAACTCATGCATACATTTTCCAAGGTATTTTAGTCGGCCTGAATAGGTGTCTCTATTGGGCCGTGTGTGTGTGTGCTTCAATTTTTTTTTTAATTTTTTTTTTAAAGTTAGACTTGAAAAGCAGCTTGTCTGTAAAGATATGTTGAAAAACTTGTTTGTAGAATAATTTTAAATGGCTAATTTCAGTTTAGAGGGCGGATGTGCATGAAGGAAAGAAGAAGAAATACTCCTACATCATGTTTTTTTTGTTTTTTTGTTTTTTGACACTGCAACACCGGACCGTGGTGGTTTTACTGGCATCTCATTCAGCTCTGAAGATTGTGATAGATTCTAACCCAGCCGGTAAGTTTAATATTCATATTTTCTTTCATTAGATTATTATGTTTAGAAACCTTCAGAATGTTTTTGTAGTTGCATTGTTATTAGAAATGTCATACATAGGCTTACCAGTGTGTTTTAGGAGCAGTTTTCATAGCAATAACGCTTAATGGTCCAGGTCCATTCCTTACTGTGTGCCTCACTGTTAACACTCGCCATCACCTCAGATCAGGAGAAGCAGAATCAAGTGGAACCCTCCACCGTGAGTATGCCCTTAAAAGGCAGCTTTATGAGGTCTGAGCTGCTCTCTGATGTCGGCCAGTGCACTGTTCAGCTCTTGCATATTCCCCACTTCCATTACGATGTAGGCTTCACCACATAAGCTATTGTCTGATTTTAGACACATTTTATAGAATTTGTGTGTGATTTTAGGTTAGTTCTAATTACTCTTCCTGTCTGAAGACTTGGAAACTGCACCAATGCTGACAGTCTACTGACCCAGTGGCTACTCTACTAAACAGTGATTTCAGAGACTGTTCAGCCTGCTGCCCATTGAAGACCACAGCCATTAGGCCTACACCAGAACCATTCAGGTAAGATAATACTCTGTAGGCTTTTTTTTTTTTTTTTTTTTTTAAGTTAATAGACTAGTTACTATTTAGATACTAGTATTTAAAATATAAACTGAACCAGCCTTACTAGTGCACACAGGGAAGGCTTTACTTCGCCTTTTTAAGAATAGCAAATGTTTTGATGACATCATCATGTACACGTGACAACATGATATGATGACTATAAAACGATCTCCCCCTGTAGGAGAGTTTATATAGAAATATAGTCATAATGATGTCTAATAATAAATTACACTTAGACTTAGACTTAGACAAACTTTATTGATCCACAAGGGAAATTATTTTGGGTACAGTAGCTCAGTCATCAAATATAAGATAAAATAAACTATAACAGAGGGTAAAAAAAATAGATGGAAGAGAGCAGTACGGAAGTCGACAGAGGCCATATTCGTAAGCAATCTATTTTCTTCCTTGTTATCCCGAGATAACGAGATAATTAATTCGTGATCTCGAGAAAACAAAACAATTATTCCGTGATCTCGAGAAAACAACTGAAACGTCTACCGCCACGTTGTGACAGGCTGACTTCGGGACTATTTCTCATTCTGAATAGATGCATTTTTGGTCATTAGAATGTCTGGAATAATAATCGATCAGCTGATAAGGCAATATTATGATCAGGGGTTGACACAGGGGGAGATTGCATTACGTCTTTTAATTCGGGATAATTTCAAGATTAGTCTGCGGCACCACCGCAGAAGACTGGCCCGGCTTCGTCTTTACTAACGGACATACAGTGTTTTCTCGAGATCACGGAATAACTCTTTGTTTTCTCGTGATCACAAATTAATTGCGTCGTTTTCTCGAGAGCTCGAGTTAATTTTCTTGTTATTAAGGTGGAAAATAATCATTACGAACATGGCCTCTGTCGGCTTCCGTAGACCAGTGTCAGATGAGACATAATTATAAAAATAAAAATTATGATAATAAATGTATATGTACAAATAAAATTAAATAGAAAAGTAGTAATAAAGTATAAAATGCAATATCAAATAAGATACATCTTATTTGATATTAGTCTTATGGACTAAGATGTCCCAGCTATGTACATTTGTAGGGAGTATTATAGTATGAATGTAGTCCTGTATCTCACACTGTTTGAGCGGAGCTGTAGGAGCTCCTCTGTCCCTCTATGGTCTGGTACAGTGGGTGAGCAGCAGTGTCCCTGATGGAGAGCAGTTTGTCCAATGTCCTCCTGTCCCTCACTGTCACAAATGTCTCCAGATCACAACCGATCACGTGACCAGCTTTGTGGATCAGTTTGTCAATTGTAAATTGTAAATCGTAGCCAATGCAGGTATAATATCTCATTGTAAGTATGTTATGCTCAAGTGTTTCATAAATTCTTTCTTAGGTTTTTTTTTAATTATTATTATTATTGTCAGTGTATATATTGTTGAGGCTACAGATGTGTGTGTCCCTGTCAAGTCACGGGACCAATTGACCTTTATTATCCTCTGCTATATGAGTGTGTGAGTACGGAAGCCGACAGAGGCCATGTTCGTAATGATTATTTTCCACCTTAATAACAAGAGAATTAACTCGAGATCTCGTGGAAACGACACAATTAATTCGTGATCTCGAGAAAACAAAACTGTTATTTCGAGATCTCGAGAAAACAAAGAGTTATTCCGTGATCTCAAGAAAACACTGTATGTCCGTCGGTAAAGACGAAGCCGGGCCAGTCTTCTGCGGAGGTGCCGCGGACTAATCTTGAAATTATCCTAAATTAAAAGACGTAATGCAATCTCCCTCTGTGTCAACCCCTGATCATAATATTGCCTTATCAGCTGATCGATTATTATTCCAGACATTCTAATGACCAAAAACGTGTCTATTCAGAATGAGAAATAGCCCCGAAGTCAGCCTGTCACAACGTGGAGATGTTTCAGTTGTTTTCTCGAAATCACGGAATAATTGTTTTGTTTTCTCGAGATCACAAATGAATGATCTCATTATCTCGGGATAACAAGAAGAAAAAATATTGCTTATGAATATGGCGTCTGTCGACGTCCGTAGTGTGAGTGTGTGCTCTAACCTCCTGAGACCCACCCATTCATTTGTGTCCTTTATAGTGGACATCTTTTAAGTTTTGAGATAGACTCTATAGTTTGTGGCTGCACAATGATTAAAAAAAAAGAAGAATAAAATGAATAATAATAATAATAATAATAATAATAATATAAAAAATATATATATATATAAATAAAATACATAAATAAGTAAATAAATAAATAATACATAAAACATTAAAATAAAACATAAAAAATAATAAATAAAAATAAATACATTAATAAATAAATAATACATTAAAAAGGAGTCAACTTTAAAACCGACTGAAATTTTTTTTTTGTTTACTTGACATGGATTTAACACTATTACAGTCCATTACAGAGGACATGTTACAAAAATATGAATAAAAATAAAACTGACAAAATGTAAATGCTAAGGTGTTCATTTACCTCCAAATAAAAAAATAAAATAATAATAGATACACTAATAGATACACTTTTTTCCTTCTGGTCCCAGGAGGCTAATATTAGTCTGCATGCCTTTGCCTGGAGTTTTTATCTCTAATGTGCCTCCATGTGAGCACACCGTTGCATTATCTCGCTGCACTTCCTCTTATCAGTGTGACAGCGCGGGGCCCCTGACATATATGGAAGTGTCCGTGACTCCGCCGTGCCCAATGACTGACAATTACAGTCTGAGAATAATGAGCGTGCACAGCTGAGCCCCGGCTCCTCCACGCTGCTCCGCCTCCTCCACGGCCGTGTATTTTGGTTTGTCTCTATGTATGGGGGCAAACAACGCCGCAGAAACAACGCCAGGAATGACCAAATTCCGCTATCATGAATACTTAGCGCAATTTCGGAATGCGAGCGGTAACTGTAGGGCTCGTGCGACCCAAGGGCAGAGCAGCAGACCGGGCAATCCCAGCGACCTCACGTCACAGCACGAGACGTAAGGCTTTTGTTATGGTAGGGGTCGGGGCTATTGTTGGGGCTAGTGAGTAAATATGAATAGGTTATAACATAAAGCATGCCACTCAGCCTATGGAAATATTGCTGACATGTCAATGGAGCTCAGACTGTAGCCCAATATATATTATACCAATGTAGTAGGGTTAATAGTGTGTGTTATTTCATCATAAATGCTTTCTTTGTTTATTAAAAAGGCTCGATTGCACTGGTCTACAAGCAAAATGCTGAAATTTTTCTCTTTTTAGGTCACTAATAAAGAAAAAGTAAGTCAGTTCTGATTGGCTATAGTTTCCAAGATATAGTATTGGGTCAAAATAGGAAATTTATGCAAAATAAGACCAAAAAAAAAAAGTTTATCAGAAGGTACAGTGTGTCTACAAGCAACCAGTTCTATCTGAAAGCCTGTCTGCACATTCCAATACATTCATTTTAATATGTCTAGAGTTTTAACATCAAAATTTGATGTTAAAACTAAGGATCAAGAAGAACCGTTGACTCACCAAAATAGTCAGGAAGTACTGACTATTTTGCATTTTGCTTGTAGAAGCATAGCAAAGTAACCAATATAATTTTAATAATTGTATAAACAAAAAATATAGTGTTAATTAACCTAAAGAGACTATAGGGTATTTAAGGAGTAAGGAGTATTTCACAGGAGGTAATATTGCTTGAATGAATTTCGTATTGCACATAATATAGCACAGTATAATATATTAAATAAATAAATAACAATAAATAAATACATGCCATATATCTATCTATCTATCAAAAAATATTTAATATTTTTTGATTTGACATAAGAGAGATGCCTCGAAATTGTGTGTACCTGATGTCTTAAGATATTTCTTGTTTATTTCTTGACAGATAAAGAAGTGCAAGTTAAATATTTTCAAAATGCCTAAAAAAAATGCCTAAATCTATTGTACAAACAGATGCGATTTTGATGTAAAACAATAGCATTAAATATCTTGAATACATTAGCTAACCAGTACAGTTATCAATTGATTTTCAGTTCATCTTATCAATATAAATGAGATTTAGCCACTTTTATCTCGGAAGCAGATCGAGTCCAAAAATTTGTAGACCAGCGTTATCCAAGACATTTAGCTTTATGTTTATTGCAGATGAATAGTCTTATTCTTTCTTTCTTTTTCTCTTCAAGGGATGTGGACCCATTGGTGGCCGCCATAAACAAAGGAGATGTGCACACAGTAAATGAATTGGCTGCTTCCTGTCCTTTGAGTCTGCTCAATGAGAACAAAGATGGATGGATACCTTTGCACTATGCTGCATTTTGTGGAGAGACAGAATGTTTGAAGACACTATTAAAGGGTATGACAGTATGGAGCCGCTGTCAGCTTCAATATATACTATCATAAATCTGTGTTGGTGTGTAACTACTGTCTCTGCTACAGTCCACCCAGATTCTGTGGACAAGCGAACGCTGCAGGAACAGACAGCCCTGCTCCTCGCTGTGTCTCGTGAGCATTTGTCATGTGCACAGTGCCTCCTGCAGTGTGGAGCTGACCCCGACATTAGCAACAAATACAAAGAGACCCCATTGTTACAAGGTACAAGGTTAAATCACTCTGAACATTGTGGGCTGGTGCATATTTGGTCTTAAAAAACTGAACATTGATGTGTGTTAAAGCATGTGAGCTGCAGAGTGTGGACATGGTGAGTCTTCTTCTGTCCTATGGGGCCACGGTGAACCAGCGCTGTAGCCAGGCATGGACCGCTCTTCTGGAGGCTGTGGCCAGGAACCACATAGAAATCTGTGAGATGTTGCTTAACGCTGGTGCCTTCATCAATCCTCCTAACACTTACAGCATATCATCGCTCAATGTAGCAGCCCAAAAAGGACACCTGAGGGCACTGCGCTTCCTCATTGCTAAAGGTATAAAACACTTGTCAGGATGATGTTATTATATGAAGACCCCTAAAAACCTAAATGCAGTATTGTTTTTGTTTAGGTGCTAACGTCAACATGCAGACTTGTGACGGACTCACTGCATTGCATGAGGCCAGTAAAAATGGTTTTAGGGAAATTGTGACGACCCTGTTGAGTAAAAATGCAGATGCAAACAAGTGTTGTAACTCAGGCCTGCTTCCTCTCCATGTCGCTGCACAATATGGACACCATGAGTAAGTAATGCTCAGGTAGTAGTTTGTAAAAACAGAGCATATTTGATTAGTTTATTTCTCAGTTTACAAAATGTGTCACTATGCTTTTTCTTATATGTTGAAACATATTAAAACAGATAAAGGGATCTGCTCATGAAGTTATGGAATTTTTTTTATTGCACTAAATTAAATTTGGCTTTTCAATACGCTGCCAAACAAAAAATAACTTGAAAGCCCTAGACAATTTATCTGATTTTGTCAATTAACTCATTTAATGGCACCCGCCAGTGTGACTCTTATCAGTTCTGAAAGATAAGAGTCACACTGGCGGGTGCCAGTGTGACTCTTATCTTTCAGAACTGCTTTTACCTTACGAACCTTCACGGGCCCTGCGCTCCTCCGGCAGCTCCTGGTCATTCGCAAAGTCAGGACACTCACGGAGAGGCGTCTTTTCAGTACTACGGCCCTCATCTATGGAACAGCCGGAGGAGGAGTGGGTTGTTTTTGATCACTGTAAATCACTTTTGTATGATTAGTGCTTTATAAATAAAGTTTTGATTGATTGATCGATTTTAGGTATATTGTACCATCACTATCAATAGAATGCAGTTCTAGTGTGGTAGTAATTATCATTATTAGTGGTGGTAAGGTAGAAATTATACTACTTGTTAGCAGTATTAGCACATAGCAGTATATAACAGTCATACTTGTGATGCAGTAATAGTATTAAATTTAGGGATAGCTGTAGTGGTGGTGTAATAGTAGCTTTAGTAGTAGTAGCATGTATCTTAGTATTTTAGCATGTGTGTGTTACTGTCTGGGTTGTTGGTTGTGTGGTGTCGGGCAGCTGTGGGGCTGGTTGGGTGGGTGGAAGGAAATGTGGGATAATCACTGTAAGGCGCTTTGTGTTACATTTTTTGTATGAAAAGCACTTTATAAATAATGTTATAATGTTTGATTGATTGATTTATAGATGAATATACGATAGTGTCAGGGTTTATAAGTGGTGGGTACAAAAGTGTTTCTTAACGTATAATTTAGAATCCCACTCTGCCCTTGTCTTTGTTATTCAGGATTGTGTCCCTGCTCATGCCGGTGACGAGTAGAGCCAGGCTGCGGCACAGTTGGATCAGCCCCTTGCACCTGGCAGCTCAGCACAACAAACCCTTGGTGGCAGCTGTTCTGCTCCAGACAGGTGCAGAAGTCAACGCGCCTCTCCCCCCCATGCACTCAGCTCGGTTTGCAGACCACCGAGTCACTTCTCTCTACTTCGCTGTGGCCCATGGCAGCGCAGAGACAGCAGAGGTATTACTGAAAGCGGGTGCCAGTGTGACTCTAGACCCGGTCAGTCCTCTTCTGGTGGCTGTGAAGCAGGGCTGTGTTCGCACTGTGAACTTACTGCTGCATCAAGGGGCTGATGTCAATGCCAAAATCCCATGTTACGCTACAACGTTCCCCACTGCTATAGCCCTCTGTGTGAATAATCTGCCTCTACTCAAGTGCCTTCTGGACAATGGTTGCGATGCACTTTCATGTTTTACTTGTATATATGGTGCAAAAACACATCCAGACACAACAATGTCTAGATGCATCCTTCAGAATAGCAGTGCACTCAGTGTTACCTGCAGTGAACCACACGGAGGGCCAATGCAGGTAAGAAGAATGTGCTGAAAATGACTGGGAGTGAGGAAGACGTGTGAGTGATGGAAGTGTTTGTGCTTCTCCTCAGTTCTGTGAGTGGCTGTCTTCATCTGTTATGTGTAAGTGGGCAGGACCCATTGTAGACCTGCTGCTGGAGCATGTGGGTCAGGTTCAGCTGTGCAGCAAGCTCACAGAGGTCTTGGACAGCACAGAAGAATGGAGAGCCGTCAAGAGGAAGTCATGTAAGGTCAAGTTTAAACTTGTCATGACACCCATGAACAATATGCAGTAACATGCCATTTGTGCCTTTACAGTGTCACCTCGTCCACTGATGCACCTTTGCCGAGTGAAGATCCGGACTAGTGTGGGAGGACAGACTGTGGGTTCAGTCGCGAGGCTACCTCTGCCAGACAGGATGCTCTCATATCTGAAATATGACGTGACTGACTGAACTGGTCCATCACTTTTGTTTCTTGTTGTTTCTTTTTGTTTAGATCCAGAAGGAAACATAATTACTCCTCCAAAGCAATTTGTCACTTTTTTTTATCTAGGCTATTTATAAATAGGGTGGTTAAAGTTTATTGAAGAATGTACGTGACTATCTTAGAGTAACCTGTGAAAATAATGTTGCGCTGAAATGAATTCTTATGGGAATTTTTGTCATTTATTTAAAAATAAAAGCCTCTATCAAATCTTACATTGACAAAAAGAAAATCTGTGACATATTCTGTTTTTGTAGCAAAGAGGAAACTAAAACAGCACACCGTCATTTGCATGACTAAAAAGGGAACAGAAAAAATAGAGAAATGAAATTTAAACTTTTAACCTTGCTGTCAGTGATCAAATACTCACATCATCATCCTCAACATTAAACTGATGGAAGAACTCGGCAAGTGCAATTTATTGTCCTTGTCACATGAAGAACAAACATGAGCATTACAAATAAGTGCTTTTATCAAAGGCTACTGAAACACCAGGGTCAGTCCTATTTACAGGTGCAGTCCACCCATGGGTCAGTCAAATGAATCCAAAAACGCTGAATATTGGAGACTGGATCGTGGGTTTGGTTGGGATAGGTTTGACCACAACGTGCGTGTGGATCTTGTGTCCATATGGATGCTCGGACATCTCTGTGTCAGTGCGCGCTGCTTTGCTCCACAGTCCCAGAGGAGGATGGGGGACCACAATGTGACTGTGCAGGACCTGTTGACCGTGATACTGGAGCGGACAGCAGCCACAGACGCTCACGCAGTGGTGCGAGGTCAGGTCCAAAAGGAGCGCGTCTTTATCGCGACGCGTGGACGAAGACGCACTGGCCTTCGCCACATCGTCACAAGCCCTTGTCCTCTTATCTGCCCAATCCGACTTTTTGAATCCTGAGATGGAATTCTCCTTCCTGTCCTGGGATAACTTGGGTTCCTCCCAAAAAGACGCAGGTAGTTGGCGTTTTCTCATTGGCACCTGCTCTACTGCATTCCCCACGTTCTCCGCGTCCTGCGCTCTGCCCTTCACACTCTCATGAGCAGAGCCTCCGGGTTTGCCGTGCTCGGAGGGCCTGTGCGCATGACACTTGGACACTCGGGAGTACTTCTGGGAGAAACGCTTGAGTTGTTTCTGAAGGTACTTCCTGTGGTCCACGGAGCGCCTGCACGGGGCTGACTTATCCAAGGCCGCTTTGATGTCACTGGACGCCAGATTCACGAAATTCAGCAAAGTTTTGACCTCACTGTCTGCCATGTTTAACTTGATAAATTCAGTCCATAGCACATATGTTTCCACCATATAAATCTGGAGAAAACACAAAATATTGATGAACAAACCAGTTATCAAATTCTCGCTTGACTGAATTACTGAGGAACAGAAAATAACTCACCGTTGCCACCGCATCCAAACTTTCTACGCCCAGCAATGGAGCATCTCAACAAGTTGAATGAATATAAACTCCTTGTAGTGATGGTGCTTCCCTTGAACCAATCAGCGACCCCAGGTCCCTCACAATGCTCCCCGATCAGCCTCGACGCCCCCTGCTATCGGAATTCTTCACCACCGCAAATTGTTGTCATGGAGATGCGTAAAAAGGCGCAGACACCAAACGTGCCATATTTGTCTATTTAGGCCAAAAGTGTGAGTGCACAAACACAGGCCTACAACTCGAATTATTAGGAAATACAGATTTCCCCCCCTTTGAAATCATGTAGTTTAAGTTCATTTGCACACAGCGATATTCTCTCAATGAGTGATGTCAGCTAGAGTCCGGTGCGAAAGAGGGGGGCGCTTAAGAGTGCATAACCATGGAAAGGGGCTTGAACGCTCAAGAATCTTGTCTTTCTGTTTGCCCCCTCAATCGAGCGACACAAAGGCTGAATTACTCATTCAAACCTCGCGGGACAAAAGCAAAGAAGCTGGATAGCACTCCTGCATTTGTAGTCAAACATTTAGAGACTTAAATCGAGTCGTCATGAAGGAGAAAGAGTCGCACAAAGCCCATAGAATTGCCATCAGCAAACATTTTCCTGTGTCATATTATAGGGTCTCCATGGCTCCCTCTGGCCCGGGGACAATAGCACAAGTTTGCACCCTCGAATACTGTCACCCTGCCAACGGCAACAAGGGCCCAAAACAGGACAATCCCCGTAGAGAAAGCATGGGCTCTGCGGGAAGGTTGCAATAGAGCAGGAAAAGGGGGACTTGTGAAATGCTAATTGCGCTTCATCCCCTCATTGAAGTGGGGGCAGAAAAAGAGGAGTACCTATCGTTTCATTGAGGCGGTGGAATGAGATGTGAGGCACCATTTGTCTTGTGCGTAAAACACCTCATACTTGCGCGTCAAGCTGCCCCCTCAAAAATACAGACTATATGGATTTTCCCCAAAAATTGCAGAGTAAGACACCGGACCATTTATCAAGATGGGACTGCGGGCTCCGTGATTGATGGCCTCGCTCAGTCAATTTGAGGTTGTGTGAGGATAGCCCCCGCAAGTCTATATGTGCAGTGCATCCTTTTCGGTGCGCGCAGCCAGCCAGACCCCATTGTCCCCCTCTCTTTTTCCCTTAACCTCAATGTGTTCGGCTCAAAGGACCAATTAACAAAGGGTCCCATCCCCTGGTCTGTCAACACAGCGCTTTGAAGTGAGCAGGAATGAGAAGGAACACTTCATTCAACTCACAACAATAAGGTCCATCTCTTGAGCCTAGACAGGTGGAATGGGATTCTCTTGGCCTTTTGGGATACAGCCAGTCTATGGATACAGCACTACTTCTTTTGTGATAAAGTGTGATCAGTTACTCACACCATATTTACTGTATGTTCACGTTACTTTCATTGGAATTCTAAAAGTTTCATATTATGGAAAAGAAAAAAAAAAAAAAAGACATTAAAGACAGCTGGGTTATTCCAGAACTGGAGGACATTTGGGCTTTAAAATTCTTGAAAAATAAACCTTCATTTTTCAGATTTTCTACTACATATTCATCAATAATAAGTGATTAGCCTGATTAGCTCAGCGTATGGATCAATGGTACAATTTTTATTACATGATTTATTTGGTGGAGTAACCCTGTTACTCTAATCACAGTAACAGGGTTGCAGGTAACAGGGTTGCAAATCCGCACTAAAGTTCGCTTTATCTCAGGAGTAGAAGCTGTTTAGCTGTCACTGCTAATCAAGAGGAAAAACTTATTTATGCAAATAAGTAAAGGAAAAAATAATAATTGTCTTATTCTGATCATTTGCATAACAGGGTTGCATGAGGTAGAGTGAGACATTCAATCAAGGCTAACTATGTTATAAAAATATGAAAAATAGAAGAGAAGACAAACCTTTGCTCTACCCATTCTTTTGGAAAACTGTTTGATGATGTCAAGTCCAGGGGATCATGTGGTTCTGCTTTCTTCTTCTTCTACCAGGCTAAAAATGTTCTGGTAACAGGGTTGCGTGCATGTTGTGGGACACATGTTCCATGAATAATAATTATTATTTGAAATATTATGTCTATTAAAACAAATGTTCCCACAGTTACAAGAGATGGCAATGAAACAAATAATACACACAAAAAAAAAAAGAAAAGAAAGAAATTTAAATTTAATTTTAACAGTTTTATTTGAGGTTCAATTTGGACATTAGAGGGGTGGGACAAGAGGAAAATGGCATTTTGGGGGGTACTCCAGACTTATTTGGTATTTTAAAAACTATTTTCAAGCATTCTTTTCCTTTATTTTTTTTTTTAGATTTGGTCTCAGGACAAGTAAATTCACTCATAAACTGTATGTTTTAATATTTTGTATGTGGATTATTTAATATTTGATGGGTGGGACGTAAAATGTCCTCCAATTCTGGAATGACCCAGTTGTGTTTTGTTTCATTCACACGTTTGAGTAATCCTTTATTATTAGTCTGTCTACATCTCTGAAGCTCAAAATGCTGTTTCACCTTGTGATGTCATGGGGTGGTAGTGTTTAAGTTAACAGCTATCTTTTGCCTTAAATTGAATAGAGATTGGCAATTCCAGGTCTGAAATCATCTGTATACGATTACAACACTTCCTATATTACCACATGACATCCCAAGATGGAACAGAGTGTTTTCTGTTTGAGAGAAGAACTCAGCCTAAATACGCAGGGTTTGTGTGTTAAACGTGTGTGAATGAATCAAAACACAACTCCGGGTATGTTTTTGACGAGGAAACAACATTAGAACATAGGTCAGAAAATAGCATAACATGGGCCCTTTAACACAATAAAAGTAAATGCTGAACATTGTATATTTGTAACAAACCAAATGTCAAAAAGTATATGTAATTGTTAATCACTTTTTCTTTTTATAGGTTAAATTTGCATATTGCACACACATTTTCTTGGCACAATGTGAAACTTAGACTCAAAGACAGCTATTACCCCCAAGCTATCAGACTACTGAACTCTGGATACTACTCTAAATAATACTGAATTCTCAATAATACTGCATTAAACTACTTTTCGTTATGCATAATATGTTTACTGCTGCTGCTCTATATGAATGTATCATGTGTGTCATTACCTCACTGTAAATGCTACTGTTACCTGTGCAATAACCTGCTTCATAACCCATGTGCAATACTATACTATATTATGTGCAATCTGTGAAATACTCTACTTACACCTTATTTATTCCTACCTGTACCTTTGTATTTTATTATGTTTTATCACATTGTTTTTATTATATTGTTTACTTTTTTCCCTGCACTTTTTAGCAACACTTTTTTTTTTACCATGTACTATTATTGCATGCTATTAGTACTTCTTGACTATCTGAGCGAGTGAACAGTTCTTCTCATCCTAAGCATTTCATTGCATTGTTGGCCTTGTGTTGATCCTGCATATGACAAATAAACAATCCATCCATACCCACCACCTCAACCAAAAAGGGTGGATTTAACCATGCAAACTCCCTCCCATTTGCCAATTACTGCAGGTTCAGCAAAATAAAAAGTAAAAGAGGTCTGTTTAATCCATTGAAAACGCACTGATGAGATAATCTGCTCATTTATAACGTTCGGGTAGTCAGCTGGCTCATCTCATTGCTGAACAAAAGGAGTGGCCAGGTATCTACACTGACTGCACTGTAGTTTGTAAAGGATGCTTGACTTAAACGTCTCATATTACGCTATTTATTGATCTACAGCTCTGGAAAAAAGTAAGAGACCACTGCATATTTTTTCTGAAATCAGCATCTCTACATGTATTACAGCCATTCCATTCCAGCGTCTGTTGAATTCCAACACAAACACAAAGCTGAACTACTTCAGTTCTTGCACCAGGAGTGGAATAAAGTCACCCAAGAACAATGTGACAGACTTGTAGAGAGCATGCCAAGACGTATGAAAGCTGTGATTAAAAATAAGGGTTATTGCACCAAATATTGATTTCTGAACTCTTCTTAAGTGTAAACATTAGTATTATGTTGTTTTAAAATGAATTTGATCTTGTTTCTTTTCATTGTTTGAGGTCTGAAAACATGTATCTTTTTAGTTATTTTGACCATTTGTCATTTTCTGCAAATAAATGCTCTAAATGATATTTTATTTGGAATTTGGGGGAAATGTTGTCAGTAGTTTATAGACTCAAACAAAAATGTTCCTTTTGCCCAAACACATAGCCTACCTATAAGTAGTAACATCAGAAAAACTGATAATTTTGCAGTGGTCTCTTATTTTTTTCCAGAGCTGTATGTTATAATGTTGTTTCCTCATCACAAACATACCTGGAGTTGTGTTTTGTTTCATTCACACATTTAACACACAATCCCTGCATACTTAAACGGAGTTCTTTCAAACAGAAAACACTCTGTTCCAATGCCGATCTCATATGAACTAAAGGTAAGACGTAGCTGTTCATTTGAAAACTACCACTAGATGACATCACAAGGTGGAAGAAATCATTTTGAGCTTTCGTGTTACACTTGTTTTATTGTTTTGGGACATAGTGTGCCATTTGGCCTTGTATCCATTCATTTTCTTCCTCCTATTTTCTTTAGGGTTGATGAAATCTCCGTACAACTATGGACAGTCGCCAGGCACAACCCTGGACAAGCACCAGCATGTTTTTGGACACTGGAGAGAACGGTACCACACTCAACAACATAAGGACTCCAACATACATCCCAATATATCAATTCAGACATGCAGTTCATAAAATATCATACATAGAA
Organism: Paratrypauchen microcephalus; assembly: GCA_036785185.1. Classification (NCBI taxonomy): domain Eukaryota; kingdom Metazoa; phylum Chordata; class Actinopteri; order Gobiiformes; family Gobiidae; genus Paratrypauchen; species Paratrypauchen microcephalus. The sequence continues at coordinate 2,806,716 of JAVJIX010000085.1, forward strand.
CTTTATCTAACTGATTACTTTCGCAATTTGATGTATAGCTTGACATACTGTTACTGTGCAGGGACATCAATATCAACAAAAGAATAAAAGTGCTGCTCTGGGCACTCTTTAAATCATTTTGCACCACTAGGGAGATTGGTAAGCATTCCTCCATATGCTCCTGCTCTGGAGCCAATACATAACAAATGGAATTGAGTTATTTCTTTCCAGTGACTGACACATTTTGGCTCTGTGTTTGTGTTAGCTTCCTATCGCATACAATGTGTTTTCTTTATTTGTCAAAAATAGGTTGCGCTGTCAGCAAAGAAAGCTACATTTTATTTTAGGGAGTCTAAAATTCTGCTGAGCCTGCTTGTTGCTATTTATAGTCTACTGTAACTGTCAATGAAATTAATACACATTGGAATCTGTACCTCTACCTCTTTAGACTTAGTGCCCGCACTTCCCAATAGGGCTTCATTCATATGCCATTTGGCACAGAATGTTTTGTCAGTGTACACTGCCAAAAAAGCTTATTTTCAAATCCATAAACATAAATCATATTATGAGTAATAATTCTGCTTTAGCTTTGGATTAAAAACAAAAATACAATCTCTATCATATAATCATGAACCAATAACGATACATTACACTTATACAGCATTTTTCCAGACATGCAAAGCCGCTTATTTTATGCACTTTTCATTCACTTGTTGGTGGTAAACAACTATTGTAGCCACAGCTGCCCTGGGGCATAGTGACAGAAGCGAGGGTGCCAGTTTGTACTCCCTACAACTGTATATAGCTGGTATTGTACATCTTGCTTGATATTGTATTTTTATATTTGACAATTACACTGTAAAAAATGTCTGTGAAAATTACAGGGAATAACTGTGAAATGGCAACAGTAATAAACCATAAAATGTAAAATAGTTTATTACTGTAGTATAAACATTAAATTACCTTAAATCAAGAAAATGCCAAGAACTTATTTTAAACTATTTTTTAACTTTTAATATGTTTTAATATGTGAAATATTGGGTGAAAAACTGAAGTGGCAACAGTATCAGACCGTAAAATTAAAAATAGTATATTACCATTTTATACGCAGCATAAACATGAAATTACTATTAAAAAAAAAAAAAAAAAACTGTCCAAAACAATTTTTTTAAATTTGTAATATGTGGAAATTGTGGTGGAAAACTGAAATGCCAACAGTAATAGACCAACAAAATTACTGTATTATGAACATTACATTATCTTAAATCAAGAAACTGCCTAAAGCTTTATTTTTATCTGTTGTAATATGTAAAATTTGTGCTGGAAAACTGTGAGAAATTGCCATAGTAATAGACTTTTACCCTCTGTGTTAACTCATATGAAATCATGAAATGGACCAGAACCTTACCTTTTACCCTTAAAAGTGAACGTCAATGCAAAATAACACAAAATGACCATTAAATGACCATAAAGGCTTCCACATACAGTGTATGGCACAAAACAGACCACATAGGCTGAGGTCAAAAGCCACTGTGGTTCGTCATGATCAAGGAGACGTATTAAACAGGACAAACGTTTGGAAGAATTTTGACAAAGGACGTTTTATTTGAACTCGAAAAGGGATGTGGATTTCGCTTGTTAAATTCTGCCTATAGTGCTGCCTGTCAGTGCTAAACTTGACCACACCCTTCAGTTCTGGAGTTTTAAGAAGGAGCAGCTGCACGGCCGCCATTTTTCTACTCACTTCGGTATAAGGTCTACTTTTTCAAATACTGCATTTTAGACACTTAAACTGTCAGACAAATGAGTTTGCTACATGGTCTCTGCATAAAGTGACAGGAAATGTTCAAAATGTTAACCATTTTTTAATCATTGTTATTACTGCCCATAAGTTAGTGTCATGTCTGTACTGTACAGTCTGTAGAGAAAAACACACGGCGAAAAACACAGTTCTTTGTACTACTTTTCAGCTACAGCTGCTAAAGGAAACCCTCAAGTGACAGACGCTTTACCGCGGGAACACAGGGGCAGGGACAGGCTGTGGAGAAGCTCCCCGTCTGTGGGAGCTGGAGCCCGGAGCCCAGCCGAGCGGTGATTGGAGCGGAGGACAGAGCTCAGGGACAAAGGTCATATTTTCAACATTTCTGCTAAATAATGTTAATACTGGGGTTTTAGGACTCACTTTATACAATGGCAATGAGCAAAATCCTCATGAAATGAGCAGCCCCAAAGTAACCAATTAAAAAGCGAACCTAAAAGCCGCTAGCCGCTAACGTTAGCTGCATACTGTTAGCTGCTGGTTGGTGACGGGGTGTGCTCATTCTTTAGGCCGCAAGTGAACCACAGTGGTGCAGGGACAGGGCTCTCAAGTCTCACGCATTGAGAGTGTGACACACGCAATTCGATGTGTTCACACGCTCACACGCCACACATAGCATTTTTCACGCTGATTTTTTTTTTTTTTTGTGCCCAGAAAATCGGTCTGTGTGGCTCAGTTTATGCAGGCACCGTTTTCAGTGAAAAAAACTCTCCCCCTCCTCCGCTCCCCGGAAAAAAATCAGCCAATCAGAAAATAGATTGTTCTGTTGTTGGGCAGACTGTAGGGTGTAGTTTCAGCTGCTAAGCGCACACTGCGGTGATTATAAAACAAACTGAGAACCATCAGGTAATAACTTCATTTATATAACTCTCATTAGTTGCTTTGTAGTTTAAGTTTGCTCTTTAGACAAACTTTTACAGCAGGGCTCTCAAGTCTCACGCATTGAGAGAGGAGAGACAATTCGACTCACACGGCATTTCTCACGCAATTCAAGCCCCCCCCCCTCGGAAATTACGCAGTCTCACGCACGACCCCGCTCAAAACTTGAGAGCCCTGTGTAGGGAGTTTGTACCAACGTCCACAGCATGTGTGAAGCCCCACAGTACTGAGCCCGGTCTTACACGGGACCGCGGGGCTGATTCTGTGAGTCGTTGTCATGAAGATGAGACTGGCAGTCTTCGCCAGAAGTCAGCTTGTACATGAGATTTATCCCTGAGAGGTAAGCCTGGACCTACCCCCGCGGGAGGATTCATGGGGGCCGGTGCATAGTGTTTTGGGCAGCAGATTTGCTGCCCCCGTGACCCAGAAATGGAAAAGCAGAAGATGGATGGATGGATGGATGGATGGATGGATGGATGGATGGTAAGCCTGGACGGTGGAGCCTGTCGGGAGGGAGACCTAATGGGAGGAAGATCTCCCGTCGTGGGTCGACAGAGAGGCAGAGAAAGACCCGTCGTGGGTCAGGAGGGAGACCCGTCATGGGTCAGGAGAGAGCGAGGCAGAGAAAGACCCCGTTGTGGGTCAGAAAGGAGTGAGACCCGTCGTGGGTCATGAGAGAGAGTGGCGGAGAAAGACCCGTCGTGGGTCGAGAGACCCGTCGTGAGTCGAGAGACCCGTCGTGGGTCGAGAGAGAGACCCGTTGTGGGTCGGGAGACCCGACGTGAGAGCTGGGCGAGCCGTCGTGAGACCCAGGTGAGCTGTCATGCGGTCGTGAGAGCCGGGTGAGCCGCCGTGAGACCCAGGCGTGTTGTCGTGCCGTCGTGAGAGCCGGGCGAGCTGTCGTGCCGTCGTCCTGACAGGAGGAAGACCTGTTGTGGGTCAGGAGAGAGGTGGAGAGAAGACCTGTCGTGGGTCGGGAGAGAGGCAGAGAAAGACCCGTCGTGGGTTGGGAGGGAGGGAGACCCGTCATGGGTCAGGGAGAGTGTAATAGGTTGTTAGCCCAGCTCGAGCGAGCTGACGCAGTCGAGAGCTGTCGAGTTAACCGAGACGAACTGGAATGAAGAGATGAGTGGCTATAAATAGCTCCGGGAAATTAGAGGTGTGGTTATGGTGAACTGTGATTCGCTGGTGAGGAGAAGGTGGTTGAGGCGTGGTCCTGCTCCTGAATTTCAGTTAATCACATTAATTATTTCTCATGTATTATGAGAAATAATTATTGATTAATGATGGATATGTACCAATAATACCACAGACATTACCTGCATAAAATCCTGTGCCACTGTGGGCTTCTTCAGTCTTCACCACAGTTCAGCATTTACCTGGAACACACAAGAACAGAAAAAGTGAGATCCCTGTCAAACATTGATAGAACTTTGATTAGCAGGCGCCACACAGTCCAACACAGACCCAGCTTTAGCCTAACTGAGCTAACCAGGCTGTAGACTATGCCACATGTGCTAGAACAGGTTACCTCGGGAATGTCGTATCTGCCCCGTCAAACCCGCATTCGTCTGGTCCGCACTCTCACGGCTCTTGGACCTGCCGCTAACCGCTCATTTTTTAAGAATGGGCACGCCAGCTAACCGCGTCCTCCCTTAAAAATCCGCTCATGTCCAAGACATTATCACTTTTTTCTTATCTTTCTTGGGTCTGGCGGGGGCTTCCCATCCACATGGTGTAAAAAATTCACTGCAAGCCGCTCATTCCTCAGGAGCAGGAGCCTGACAACGGCTCTGCTCCCGCCCAACACAGAATCAGCCTCACGGTACTGAGCCCGGTCTTACATGGGACCGTGGGGCTGATCCTCACACACGCTGCGGACGTCAGTACAAACTCCCTGCACCACTGTGGTTCACCTGCGGCCTAAAAAATGAGCACATCCCGTCACCAACCAGCGGCTAACAGTACGCAGCTAGCGGCTTTTAGCTTAGCTTTTTAATCGGTTACTTTGGGGCTGCTCATTCAGACCCTCCAGTAATTCGCGATGTTGCGATTTGCAACTTCAACGCAACTTCAGCCAATCCCCGTGAATTCAGGGGGTTGTTGCAATTTTGACCAATCACCGCAACTTTCCTGCAATTTTTACCAATTTTGACCAATCATCGGCGACGTATTGAATTCATGTCGACGAACTTCCTTCTGCCTTACTTCCGTGTGACAAAACGAAACTGCGGCCATTGCCGTTTCCCAATTCAATGGCCGTTTCCCAATTCACCGACGGCACGCTTGTGAGTGTGCACTCGGGCTGTCGTCGAGACGGCGCACACTCGCTCTGTCCTTAGTGCACTACGTTTCTCACATGGCCGTCTGTGAAATGGAACAGGTCCCGCCTCAGCTCAATGAGCCCGGTGGTCTGCTCCTTGTTCCCTAAAGACAAAAATATTATTCTATTGCGACTAGTAATACTTGGAATTGGGACATGGCCAATGTTCCCCCTAATTTTTAATGTGTCTGAGCAAACACACTAACTCCACATCCGAAATTCACCCCCCGCGCGCGGCTCGCACTTTGCAGATATAAAAAAATGACCCCGCGGCTGAATAAAAAGCTCTTTCATCCCTGATTTACAGGGCGCTGCATAAGTTTTCATGTGCGCTGAGAATGTGCGAACAGTGCGCAGCTCAGAGTAAACGCTGGACATGGCGACACTGTAGAATATCCAGCATTACAACAGCAAAGGAAATATAGAAGTGTAAGGGGAAAAGCATGTGAACGGTAAAACAGGTGCCGTGAACTATGCCGTTACGGCTACTGTCACACATGTTTAGCGTAGTTTATGAAGAGTTTCATGTAGCATAGTTGTAGGTGAGGTGAACCAGTACGTATATTTTATAGTGACGTCGCAACTCTCACTTGTGGATGTCGCTGGCGAGTCGGTCTTTGTAGTCCCGCGCTGTGCATGCTGGGGCTTTTAAATGTGCGAAGCGTGCATGTTTGCACGCTTGGTCCACGCCCCGATTTCCATGGAAACGACGGCGCCGTTCAGGGCTCGTCTCGACGGTGCAGGGGGAAAAAGACGAATGGAACGGCGCTTGTCGCGCCGGATATGACGCATATCCCGTTCCAAGGACGCTAACAAGTGTGCCGTCGGTGAATTGGGAAACAGCCAATGAGTGCACGGTTCGGAGTGTGGTCGTGGAGGCGGTGCATACTCGCTGAGCCCTGAGTGCAGTCCGTGGACTGCATGGGCGTCTGCGAAATGGAACAGGTCCCGCCTCAGCTCAATGAGCCGGGTGGTCTGCTCCTTGTTCCCTCAAGACAAAAATATTATTCTATTGCGACTAGTAATACTTGGAATTGGGACATGGCCAATGTTCCCCCTAATTTTTAATGTGTCTGAGCAAACACACTAACTCCCTGAGCGCTCCTTGGATCCCTGTGCGCGACATCCGAAATGCACTCCCCCCCGGAGATCCGCTAAAAGCTCTTTCATCCCTGATTCACGGTGCGCTGCATAGGTTTTTTTGTGCGCTGAGAATGTGCGAGCAGTGCACAATTGTGCAGGCGCACAGCTTAGAGTTGGACATGGCGATACTGTAGAATATCCAGCATTACAACAGCAAAGGAAATATAGAAGTGTAAGGGGAAAACCATGTGAACGGTAATACAGGTGCCGTGAACTATGCCGTTACGGCTACCGTCACACATGTTTAGCGTAGTTTATGAAGAGTTTCATGTAGCATAGTTGTAGGTGAGGTGAACCAGTACGTATATTTTATAGTGACGTCGCAACTGTCACATGGGGATGTCGCTGGCGAGTCCATCATTGTAGTCATATATCCTGCCGCGCTGTGCATGCTGGGGCTTTTAAGTGTGCGAAGCATGCATGTTTGCACGCTTGGTCCACGCCCCGATTTCCATGGAAACGACTGCGCTGTTCAGACCGTGTCTTAACTGTGCAGGGGACAAAAACCGAATGGAACGGCGGTTGTTGAGCCGGATATGACGCACATCCCCCTCCAAGGACGCTCAGAACCGTGCACTCGCTGAATTGGGAAACGGCTCGTGTCCCCAGTTCGGAGCGTGGTTTGAAGGGGGCTCAGACTGCAGTCAAGGCGGGCACACTTGCTCAGCCCTGAGTGCACTCCGCCGTCTGCGAAATGCGACAGGTCTCGCAACTACGGGAAGCAGCCGCCGACTCCATTTTCTCCCGTAGAAGAAGTAGCGCGCGGTGCATGCTGGGATATATGAGTGTGCGAAGCATGCTTTTTCACGTGCTTGGTCCACGCCCCGATTTCCATGGAAACGACTGCGGTCTGCGAACGCGTGTTAACTGCGCATGGGACAAAAAAGAAATGACGCACATGCCCTTCCAACCACGCTCCGAACTGTGCACTCTGGGAATTGGGACACGGCTTCTAATGGCAAAGAAACATGTCTGCGGCGCCATTTGCCCACAAAAATAACAGCAAAAGACCGTGCAAAACAGTTCCCCTCCTAGTAATTTATTTTCGATGTTGGTTGTTTTAGGACCATATCTGTGATCTCTGTGTCTTTGTATTATTCTTTGTCAGTAATAACTCAGTATTCAAAATATTACTCAATTTTAATTACAAAAAGGGAAAATGGCAACTATTTATCGCAACTTTCACTTCTTCCCGCAACAAAAACCTTAAAAGCACCGCAACTTTCATCGCAACTTTTTGGAAAAGCTCACGCAAATTCAGGCATTTTAGCCCGCAACAATCACAAAAAATGCCCGCGAAATCCTGGGGGGTCTGCTCATTTCATAATTTTGCTCATTGCCATTGTATAAAGTGAGTCCTAAAACCCCAGTATTAACATTATTTAGCAGAAATGTTGAAAATATGACCTTTGTCCCTAAACTCTGTACTCCGCTCCAATCACCGCTCGGCTGGGCTCCGGGCTCCAGCTCCCACAGACGGGGAGCTTCTCCACAGCCTGTCCCTGCCCCTGTGTTCCCGCGGTAAAGCGTCTGTCACTTGAGGGTTTCCTTTAGCAGCTGTAGCTGAAAAAATTGTACAAAGAACTGTGTTTTTCGCCGTGTGTTTTTCTCTACAGACTGTACAGTACAGACATGACACTAACTTGTGAGCAGTAATAACAATTATTAAAAAATAGTTAACATTTTGAACATTTCCTGTCACTTTATGCAGAGACCAAGTAGCAAACTCATTTGTCTGACAGTTTAAGTGTCTAAAATGCAGTACAGTAATCCCTCGTTTATCGCGGGGGTTAGGTTCCAGAAATAACCCACAATAAGAGAAATCCGCGAAGTAGGACAACTTTATATTTTACAATTATTCTACATGTTTTAAGGCTGTAAATGCCTCACCACACACATTTTACGCTTTTCTCAGACTGGAATTAACATTTTCTCACATTTGTCTCTAGTTTAAACACTCAAACTTTCATAGATTTTCAACAAAATGTATTAATAGTAACGCGTGGGGGGAGACACGGCCCCGGAAGCCCCGTCAGACGTGGGAGGAGCACTGCCACGTCCCGGGACGAGACGCGCACCAACCCGTTGGAGAAGTGCGCGACACGTGCTGCTCTGTCACGGATTTGTCCACGATGAGGGGTTTATCGTTTTGCGGTTTATCGGTTGGTGCGCGTCGCGTCCCGGGACGTGGCAGTGCTCCTCGCGCTTCCGGGGCCGTGTCTCCCCCCATGCGTCATTATTAATACATTTTGTTGAAAATCTATGAAAGTTTGAGTGTTTAAACTAGAGACAAATATGAGAAAATGCAGCGCGAGGCCCACGCGTACACCGGGGCTGCGAGCACAAGATAGAACTGCGGCGCCGGACCGCGTGCTCTCAACCCGAGCCACAAACCGAACATGCACAAACGAACGCAAAAGCCGCACAGAGTGATTTAATCCTGGTTCAGACCTGGTCTAGTCCCAGTTTAGTCCAGGTCTAGACCTGGTCCAGTCCTGGTTTAGTCCAGGGCCAGTCCAGGTTTAGACCTAGTTTAGACTTGGTCTAGACCTGGTTTAGTTCTGGTTTAGTCCAGGGCCAGTCCAGGTTTAGACCTGGTCCAGTTCTGGTCTAGACCTGGTTTAGTCCTGGTCTAGTCTCTTAGCCAATCAGGACGCAGAACACATTGTTACATTATTTAAAAAAATGTTACACTATAAAAAAAATTGAAAAAAAAAATTTTGAAAAAAAAAATCCACGAAACAGCAAGGCCGCGAACAGTGAACCGCGATAGAGCGAGGGTTCACTGTATTTGAAAAAGTAGACCTTACCGAAGTGAGTAGAAAAATGGCGGCCGTGCAGCTGCTCCTTCTTAAAACTCCAGAACTGAAGGGTGTGGTCAAGTTTAGCACTGACAGGCAGCACTATAGGCAGAATTTAACAAGCGAAATCCACATCCCTTTTCGAGTTCAAATAAAACGTCCTTTGTCAAAATTCTTCCAAACGTTTGTCCTGTTTAATACGTCTCCTTGATCATGACGAACCACAGTGGCTTTTGACCTCAGCCTATGTGGTCTGTTTTGCGCCATACACTGTATGTGGAAGCCTTTATGGTCATTTAATGGTCATTTTGTGTTATTTTGCATTGACGTTCACTTTTAAGGGTAAAAGGTAAGGTTCTGGTCCATTTCATGATTTCATATGAGTTAACACAGAGGGTAAAAGTCTATTACTATGGCAATTTCTCACAGTTTTCCAGCACAAATTTCACATATTACAACAGATAAAAATAAAGCTTTAGGCAGTTTCTTGATTTAAGATAATGTAATGTTCATAATACAGTAATTTTGTTGGTCTATTACTGTTAGCATTTCAGTTATCCACAACAATTTCCACATATTACAAATTTAAAAAATAAAATGTTTGTTTTATAGTAATTTCATGTTTATGCTGCGTATAAAACAGTAATATACTATTTTTTAATTTTACGGTCTGATATTGTTGCCATTTCACAGTTTTTCACCCAATATTTCACATGTTAAAACAGTTAAAAATAAAGTTCTTGATTGAAGGTAATGTTTATACTACAGTAATAAACTATTTTACATTTTATGGTTTATTACTGTTGCCATTTCACAGTTATTCCCTGTAATTTTCACAGACTCTGATTTGTACATATACCTTTATTATCATTCTTTTTATGTATATAATAATCTTTCATCTGACACTGGTCTAGTGGTTGCTATTCCATCTATATATTTTTCTTCCTCTTTTCCCATCTACTTATTTTCCTTTCATTCCTTTTTACCCTTTGTTATATATTATATATTATAGGCTATTTGATGAGTGAGCTACTGTATCCAAAAGAGTTTCCCTTGTGGATCAATAGAGTTTGTCTAAGTCTAAGTCTAAGTTTGCACCATCAGCCCCTCCCACCAACACTCACGGATAAACCACATTCATACCAGGCAATGTGAGTGAAGTGTTTTGCTCAAGGACACAATTTTGCCACCGGTGTCCCATTGTGGAACCTGATATTCGCAGCAGTCTCCCATCTAAGCACTAACCAGCCCTGCTTATGTGACAGTAGTGTTTTACGTTGTGTTGTGTTGAAAGAATGGAATGTCCGCACCGATGGCTGTCGTCGTCACGTTTACTGGTCAGAACAATCTGGTCAAAACAATCGTACAATTTCATCAGCGGGGGCTACAGAACTGAAACGACCCAAGATAAGAGAGGCAAACATATAGAAAATGAATCCCATTTACGCAGGATTTAACTGCACTACAGTGGTCCATGATAAAAGGAGAAATTCAATTTGTCAACTGGACAAAGTTTGTTTGGTTGAAAAAGTTTCGCCGCTCATCCAAAAGGCTTCGTCAGCTCTGGTTCTAGCGCTGGTTAGACCCTGTTTATATCTAGCTGCAGGGAGGAGCTCCCTACACTGAAATAGCTCTCCACTAATCTGTCTCTTTGTTTTTCAAATTTCTCTGGCGACTAGTTTAGCCTCCCTATTCAAGCCTAATGACCCTCTCCACCCCTCTGCCTGTGTTGGTACATCCTCTTGTGAAGTACCAACACAGGCGGGCGTGCCAGAGTGGACCGTCATCTGCCGTACATCTTCACCTAGAAGCCACGGGCCATTCGTTTGAAGACAGTGAGGTTCAGATCTTAGCCAGGGAACAAAACTGGTAGGCTTGAATAGGGAGGCTAAACTAGTCGCCAGAGAAATTGAAAAACAAAGAGACAGATTAGTGGAGATAGTTTCAGAGCTATTTCAGTGTAGTGAGCTCCTCCATGCAGCTAGATATAAACAGGGTCTAACCAGCACTAGAACCAGAGCTGACGAAGCCTCTCGGATGAGCGGCGAAACGTTTTCGACTAAACAAACTTTGTCCAGTTGACAAATTGAATTTCTCCTTTTATCTTGGATTCTACCTGGATGACTGAGGGACTCTTCACGCACTACAGTGGTCCTTCGCTCTATCGCGGTTCACTTTTCGCGGCCTCGCTGTTTTTGCAGATTTTTTTTTTTTAATTTCAATTTTTTTCATAGTGTAACATTTTTTTAATAGTGTAACATTGTGTTTTGCGTCCTGATTGGCTAAGAGACTGTAGACCTTTGCCGATTGATGCTATAGATGGGGGACGCGGGGGACCGGGACCAGACTGGAACTAGACCGGGACTAGACCAGGACTAGACCAGGACTAAACGCAGACTAAACCAGGTCTAGACCAGAACTAAACCAGGTCTAGACCAGGTCTAAACCAGGTGTAAACCTGGACTGGACCTGGACTAAACCAGGACTGGACCAGGTCTAGACCTGGACTAAACCGGGACTAGACCAGGTCTAAACCAGGATTAAACCACCACATGCGGCTCTTTGCTGGTTTCGTGCGGCTCTTGCGTTCGTTTGTGTGTGTTCGGTTTGTGGCTCGGGCTGCGAGGACGCAGTCCCAAGGGGGAGGCACGGTCCGGGCGCCGTGGTTCGATCTCATGCTCGCAGCCCCGGGTGGGACGCGCGGCCTCACGCCGGTCGTGCTGCTCTGTCACAGATTTGACCACGATGAGCAGGTGCACGTGTCGCTCACTTCTCCGGGAGGTTGGTGCGCGTCCTGGGACGTGTCAGTGCCGTTGGATGAGCGCGGTGGTTCCTGCAGATCCAGTGACTCATGTCTCCGCTCCCCTTGCGCGTCTGGCGGGGCTCCCGGAGCGCCCCCCCACCACCATGCTTCACTATTAATACATTTTGTTGAAAATCTACGAAAGTTTGAGTGTTTAAACGAGAGAGAAATGTGAGAAAAACGTTAATTCCAGTCTGAGAAAAGCGTATATTGTGTGGGGTGAGGCGTTTACAGCCTTAAAACATGTAGAATAATTGTAAAATATAAAGTTGTCCTACTTCGCGGATTTCGCTTATTGCGGGTTATTTCTGGAACCTAACCCCCGCGATAAACAAGGGATTACTGTATTAACTCTGTTACACTTAGCTTCTGAGAGCTGACAATATCAGACAGGGAGGTTTGGCTGCCTTACATCCTCTCCACCACACAGACTAATGCTATACTCTAAAAGCATAAAAATCAAATAATCACACTAATGGAAACTATTTCATCCAAGTGTTCCACTGGGTCCCACTGTCTTCTACCTGATTTTACGGCTTTAACCTGATGAGCAATCCATAAGTTGATTTATGCTCAAGTGTCATTTGCCTAATTGAAACTTCTGTGCTGTCTAATTGCACCACTAGATGGCAATCAACCTCCATCATGTCTTTCCCCCACCTCAGCCATACATGGATCCACCCAGAAATGCATAGTACAGCTACATTCATGACTTCTGAATACTCCCTGATTAACTTTGGCATTGCTTTAAGCTGTTCTAGCGTGCTTCTGTTTGTTGTTAGTGACGCCAGCGCTGATTAGGTATGTTGGCCACATTAATATTGCTGAAAGACCAAAGCAATCTTATTAAGAGGTTGCCTTATCTGCCTTAAAAGGGCTGTGATGTATGCTGTGGGAGATTACTGGCTGATGGAATGAGTTGAGGCAGCAGGAAGGAACTAGGAGGATGTAGTGCCTCTCCTCTTGTCAGATAATCAATAGTGGGACAGGGCTGTAAGGAGTGGATGGATAAGCTTAAATTGTAAACTTAACGTAAGCCAAAAAGTAGCTTGGAAAGTCTGAATTGAGTGTGTGATTGCACTATTTCCTCTCTTAAAGTAGCTCATGCGCCCTATTACACTTCGTGGAGACATGTGATGGAAAAGGTTGGCACAAATCCTTATCATTAATCTATATCTGGGCTTAATAGCTGGCTTCGGCGGGATTTAAAGTTTTTCTAAAGGGAGCTGTCACTTTGTTGAACAAGAAGAGGCTTTCTACAAACAACACCTACAAGATATGGTGTCTATTGGTGATATTAAACATGCTTATCCCACTAGATGTGTAGTTTAGATCCTCTTATGTATAAGCTCTACCCCCAGTTCAGATCCCTCCTGTGTTTTCCAATACACTGGGTATGTCACGTTGGCATCCATCTACTAAGTCATTTCATAACTGTGCCCAGTCTAGTGTAAAGAAGACCAAAACAATCTTATGCAATCCTCTAGTGCAGGGGTGTCAAACATGCGGCCCGTGGGCCAGATCTGGCCCTCCAAGACCTTTAATCTGGCCCTCGGCTGATTTTCTATTAAAATATTTTAATTATATTTTAATTTTCTATTAAAATATTGGTAATTTTCTGTGCCTCTTTTCTGTGCAGCTTAGCATAGCAGCATCTCCAGGGCCTTTGTACGTGGCCCCTCCCACCAGCGCCTCTGTGCATGGCCCCTCCCACCAGAGCAGCACAAATGAAAGCTCGCCTCTTTCCAAACGCTCTTAAAGGACCATCGTTTTGACTGTTGACCGTGACACCCTCATCAGCAAAATGTCAAAAATGAGAAAAGTGGACGCTGAGTGCAGGATTTTCCAAGAAAAATTGACTAATTCCTATTTGTTCTCGGAGGTGAACGGGAAACCTGTACGCTTGTGTTGAAATTGCATTTTTCTTAAAGTTTCACGTTCATAATATTATAATATTTTGTAAAAGAAAGAGTTCATCAAATAAAAAAAAATACTTCTGTAATAGATTTGCGTTTCTCTGCACAAATATTTTGACTTTTTTTGGTGTATACTGTATGTGCCATGAGTTTTCTGATCCGGCCCCTTTGGGATCACAGTAGGTTGGATACGGCCCCCGGACCAAAATGAGTTTGACACCCCTGGTCTAGTGTTTGTTTTGGGCCATTGGTCAATGAGCTCTACGTCTACTCTTTAAAAGGTGATAAACTCAGCTAAAACAGCTGTGGTTAAAAATAAACCGCCTTATAAATATCTTATAAGTGTCTTTGTTGTTGAACGTGAGCGCTAAATGCCAGCTTGCATCAGCATTGTTAGTGCGAGTCCACTTTGGGACGCTGGACCGCTGGAGAGTGTTCTAGCACACATCCAATCCTGACGCACGGGCGCGCGGCTGTGGCAGGCAGTGTTTGCACTCAGTAGGCGTCTTTTTGCCTGGACTCTCTCTCCCTCTTCTCCCTCTTCTTCCCTTACCGCACTTGACTTAAATTTGCTCTAGTGCGCGTCATCCTTACGCACTCGCCTCCACGCATTGTAGGCTAGACTTGACAGCGTCGGACCACACAGTATGAGATAGAAAAGACAGAGCAGCAGCACCACCACCCCTCCCGTGTGTTTTGGGACTTTTTTTTGGTTGGATGCTGTCAGGATGAGCTGAGGGTGATGCTCCGGTACAGAACGGCGCGCTGTAATTTGGCACACAGGGGGATGCACCAGTTTAACCCTCGCCTCTGCCCTCCGGACTCGCCCATCCAGTGCTCAGCCTAAAAGATAAGTTGTAGAAAGGGATGCGAGCTCATTCCGCGCTATACTCCCACGGATCTCCCTCTCTCCGCGGGTTCTCTTCAACTTGGCCGGCCCATATGCACTCATGCTCGCAGCGCAGGAGGAGCACGTAAGGTACGGGCCATCCACCGCCCTCACTTTGCACATCGGAGGAGTGCGTTTAGCGGCGTGATTCCGGTCGCTTCCGTCTCTCTGAGTGCCAGCAAGACTCCCAAGTCCCAACTACTTTTCGAGATGTGAGATTCGCTCTCTCTCTTTCTCTCTTACCTGTCCTATGCTAGCCACAACGGGATTGCAAGAGGAAAATGGTTGTGGCATAAAGTATTTGTGGAGACGCCTGTCACAGAGAAGACCGCTGCAAGAGTGGATGGTGATTTCCGACACACTTCAAGCCTATGTCTACTGCATTCATTTGCTGGAAACGCTGCCTAATAGTGTCTTCAAGAACAGCGCAAGAAGAGGAATGCTGGTCCAAGATCTAATGCCATTTACTTTAAGTTTTTGGCCTTTTTTCTTCGGTCATTGCCTCCTCTCACTGCTTTTACTCTCATGCCAGGTAAGCACCGTGCCCCTCCAGCATCTTCAATTCAAGCTGGAGTAGGCAGAAAGCAATGCCATCTTCAAAGTACTTTGATCACTCACTTCTGCGCCAGGAGCCGGGGAAGGATGCTTGCTGATGTTGTTGATGTTTTGCAGATAAAAAAAGATGCACAACAAAACCTAACCTAATCATGTCATGTAAAATATGACATGTTGCTATTCTCACATCACAAGCCAGCACTGAAGCGTGGAAAAAGTTAGAAACTAAAAGCTAAATAGAGCTTGCAGGGAGATGTCAGTCATGTAGCAGTAAACATTGATGCTTTGTTTGTGTGCAGATTGAGTCAGCAGCAGCACTGGCACCTGTTTGAAAGAAAATCCAGTCTGATATGTATGCATGAGCAAGGCAGACAAGCACTTATGTCTTTTGTAGTGGGAACCTGGAGTGTTTTCATCAGAACACCATTCCCATCCGGATCCCTGTGGCAGCATATGCCACTGATGAGTATTCTAACCTTTGGCCCGCGCTGCTGCCTGCCTACAGATAGTGGTGAGCTGTTGTTCACACACGCAGTGTTGCCAGGGTTCATGTGTAATGTGATCTGCCTGAGTTTCCAAGTCCGCCCACGCACACTCTCCTCGGGGCAGCCTGCTGCCCACTCTGTTGGTGGGTGGTTTCTTGCAGGGAGCCACAGACGTGCTACTATTCTGCATGTATTATAAAAACAACATCAGCAGCAGTCCTGGCAGCATCCCAGCTCTGAAGACAGGATCTGAAGTGATGCAATGAGATGTTGGTCTTCTGCGTTTGGTGTACTTTACCATGTCCTGTGCTGTTTCATCAGGGAGAACTCCAGAGGTCATGCTCACAGACTGTGGTGGAGAAAGTTAGTGACCAGTGCCAGCTGGCATGCCAATGTAGAAGATACCCTCCTCTCCCTCCACCTCCGCCTCCTCCTCCCCCGCCGCGGCTACTGGCCCCCCCAGGTAACTCACACCCTGTGCTCACACCTGTCTGCTCTACACCAGGGCCAGTCTGGCCCCTGCGCCAATGACAGACAACACATGAAAGTGCCCTTGTCAAGTTATCAGCGCAAGTCAATGTTTCGCTCTAGTTCATTTAGCTTATGGCGTATTAACTCTTCACAGGGAGCAGGTGTAGAGGAATGGCATTTTCAGCTGAAAGTTTTCACCATAAATGATCAACTATTGGGAGACTAAGCACAGGGTTGTTGCTGTATCTTGTAAATACCAATACATTAGTCCTCATTTGCCATCTGTGCATAGTTGATTCTTTTCATGTTTGTAAACTCAGACAAAGTGAGAGACGAACTGAGCATCATACTGGAGCTGTCTGCCTGCATGTAAACAGAGCTGTGAACCAGTCTGTGCTGGGAGATCTCTACCACACCTCCATCTCTTTGTGGCATGTGCTGATAGAGCCAGCAGGATGTGACAGTTCAACGCAGGCCTAATTTATGCCAGCTCTGCCCTTGGGGAGTACCCAGCTGCCGGTGAAACTCGCCTGCTGGGCTGCCAGGCTCAGTGGATCAGTGTGCTAGGGTTTCCCCCTGGAGGACCCCTGATTAAAACACAGATGACTTAATTTAATTAGCTTTAATTTGATCGAGATAAGAGGCTAATGAACCGAACTCAGCACTTGGTTTTGAAGTTGAGCTGGAGGCAGTGAGAGTGTGTTATTTGGTGTACTACAAGCATTTACTTTTAAAACACTATCCTTGATACTACTTTCAGTTTGAGCCTCATAAATCAGCTTTTTCTTCAAAATAGACCATATATTTCAGCTAATGTTAAGGGAACAATATGTAATTTTTATATTTTAATTTCCCAAGTAATGAGGTAAACATGTTCAAATTAAATACAACTTTTACTAGTAACAATTGTAATTGTTGCTGATTGCTGATTTATTTTTAATACAGAAACATTGTATATGATGGTCAAGTTGTTTACAATTTTGTGTTTTGGTTCTCAAGATGATTTCAAGATCTTAAGATGATTATTCAGAAAGCAGCACGAGTCTCACATGAGTCTGGGTTGCCAGTTTCAGTGCTGAAATTCAGTTAGTTTAAACCTAAAAGGACTCTCTGATCTCTACCTAAACTCCAGTGAGTGAGTCAATAAATTGTTGTAATACCTTTTTTAAAACAGAATTCCTTTAAATAGAACTACATTGCATCAACCTGGTCCTACCTTCAAATTATACCGCTCGGTTTTGAACATTTGTCCTCCAGTTGTGTGTGTGTGTGTGTATAATTGTCTATATATACATTTTGGTTGTGTAAAGTTGTCAGTGTGATCCCTGCTTCAGTGTTCTTTGGTCAGTCTGCCCAGAGCTGCTCCAGCTCTTGCCTCTGTGAGTGAGGAACTTTAAGTGTTACTCCCGCCAGAGAAGAGATATGTTTATTACAGATTAGAACTAGCGTGTGTTGGCATAGGTTGCAGATGCTTTGTGGTGCCAAATAAGTGGACAACACTGCACACCACATGAAGGTATGTGCATTAGCTAATCAAAAGTACATACACTAAAGGAGTTATGCGACTGCAAACTTACATAAATAAAACAAAATGTAATTCTTTCACATGAAATGCCTGTTGCAGTATCCCTCCCCCCTCAGTGTGACTGCACTGATGATAAACAGACGTATTTCACTTGCCACTTGCTGAAAGTTAATATGATTTGTATGTAGTCCCAAGCACCTTAATGAACAGCAGTCTGATATATGGGACAAGGGTTGCTGATGATGCAGCCATTTTGAGCTATTACTATGACTCTTAAGATGGGTTCACCCCAAGCCCTTAATATTATGAGGAGGGAGGAGTAGTTCATCATCACCTTCTCACAGACAGCAGTGGAAAGGTTTTAATCAATCAGTTCCAATGATTTTTTTCTGTCTGGTCAATTTAACTGGACCTTTTTCCCCCTGACTCACCATGCCACTACCTCTGAGCGCCGAGTTATAGACCTTTCCCTGTTTGCTGTCAAGGTCAGTGGATGGAGCTGCCAGGGCCATCTGACTGAGGAGAGGTGGGGGTTTAACTGGCTAATTAAGGCACGCACATGAATGAGGGCACGTCAGCAGCCACCTGTGTGAGCAGCACTGTAGGACACATTGGACACACTATAATGGCAAATCTCAATCAGTCCACAGTCAGAACATTCTCCTTATAAATGTCAGATGATTAAAGTCTGTCCTTAAATCTTATTCTAGAGACACAGGTAGCAGCAGAAACAGAAGTAAATCATCTCTGAGTTTGTTTTCAGGATAGAAAACACTGCGTACAGTGCACAAACTGTACATACTGCCAGTATTTGTTTGCCCGTGAATTATCAGCAGCACAGATAAAATAGCAGAGATGCCATGCATTATTTCATAGATGTTGTAGCCTGACGGGGACAGTGAGCTTTGTGTGTTGTGTGTATTGGTGCATGATGCAGAGTATGCCCTTTACAATATCACATGATTTGTTTATAGACCACTGGCAGATCAAACCATGCCAGATAGAGAGGACCCACTGAGCCTGGTATAGTTAGCAGTTGTTTTAGCAGAGGGCAGATTGGCTGATCTGGCTCAGTGTTTCATTGAGTTTAGCTGCCAACTGCTCCCTTGATATAAAAGTGCTCTTGATTATATCTGTGTATTAGGATAAATAACAGTCCAATTTTAGCCCTTCTAATGTGCCAGTGTTTGCACAGGGTGCAGACATCATGCATAATTCCCTCATAAGGGACATAATTGCCTTTTATTCTAATCACCACTTTCTTTTTCATTTCCTTAAACAGTCTTTTAAATGCAATGAATATGCAAATGTTAGAAAGAAAGTGGGACAATGGCAGAGACCATATTTAAGAGCTAAAGGTCTGAAAAACAGTAAAGCAGTCGTAGACACTTCCCAGTGTCTTCAGAGGAGCGGGCTTTATCATAACCAAGTCTTTCCTTACACCAGCCAAATTAAACCCTCCAATAGTCACAGGTTGTGGAGTAAAATGGAACCATTCAGATTTCAAAAGTGCTTGTCTTATGATGTGTATTGCTTTACCGTAAGAACCATGCTTGCATTTGGGCTGGGTTGTAAAAAAGTGTTTGTTAGACGGATTTGTTGCCGGTGTGTAATCCCAATAAGTCATTCATAGCAAAGCATACAAAGTGGGAAACAATATTCAAATGCACAGATCGCTGAGTGATGCTCGGAGGAGAGAGCTGGTTGTGCATTACAGACACAAGGGTGCAGATGCACTTAATGTTATACAGGATTCCTGGTGAGTGGTCTTACTCTACAGATCTAATGTGGAAAGAGCAGCAGGTTTTTCCCTCCCAGAGTAATTGGTGTGGACAAGAGCAAGAGTGCTGGTGTAAGGAATGCTGACGGGACCCTAAATGATTCATGTAGTCGGCTTAGATATCTTTGAACCTAAGACCTAATGAACAGGCAAGGACACTTCCCAGTTCAGGGAGCACAGGCACTTTTTTTTTTACCTGCCATACTTTCTCTGCTGATGTAATGAACAAATGGATAGTGAGGTCTCACAGGGACGCGCAAATTGCAGGATATGCTTTGAAATGAGGTCTTAAAATGGAGCCAGGCTCAAATCACCCTCAGGTCGCCTTGCATTACCTCATACTACCTTATCCAAACACAATTTAATGGGTGCTAATGAGGGGTGGGATAAGACAAGTATCCCACAGGATGATACAAGACATGTATAGATTTTATTTGTGATATTTTATTTCTTGCATTATAATATCATAATGTTACTTGTGCATTGGACATTGGTTCCATCAAATATAAAAAGAGAAGTCTTGTGACATTTTCATCTTGTGAGATCTTGCAGGATCACTACCAGAAATTGCCTTCAATCCTAATTTAAAAGTACACACTCAAGTGAAGTGTAAAGTATAAATCCTGATCCAATTTGGATAAATGTTGTCATTGATTGGATTGATTGTCTGGAAATCAATAGAAGTGGATAGGGTAACAAACCCACTTCATTTCGTTAACAGAAAAATTAGTCTGGCTGAGTAAGCTCTTCAGCATGTAGCATGGCACAAGTTGATAATCGCTTAAGACTTAGTTCTTTGTGCTCTTTCTGTGTTTGTAATCATTATGGATTAGTAAAATTTTCTGCGGCTGTCTTTCCTTGCTTTGCAAAATAAAGTAAGCCTGAGACTTCATTCCAGTCGTTTTTTAACTCTGGACCACACATAAATGTTTATTTGAATTGTATTAGTTTATTTGAAAATGTAGAGCCTTCCTGAGGATATACTGTCACATGCACATTCCAGTGTGTCCATGTTGGAGCTTCTTAATGTTTGGCCAGTGCAGATTGCTTTCTGTGCAATTGGAATGACAATCCAATTGGAAGTTTAATCTGTCTCCATTCGTTACACTCCCATTATATGAAACACTGTCCTCTTCATTGTTCTCAATCAGAAATGTGACATTGTTGCTAATGTGTGACTAACCTTTCTCTACCTTTGCATCTCTGTATTGTGGATAAATGTACCATTAAAGCCCAAGCACATGTGTTAATGTTGCTGCGTGTTGTGTTTTGTAGTGGTGGAGCCCATGGTGCCCTTAGTCCGGCCCTGGTGGTCAGAGGTGGACTTTATAGTGCTGGGAACGGTGGGCTGTGCCTCATTGCTCTTCCTCCTGTCAGCCGTCATCATCTGCTACAAGGCCATCAAGAGGTGGGTGTCACAACGGCTTTATCATCTCTACTTGTACTGTTAGCACATAGTATGCTCTCCACTGCAGTGGGGTGCTCTGTGTGTGCCTGAAATATGACCAAGTGAAGAGGATTTGAAACAGGAGCCCTTAGGGACAGCTTGTCTACCATGTCATGTGTAATCCGGCCTGTGGAACACTCCACTGGGACTAGTGTCTGGAAGGCTGCTGTGACCGTGTGCTCACCCGATTAGGTCATCATGAGGTCAAAGGTCGGCCTATAGGCAGTACATTTCTAACAGGAAGATCCACAACATCATAATATGCTTAGATGAATATGAGTAGTGCTTGAATTGTGACATCTAATTTACATTAGTGTCCATCTTATAGAAGTAAAAGGGCAATGGAAAAAGCTGTGAGATTGTGTAGCCTACAGCACAACCTTGACCCAGTTCTGAGTGTGACATTGAGTTGGGACCACGACACACATGCACGGTGACACATGTGTTAATAATGGCTGCTGCTGTTTATCAAACACACAGTAGTGAGGAGCACTGCACTGAGGCAGAGAGAGAGAGAGCGCGCACTCACATACATCATGCTGGCATATTTACACACCTGAGAAAATATGGCATATACATAAGCACTCACTCAGTCGTGTGGAGCAAGTGCAGAGCCGTCTCTGTTTAACCGGGCTACTTCCATGCTTTATTTATGGCCATTCAACAGTATGATATCTTATTATATTTACAACACTATGTTGAGTCTACCAGATATGGCTTTCCTCAGCAGGACTCCATCTCTCCTTTCTGTAAACTACAAATAGGCAAAGTCAGGCTGCGGAAGTAATGAGTGGTTGGCTCAGGAATTCATTACGGTGATTCTCCAGCCTCTGTGTAGCCAAGGGGCACTTTTTTAATGCAGCTGTGGTAACAAAGTGTTGTTGCAATTCGGGCTCCAGCCTGTTAGGATAAATAAGCTTAGCTATTTTGTATAACCACTTCTATATCTCATTATTGTACCAAGGTCAATTGAAGATTAGGGCTGTGAGACTCATAGATATATGTCAAGAGAAATGCATGATATTCCAGCCTATCTAATATCAAACTAACTAAACTAACTAAAAGGACAAAAACTACTGATAGGGATGATGTCATGACTTGTTAGCCAGGTAACACCGCCGGTGGAGTCTGATTGGACTGTGTAATGTGCCAAGAGGCCTGGCTGGCCTGTGTACCCACGAAGAGGCTAAACCGGGGTAGCCTCCCACTATAGTTTGCATATAAATGTCATTGTATAACCGTAAACATTGAGTCTCTGCATGGGAATGTCGACACAAACTTCTTGTACAAGTATGGCTTTCTAATATTTGAATAAGTAAATTATCTGGACTTTATTTCTGGTTCAAGTGTATTTTTTATCTAAGCAGAAACTAACGAACACAAGAGGAAAAGGCTGTTTTCCTCAACAATTTGATGATCCTGACGTGATTTCTGCAAGACAATTGGCATAGGACCATAACGTGTGCCTGGGACTAGGCTTTGCCACCGGAGCCCTCGGTTCTCTCCAAGACTGGACCCTTCTCCACACTCACTGGGCCCAAAATAAGAGGTAAGCAGAGACCGCAAACATCTGCACATTGGTCAATTTAAAGGAACTGTATGTAGGCTGTGGTCGTGCTGTTTTAAAAATGGTAATCACAACTGAACGTGGGGTTCCAGCGCCTTCACCTGCAGATAGAAGACACAAGTTTTTCTCATTTTCAGTATATGGACAGGACATGTCTTAGATGAAAGCTCAGAACCTCCAGAATTCATTATGTGCTGATTAAAGTGCCTATAACAAGTTAAACCACTAATTTTATTAAAACACAATTAAATGTAATTATCTTAACTAAGATTTTAAGATTTTGTTATTGTTAATTTAATGTACACAGAAATTCTTATTTGACAAATTAAAATTATAAGAAGACACCTTTATTTTGTTGAAATAATGCTTTAAGTATTGGAAAGATAAAAAACAAACCTGTGCCTAACTTTTACATGGAATTCTCCTTAGCGTGATGTCATCAATAGCTTAAAACTCTCTAGACAGTAATTTTCAACATATGTTTCTCCTAATCAATTTGCCAATTGATTACTAATTTGTGTAAACCTATGATTTATATTTACAACAGTTATTATCCTGCTGCTGGGGTTTAGGTAGTTAAGGATTCAGGTCAGAGAGTCTTTTTAAGTTTAAAACAACTGGATTCAGCACTAAAACTGGCAACCCAAATGAAATGTGAGGCTAATTTCTGCTTTCTGATTGGATAATCATCTTGAGAACCAAAACACCAAATTATAACTTAAATAAATATTACATCATGTCTAATGTTTTTGTTATTAAGAATAAATCAGCATTACAATTGTTATCAGTAAAAGCTATATTTGATTTGAACATGTTTAGTTTGTAGCTGGAGACACAGGCACAGGTCAAGTGTGTTAGTGTTACGTGAAAAATCCCTCAGTCGTCCAGGTAGAATCCATGATAAAAGGAGAAATTAAATTTGTCAACTGGACAAAGTTTATTTGGTCGAAAGCTAATGTCAGCATAGTTAGCTCCTCCCTGCAGCTAGATATAAGCAGCAGAATTTCTCCTTTTATCATGTGTTAGTGTTATGAAATTTAAAATGTTACATACAGTTCCTTTAACAACAATTGAAGTGAGTGGGAGAAGGTAAGGTCAAGGAGGTAAAAGTTAATTAGTTGCGGTACAAATTTAGAGTAATATTTGCACAAGTTCTAGATCAGGGGTCGGCAACCTTTACCACTCAAAGAGCCATTTGGACCCATTTCACACAGTAAAGAAAACACTGGGAGCCACAAAACCCTTTTAAAATTTTAAATGATATAACACTGCATATAACTTTTTTTTTTACCTTTGTGCCATAGAATTACATTTTGAAAATGAACGAACTAAAATAACATATATTTTAATTAAATACAGTGGTCCCTCGCTGTTTCGCTGATTTTTTTTTAATAGTGTATCAACACGTATTGTGTTCTGCATCGTGATTGGCTGAGGGACTGTAGACCTTTGTCTTTGTCCGTCATTCTCCTCCGTGTCTCCTGTACAGAATGCGGTCAGTTTCCCAAATTTATTTAAATGTGATCACGAGCAGTGTGACTCTGAAGCAGTGACGGACTGAGCGGTCATTTGGGCACATGCCAGAAGGGCCGCGGCCGTGCGTCTCACCTGGGGCTGGTCGCGCCGGTCATGCTCTGTCACGGATTTGACCACGATGAGCAGGTGCACATGTCTGCGCGCACACTGCTCCGGGTGGTCAATGCGCATCGGGAAGTAGCGGCAGTGTTTCCGCAGAACGAACTGGTGGAACCTGGAGTCCAGGCGATGGAATCAGTCCTGAGAGCGCACGGATGCGTCCTCACTACAACAAAACCCGCAACAGCGCAGTGGCGCCAGGCGCCTCGGTCAGAGGGACTGTGAAATACAGGCATATTTATACACGCAATATAAAGCTGACTACTTCACAGATTTAGCCTATCGCGGGTTATTTTTACAATGTAACCCCCGCGATAAATGAGGAACCAATGTACTGAGCCGCATCAGAGGGATCAAAGAGCCGCATGCGGCTCTGGAGCCACGGGTTGCCGACCCCTGTTCTAGATACATTTCACATACAGTTCAAAAGCTAGCGTTTGGTACGTTTAAAAGATGTTTGGGATGTCGTGCTGCCTGTGGTAGGCATGTAGTTCTCCCGCATTTGGTACGCATAAAAGTTTTGGCACACTTAAGATTAAATGTGTTTGGTACACCTATTGTGTTGTACCTTTAGAAGATGTTTTGGACGTCAAATAAACTGTAATTAACCAGGGCTAACATGTAATTGAATTAAATTAAAACATAACATGTCTGCTTCCCGGTGTCTAGTAGCATTCTCATCAGTGCAAGATAGCAGGGACAAAATAAATAAATATTTTTTTAAAAGCCTATAATTTAGTTAGAGAACATACAAAGTAGTCAATAATTGAAGTAGAGTACTGACACATACACCACACGTAGACACCGTGATCATGGCTGGGCCACTGAATTCCAAATCCATGTTAACTACTGCTACCCCTCTCAACCTGGACAAATCTTCATCTGCCTCGAGGAAAAAATTTACGATACGGCAGAAGAAGAAGGAAAGTCAGCAAAGCCATCACTGAAACAGCTTTCTTGCTCACAATTCAAACACACACGCGCACACAAAATAAGGGTGCGCGTGTGTGTTTGAATTAAGATTTAAAAATTTTTATGCGTGCACCGTGTCAGGGGTGACAGTTGGGGCCCCTCTCAATGGGCAGGTTTGGTCCTAGGCGAATGCCTATGTTTGCCTAATGGTAAGTCCGCCTCTGATCAAGGGCATGATGCCCTCAGCAAAGAGAGCCAGTATTATATTTCCACACAGCAGATTTCCCCTCCGCGACCTACTGAACAACCACAAAACGTCACAAAGGCTCCTCCCTCTGAAGCACCTAAACCTCTATATCCCATGCAAGAACTATTGGCACTTCAACTGCACCCCCATGTTATGTGACCACTGCACCTTATCCGAATACAGCAACAGCACCACCTAACAGTAACACAGGCAGCAACATTACAGGTTAAGGGAGGAGAACTGGAATGATCACTGGGTGAGAGACTGTACATATGAAAACCAACAATCCCAAATGCAACAGCAGTGGCGAGGCCCGTACCAACTAGCATATTATAGAGAAACAGCAAATCGATCACATTTATCAGATAAAGCAGATCATCCTAAAACCCCAAAGGCCTTGGCCCAAGAACCTCCTCAACGATGGACGATGGATCCCTGCAACGTCGGCAGTGGCTGTCATCATACAATCACAGTCCCAGGGTTGACCCCTGTATAAAACATGAATATGGCCTTGCAGACACAAAAGCTTGGGGTGGCATGTTATGGAAGATGCAAGATATTACAGTTACAAAGTCAAGAACAAGAAACTCCTGATCTGCGGAAGATGGATTGTTTTCCTGGGAAAGTATTTTTGACCCAGTACGCAGAATTTACAGACACTCAGAGGCAAGCCATTCCACAGCATGGTATGACAGTTCAGTAGATGGTCACATTTCTTGGCATCACCAGGTGCAGCAGAAATCATGTACATGGCTGCACACAAAAGGATGAAGATACATTTGTGGCCACCAAGCAAACACTAGCACTTTTTTTTTTTTTTTCCAGAAAAAAGGAGGGAGAAACAGAAAGCAAAGACGAAGGAGGATACAGATGTATTACAGCTACAAACTTAATCCAGTGCAACTGGACTATTGAAAAACTGTTCACATCATAATGTGCCACCAACTATGAATCAATACCTGCCGTGAAGTGGTATCATTCATCAATTCAACATGATTCACGCACCACAGGAAGGCTGTAAATTGCTGCACAATTACAGATCACTTATTCAACCAAAACAATTAATCTAGTCTCTAGAAAGCCTTGGAGGTCTCCAGAAATATCTAGGCTTAGCTATATTGTATAACCACTTCTATAGTTCATTATTGTACCAAGGTCATTAGGCTACGCTCACAGCTGTGAGACTCATAGATATACATATGTCAAAAGAAATGCATGATATTCCAATCTATTTAATATCAAACCAACTAAATAGGACAAAAACTACTGATAGGGATGATGTCATGACTTGTTAGCCAGGTAACACCCCGGGTGGAGTCTGATTGGACTGTGCAACGTGCCAAGAGGCCTGGCTGGCCTGTGTACCAACGAAGAGGCTAAACCGGGGTATCTTCCCACTATAGTTTGCATATAAAAGTCATTGTATAAGCATAAACAATGAGTCCCTGCATGCAATGTCCCTGCAATGTTGACACAAACTCCTTGTACAAGTATGGCTTTCTAATATTTGAATAAGTAAATTATCTGGACTTTATTTCTGTTTCAAGTGTTGTTGTTTTTTTGTAGTTTTTTTTAAATCTAAGCAAAAACTAACGAACACGAGAGGAAAAGGCTGTTTTCCTCAAGCCCAAGTCATTATTTATGAATTAATTTGCAGAGTCATTCTGTGGCCCACATCTTTTCCACATACTAGTGGGTCATGTCCTAAAGCTGAAGCAGGAGACAGCAGAGTGTGGCCGCCTGCTGCATGCTCTGCCCTTCTCTGTGAATGAGGAGCTCTGGCCACACTCTCTCATTAGATCTCCATTAGGCACCAGCCAATAGCAGCAGGCCAGGAGAAATGTCACTCTTTTCAATTTGTCATGATCCTCTAATGATCCATGGCTGTGCAGCGGAAGAGCAGGATACACAGCGCAGCAGAAAAGAACATAAAATGTCCTGCAAAGCAAGCACAGGCGGTAATTGAGCAGCATAGTCAATAACAATGAAAGAGAGGGTTTGTCAGTGAGAAAAGTGCAATGGTTATATATAGGCTCCAACCCTCATGCTCTGGGCTTTCCCAATGAAAATGAGCTGGCAGCATGCCAAAGCCTGAGCTGCAGACAGCTGAGGACCTCACTCTGCGGGCTCCAGCCCTCCTGGCCCTTTGCTGTTTTTTATAATCGGAGTCTGCCACTCATCTGTCAGGAGAAAAAAACACATCCATTCTATTGTATTCAAAGTGCAGATCACCAGGGAGGCATGTGGGGAAGCAGAGTATTGGCACACGCTGCCAGTCTGTGGTGCTGTGCCATCTACAGCAAAAGCCAAAACAAACAACTTCAACCAAGTCACTGATCAAGCTCCCTGCTCTTTAGCAGTGCTTTTCCCACTGTCCACAGACACTGTTCAGAGAATGCATCACTGCTGGAGCTGACCAAGAGTCACGAGACACACAGAACAGTCAGCACAGTGAACATGTACTACTAATGTGTTGCTCATTTTTACTCATTTCATTCTGAAAACCAACAACATTGTCTAATCTGGCACAGTTTTCAAGTCAATGTTCAATGTAAATCTTCTTTGAACCATATCATGCTACACAGATTTCCAGATGGCTGGAGTAATTGTAAACAGCTCAACACATGTCCCAATTTCAGCACGATCCATTCCCAAACTTCAAACAGGAATGTGTGCTGTGATTGCACAGCTTTCTTATGAAATATTCATCCAACCTGTGAAGTGTTGTGTTGCCACCTGCCATGTGTCAACAGCATGCCATCTATTATTGAAGGGCCTGGGTAGAGGTCGGCGCGGCGAGCCCGTGCCACTGGCCTGTGTGCTGGCCCGGAGCGGGCACTCTGTCTGAGCCAGGATCACCCACAGATACAAACAAACAGCACCTTCAAGCAGCACAGTGACAAGTGTCAGGGAGATGCCTGCTCCCAATGACACTCTGACCCTTCACATCCATTATGCAACCACACATCAACACACGCACTTTTCAAACACTTCGCTGACAGGACTATCTAACTGTACCCCAAGAAAAAAGGGCTGTATCCCAGAATGCTTTGCAGCAGATGGACCCAGTTGTCAAGTGATGGGCTCCTCTGATGGCCCCAACCCCACAGCTCCTCTGGGACGCTTTAGTCATGGACTCAGGCCATTAGCTCACATCACCTGACCAACCTCGGGCAATTAAACACGGACATATACAGTAACTCATCACACTATGCCACTGGTGTGCAGTGTCTAACAGACATACTGCTATTGCAGTGGCCACAAAGAAAAAAAACAAAACAAGAAAATAGAAACAGGTGATAAGTCCTCTATTTCAATCACTAAGGTAATGTATATCTGAGCCAGTGGTGAAGACATTGTAAAAAGTAGCAAAACAACTTTGTTGGTGGATAAAAGTTAGAATGGGCTTGATTTTAGAAGAGCTCAGATGAAGCAGGTGGTAGTGTTCCAGTAACATTGCAGAGGCAACCATTTTGAAGTGTGACAGCAGGGAGCCCATTGTTTTACAGGTGTTGAGCAAATAGCAGTGCATAGCTGAGCTGCACGAAGAAAACGCACAAAAAAGCTCCACATGAGCCCAGGCTAGGACTGTGTAGACTGTCAAGACTGAGTCTAGAAGTGTCATATGGATGGATCAGTCTATCTATCAGCATAGGGCACATTGAGTCTCTGCAGAATCAGTTTGTATAGTTCTAAACTCTTACAACTGAGGAAGGACAATTTATCGATTTGATGTTATAGGACATATAGAAGAAATAAATATCTGTGATTGTAGTGGGGGGAAAAAACTTGCTGAAGGTATGATTTGCATTGGACCTCCTCTCAGACCCTCATGCACTGTAACAGAAAGTAGGAGGGACTCTCCAGACTAGCGTCAAAGAGAGAAGCACTGAAACCAAATGATCAAAATTGCATCGTCTCACAGATCAGATCACAATTCCATCTGTGTAACGTATCACAGAAGGAAGCTTGGCTTTAGTTTAAGTGGTTCCCTCTGTGCTCCTTTCGTGATATTACAAAAAGCTTGGTCTTGCTGGAGGACTTGATGGAATCCCAGCTGAAGTATATTTGACATTTTCTGATGCAATAAAAAAAATGTCTAGGTTTATTCTTTGGTTGTATTTTTTCAATAAATATTATTGATTATATTTTTGTTCATTATTTTAATTTGTTGCATTGATGTCTGTCTGGTATAATGCAGATTGGTTTATTTAAAAAAAAAGCTTGGTCCCTGACCTGGAGTGGTGAGGGCCGGAGTGGTGAGCTAAGATGTGGCTCAGGGCTGGTGCTCGGCTGAAGCACTGTACGGGTCCCATGGACAATGAGTGTCCACATGGTATTGAGGTCTGTCTGTGCGTTACATAAGGCTGAGGCTCTGAGGGGGTCGCTGCACTGCCACAGTACACTGGACAAATATAAAGAGTGCATAAAGAAGGTCTTTCATTCACACTGCTCCTCACCACCACAGGCCAAGAGAATGGTGTGGTAGCTGGCTTTTACTCAGCAGAGCAGTAGTCAGGGAGTCAGCTACACTGCATTACACATACAAATGCTTACATGAACACTGTCCCTACTTTTCCCTGTATCGACCTTCATGTTTTCTGTGCAAAATGACCTTTGAACACATGGCTTATTAGAAAGGATTGGTGAGAGGAGAGAAATCAAATCAGCCTAAAGGTTACCAGTCCCAAAGTCTAGTTATTGGCCTGGCCTTTAACTGAGGGCAAATATGATGTCACCAAACACTCCTTCTCACTGTGTCCCACTGTCTCTGCAGAAAACCACTTCGGAAAGAAGAGAACGGCACAAGTCGAGGGGAGTATGCCATGAGCATCCGCAACAAGAAGGCCATGAGCCCCAACAACACTGTGGTATAGACTGACCCCCCACCCCCACTCCCCCTCACACAGGCCTGCCTCAGCCCCCTCACCCGGGCTCCACCCTCTCCTCTCCGCTTGGCATGTTGCCCAGAAACGACAGCATTCAGCATTAAGGGAAGCAGCGGCAGACGGCAGGAGAAATCAAGTGAATGAAAGAAAGATGGTGGAGTATGTGGAGAGGCCCAGCAGGCTGCACATTATGCTCTACGTAAGCGTGCATGGCGCTGACAGTTTGGTTGGCTGCTGACTGGAGAGGACTGTCTGCCAGTTTGCTGCAGATCCAGGCCTGGTGACATGTGCCCATAGACCACAGTGCAGTCCCCTGGGCCTCAGGACAGACATCAACAAAACATGCATGCACTTTGACACACAATGCAACCTTTTCTAGAGCCTCCACCTTCTGTTCTCCATCTGACAGCTCTGCACCCTCACACGGACTCATTGGACTATGCAATCTAAAGTGGAATCAAGAGGAGCGAGCGTGCGTATGTGCATGGCCTGGACTCCATGAGGACTCTATGTAATATACTCAAGTCAGTCATGCTTTTCTTTACGTATCCACCTTTATTTTTGTACTGTCTTGTACATTCTCCACACTTGAAAATAACTTGATGAGGTTATTTTATCACTGGATCTCTATGTTTTTTAAGTGAGTCATTTCTACAGTGTAGTCCATGTGTGATACATGCTTTAAGGCTGCAGATGCGGTCTCCTATCCCTGTGTGTGTGAATGGTCATCTCCAGCTGTGTGCTCCATCGCGTTGTTTGTTGTCTTGAGGTCAGCTAGATGCCTTCAGCCATCTTTTGTTTAGATGTGACAATCTTTCTTTTCTGTGTCACAAGGGCTTAGCCCATCGCAATAGAAACAGGGGACATGAGCCAGGGCTTGACCTTGTGAGTTTGATCCAATAGTCAGAGCTCAGGTTACTCTGAGCAAAGCCCCAGCGGGCTGTCACTGGCCTGTCCCACAGAGACACCAGTCTGCTGTGTGTGATCTGTCTCCCTCTGTCTGTCTCTCTCTATTCTCTCTCTCACTCTATCTGTCTCCCTCCTTCTCTCTCTCACTCTCTGTCTGTCTCTCTCTTCCTCTATCTGTCTCTCTCTCCCTGTCTCTCTCTCCTGTCATTTCTCTCCTCCTTCTCTCTCCCTGTCTCCCTCTCCTCTCATCTGTCTATCCTGTTGTCTGTGGGTGCATGCTGAGGTATGGGGTAACTCTGGCTGTGAGTAGAAGTGTAGCTTTAGTCTAAATAAGTGAACATTTGGAAAGGCATGCTTGCATTGAAACATGCACAGGTCTTAGCCACAGTACACCCGCCCTGAGAGAAAGAGATAATGGATGCATGAATGTAAATACTGCTATTTAAATCTCTGCCTTCTGGACTGTTATTCATGTACAGTGTAACAACATACAGTATGTTTCTACATAGTAACGCTGAAACAATGTGCAACCATTTAGAATTAAGTCAATGTTGTCATGTTGTTGGAGCAAGCCATTAATGTATATATGGCAATCAATAGTACACACTCAATTTATGCATTATACCAAACAGCTGTGGAAACAACGTGCATAAGTTGATTTTGTGGCTGAGTTTTCACTTGTAAATAAAGCTGTACAGAAAATAGACTTGGTACTTTTTGCTCCAACTTTACCAACTCCAACCCTCGTTCTGCCCAAATCTCCTAAAAAGGCTGTTTTTTAACTGGTGGGATTACCATTAATCATTCATTTCATTTCATTTCACACAGAAACGTATATGGTATCTCTTCATATATAATAACTACACCTTAAAGGGCCACTATGCAACTTTTCTTATAGAGGGCCTGCTACTGTCTCTGTGAAGGTGTTGCTTTGGGGCAGTGCTTCTGCCCCCTAGGAAGAAGAAAAAATTTCACGCCCCCCTCCCTGCACGCGACTATAAATAGTATTATTTGTCTACAAAATTGTTATTAGTACACCTCTGCATAACATTGTATCCTTTTATTAACATTGAAAACAAAAAAGAAAGAAAGAAACTTCCAACAAAGACTGCACTCTGCAGTCTTTTTGCACTGAGGACTCAAATATTGTGTTTTTAAAGATCCCATGACATGGTACTTCTTGATGCTTTTATATGGCTCCTTAATGGTTCCCTAATACTGTAAATGAATCCTTCTTCAAAATCAACACTCGAAACAGAGATAAGCTGAGAAAGAGTAATTTTTCTCACTCAGAACACTCTATAATGGGCGTTGTTGCTTGAATGCAAATGAGGAGAAAAAAGCTGGCCAATAGTAGAAGGTGGGGGCGTGGCTAAATGCTCCGCTGTCTGCTCTGAGCGCTCTCTGATCCATTTCCTTGTTTTTGCACGGGGGGAGAGAGTTGAAGAGTTCCATTGAAAAATAAACACATTTCCACATAAAATAAAATTAAACCACTGCTGTTCAAAGGTCCAGAGGCTCAGATAAAGGACTTCCGAGCCTAGAAACACTCGGACGTGCCTCCAGGCAAATAAAAAAACGCATTTCGCATTGCGTAGCGCATTCACAGTCCAAACTCTATGGGCGGGATATACAGGGACGCTGAGCGGAGACAGAGGGAGGGGCTGGAGCTGCATTTGCCGATCTGACGTCAATAAGGTGCCTTGTCCGAACTCGCCCGTTTCAACACTGGTTTTGTGTAACGCAGAAAAGGACCGCAAATGCTCAGTTTAGACATTTCGCAACTTTTAGCCATGCGGGGGGGCCTAAACAGGGTAGGGGAGCTCACATTAACATTCAAAAACCTCAGAAAGTGAAAATTTCATGCAATGGGACCTTTAACGCAGCTTTGCGCACATTTGTTTACGTTTTACAGAAACAAAACTTAAAACTACATTGCATAAACTAAAAGCACTTAAAAAAACGCTCACTCCTTGTGCTACTGATGCGTCAGCTTCTGTCGGACTAAAGGACATGACTCAGTGGAATATACGTATTTTTTTTCTGTGACAGAGGATGTTTTTTTAAAAAATCTTCTATGATGTTCTGCTGATGGTGAGTCTGTTCTGTATATCGCGTATTTAAGGTTGCCGACCCCTGCCCCAGAGCAACAATGAGAGCGCCACTGCCAACTACTGTTGTTGATGCGTGAAAAGTCCCTCAGTCGTCCAGGTAGAATCCATGATAAAAGGAGAAGTTCAATTTGTCAACTGGACAAAGTTTGTTTGGTTGAAAACATTTCGCCGCTCATCCGAGAGGCTTCGTCAGAGCTGACACTTTTATCATAGTGTTGTTGATGTGCAATTACACTTAGTTCTAGTACAGTACGGCAAAAAAGCATGTTTCCCAGGGTCACCCCCCCGCATGAAAACACACATTCCCGATCATGTATCATGACAATCTACACATCAAATGAAACCCTACAGTCTCCTCTCTTTGACTATGCAATTCATTTCCCGGCACAACAATCACTCCCCGAGCACATGGGGCTTTTATACGGAAAAGCACAAAACGGAAAAGCACAAAGCTTACCTTTGAAGGCTCTGCCCAGGTCAAATTCAGCATTTCACCATAAGCTTGGTCTCAATCTGTCCGTAAGGATCCAGCGAATAAAATCCAGTAAAACAATTTAGTCCAAAACATGTGTTAGATCCATTACGACGTGTGATCCGGCAACATGCTTGTCATTGTTTACCCAAAACCATGAGCCTTGCTGAAGGCGAAGGCGGAGCCCAAATGTCCTTCTGCGGCTCTCGTATTCAAAATGGCTGCTTCTGTATGGGGAAGATCCCTCTTTTATGTGACTATATCTAAGTCCAAAAGAATACTTTGATTTCGTGATGGAAGTGAAAAGGCTTGGAAAACAATGTATTTTTGAATGGGTATCTTCAATTTCGGTAATTAACGGGTAAAAATCTTACACACTGTCCCTTTAAAGTATTTCAGGCAGGGTTTGAGGTCTTATAAAGCTTCAAAGGATGTGATTTTGATAAAGATTTGTGGGGAATTTTGTTCAGTAGAAACAACTGAATCTGTTTTTTTTTTTTTTTTTAACAAAATGTTATTGCTTTGTCTAGAATCCATCATGATGAAGGCAAGCAGGTTACAGCACTAAGCTACATTACAATTCAGATCTGTGGAGAGTCACCCCTATTCACAGAGGAAATTATGATATTTTTGAGCAATAGAAACACCCGTAATGAATAAATGCTAGATGGATATGTTTGAAGTCACACCATAGAATATTCCAGGGAAAGCGGAAAATAGTGACTAGGGGGCCCCCAAATCAAATTCAGCTTAGGGCCCCCATAAAGGCTTGGGCCGGCCCTGACTCCAGTTATGTTTGTGATAAAGAACATCAGAAAGTACAGCTCTGGAAAAAATAAGAAACCACTGCAAAATTATCAGTTTTTCAGATTTTACTACTTATAGGTATGTGTTTGGGCAAAAGGAACATTTTTGTTTGAGTCTACAAACTAGTTCCAAATACAAATATGATCGTTTTGAGCATTTATTTGCAGAAAATGGTCAAAATAAGAAAAAAGATACATGTTTTCACACTTCAAACAATGCAAAGAAACAAGATCAAATTCATTTTAAAACAACATAATACTGATGTTTACACTTAAGAAGAGTTCAGAAATCAATATTTGGTGCAATAACCCTTATTTTTAATCACAGCTTTCATGCATCTTGGCATGCTCTCCACAAGTCTTTCACATTGTTCTTGGGTGACTTTATTCCACTCCTGGTGCAAGAACTGAAGTAGCTCAGCTTTGTGTTTGTGTTGGAATTCAATAGACGCTGGAATGGAATGGCTGTAATACATGTAGAGATGCTGATTTCAGAAGAAAATGCAGTGGTCTCTTATTTTTTCCAGAGCTGTAATGTAATATGGGCCCTTTAAAGGAAAAGTAGCGTTATTTTACAATATGAGCCTTCTTTCGGTAATAAAACAAGTCGTTTGACTCACCCATATCACGTTCGTGTCATTTGGAGCTGTTTGGTGAAAGTTATGTTGTAGTGTATCCGTTAACATGAGTATTCGGGGCATTACTTTGCGGTCTCCAAATAACACAAACTTTAGCACTTTTCAAATCATAGAAGCCTGATGTCTTAATGTAAGATTTCGTCTGAAGCAAAAGTGGCCTGTAATCCGAGATTTAGCCATAGTTTCGAGTAGATGAGGAGGCCAGTGCGCATGCGCGGACTGTGCTCTGAGCTCCCGGGACCCAAACATGAAACGCAAAGCTGAAAACTATGGATAAATCTCGGATTACAGGCCACTTTTGCTTCAAACGAAATCGTAGACTAAAGACATCGGGCTTCTATGATTTGAAAAGTGCTAAAGTTTGTGTTATTTGGAGACCGCAAAGTAATGCCCCGAATACACATGTTAACGGATACGCTACAACATAACTTTCACCAAACAGCTCCAAATGACACCAACGTGCTATGGGTGAGTCAAACGACTTGTTTTATTACCGAAAGAAGGCTCAGATTGTAAAATAACGTTACTTTTCCTTTAAAGCTAATTAATATTACACCAGTTACACCAGGCGTCATATTATGCCTAGTTTTCAAACCCAAAACAATACCATAACATCAAAATAAGCCAATAGAGTGGGCTACAAGATTTCACCGCTAAGCATTACAGACACTCGTTAATTCCTACGGTGTGCATTTACCTAATGGTGTGAAACAAACGCAGGGACGGGCCTGGAGCCGGTGGAGCCGAGGCGCACTGGAGAGGAAAGTGAATGGATCCCACGGCACTCAGCCCGCGCGCTTTGGACGTGCCACTTGACACTAACGCCAAAGGACACTCTGAGCAATTTAAACATTCATGCAGCCTACTGTCCGGCCGGAGCGCTGTGGAGCCCGCTGTTATAAAAGCAAAGTGACAGCGCTGGACCAGGGGACGAGGGGACTGTCCATGTTTGGATAAGCTCTCTGTGCTTCTTAGCCAATAGTGGAAGAAGGACTCAATTTTGTTAAGTAAAAGTACAGATACTGGAGCAGAAAAACACTCAAGTAAAAGTACCACATGAAAAAAAATCTACTTGTATTGTGTGGCAAAAGGAGAAATTCAATTTGTCAACTGGACAAAAGTTTATTTGGTCGGAGACGTTTCGCAGCTCATCCAAGCTGCTTCTTCAGTTCTGGTAAGACGCTGGTGGACACTGGCTGAAGGGAGGAGCTAACTACAATGAAATTACTTTGAAACTACCACACCTACTTGTTTTCAGTTTCTGTTAGTTATGTGGGCCTATTCAATATGCAGTGGGAGTGGAGTGTGGGTCTTGTTCGCAGAACCATTCAGGGCCATAATGGGTGTTTTCACACCTCTGGAGCTGACCTGGTTGCCTGGTTGTTTTCTTTGTTGTTTTAAAGATCCCATGACATGGTACTTCTTGATGCTTTTATATGGTACCTTAATGGTTCCCTAATATTGTAAATGAATCCTTCAAAATCAAGCCTCAGTGCATGAGAGAGCCTTATGAACACAGTCAGAGTCATAAATATCTCTCTCAAACACTTTTTTCTGGGCATTGTTGCTTGAATGCAAATGAGGAGGACAGAGACAGGCCAGTGCAGCGGGTGGGGGTGTGGCCAAATACGCAGCTGTTTCCTGGATTAGCAGTGCGATGTGCGCTGTCCCCCACTTCCGCGTTTTAAGCGTGGGGGAAGACATGAGGCGCTTTCCATTTTAAAAAAAACACATTTCCACAGAAAATAAAATTAAACCACTGCTGTTTCAGAGGTTCGGAGGCTCGGATAAAGGACATCCGAGCCTGGAAACACTCTCACGTGTCTCCAGGCAAATAAAAAAACGCGTCTCGCATTTCGTAGCTCCTTCGCGGTCCAAATTCTCTGGGCGTGATTTCCAAAGACGGTGGGTAGACATCCAGACGGGGGTGGAAACCTTTCCGCGAGTGTGACGTCAGAAATTTCGCTTGTTCAGAATCGCCCGTTTGGGCTGTCTTTTTTTTAAACGCGGAAAAGGATCGCAATTGCTCAGTTTACACATTTTGCAACTTTTATCCATGGGGGGGGGGGCTAAACAGGGTAGGGGAGCTCACATTAACGTTCAAAAACCTCAGAAAGTGAAAATTTCATGCCATGGGACCTTTAACAGAAACTGTAAACAAATAGGTGTGATAGTTTCAGAGTAATTTCATTGTAATTAGCTCCACCCTGCAGCTAGTTATAGGCAGTGTCCACCAGCGTCTGACCAGAACTGAAGAAGCAGCTTAGATGAGCTGTGAAACGTATTCGACCAAATAAACTTTTGTCCAGTTGACAAATTGAATTTCTCCTTTTGCCATGGATTCTACCTGGATGACTGAAGGATTCTACACACACTTGTTTTGTCTAACTTTTCCAGTGGAGGGGTCCGTCACATGCTTTCCTCCATGGAAATGTTACTGTTATTGCTTTGTCTGGAACGTTTCGCAGTATGGCATTAAACCTTTCTATCTTCATGGAGACCAAACCAGACCAAGTTATAGATCAGATCTGTGGAGAGGCGACCCCACTCACAGTCAGAATGTCTGTTTTTCTAGGTATTTTTGAGCTCTAAAATCACCTGTAATTGAATAAACGTAAAGTAGAGCTGTTTATTGTCACACTGTGGAACATTCCAGGTAGAGAAATTCATCTGTTAACCTCTCCATAGAAACAAGCAGACCTGCCACCAAAAAGTTACACAGGGTGCCTTTAAGTAAAAAATACATGTGCAGCTCTGGAAAAAAACAAGAGACCACTGCAGTTTTTACTGAAATCAGCATCTCTACATGTATTACAGCCATTCCATTCCAGTGTCTGTTGAATTCCAACACAAACACAAAGCTGAGCTACTTCAGTTCTTGCACCAGGAGTGGAATAAAGTCACCCAAGAACAATGTGAAAGACTTGTGGAGAGCATGCCAAGATGCATGGAAGCTGTGATTAAAAATAAGGGTTATTGCACCAAATATTGATTTCTGAACTCTTCGAAAACATATATTTTTTGTTATTTTGTCATTTTCTGCAAATAAATGCTCTAAACGATCATATTTCTATTTGGAATTTGGGGGAAATGTTGTCAGTAGTTTATAGACTCCTTCCTTTTGCCCAAATACATACCTACAAGTAGTAAAATCAGAAAAACTAATAATTTTGTCATGGTCTCTTATTTTTTTTCCAGAGCTGTAGCTACCTACTCTCAAATGTAGTTAAGTAAAAGTAAAAAGTATCCACTGAAAAATGTACTTAAGTAATGATATACCTAAACCAGGGGTCAGCAACCTGCGGCTCCGGAGCCGCATGTGGCTCTTTGATCCCTCTGATGCGGCTCAGTACAGTGGTCTTTCGTTTATCGCAGTGGTCACGTTCTAAAAATAACCCGTGATAGGTGAAATCTGCAAAGATATTATAGAATGAAACCAAAGATCCAAACTTGTTTTCAGGCCCTAAACATATTGCGTGTATTTCACAGTTCCTCTGACCGAGCCTCTTCGTCCTGGCGCCGCTCCACTGTCGCGGGTTTTGTCGGGGAGGAAACTTGCAAACATACAGCACTTCAGAGTCACACTGCGATTGAACATTTATATAAATGGCAAACTGAACGCATTCTGTACAGGAGACATGGAGGAGAATGGTTGACGAATCAGCAAAGGTCTACAGTCCCTTAGCCAATCAGGACGCAGAACACAATGCGCGTTGATACACTATAAAAAAATGGAATAAAAAAATCCGCGAAACAGTGAGGCCGCGAAAGGTGAACCGCGATATAGAGAGGGACCACTGTATTTAATTAAAATGTATTTTATTTTAGTTCGTTCATTTTCAAAATGTAATTCTATGACACAAAGGCAAAAAAGACGTTATATGCAGTGTTATTTCATTTAAAATTTCAAAAGGGTTTTGTGGCTCCCAGTGTTTTCTATACTGTGTGAAACGGGTCCAAATGGCTCTTTGAGTGGTAAAGGTTGCCGACCCCTGACCTAAACATTTCTCTTGAGTACAGTACTTTACTTTACCTTCTTACCTTCCAGCGCTGCTCTTAGTTTCTACAGAGCGGACCCAGGCTGATACAGACCACATAACTGTAAGCCTTTGTAAGCCTTTGTGAAGTCTAGAATCTGCAGGTCTTTTGCCTGGAATGTTGCCACAGTATGGCATTAAAATCATCTATCTTCTTGGAGCAAGCACGTGATTCAACTGTGTTTTTAATTCTGCAATAAAAACAAGTCAAGTTTGAATAAGCCAAAATAAGTTTTAAAGGTCTTTAAAGGCTTATTACACAAAATTGACTCTTGTGAGCTTTACGCCATGTTATAATGTTGTTCCCTCTTCAAAAACAGACCTGGAGTTACGTTTTCTTTCATTCACATGTTTGAATAATCCTGCATTAGATGTCTGTCTGCATCTCCAAACCTCAAAATGCTCTGTTCCACCTCGTGATGTAGTGATATCTGTGTAATCCCTCAGTCGTCCAGGTAGAGCTGAAGTTTTATTTTGTCATGTGGTGGTAGTTTTCAAGTTAACAGCTATAGCCTTTACCTTTAGTTCAGTAGAGTCTGGCAACTCCAAGGCTGAAATTATTCAAAATGATTCTTGTGAAAGTGTATGGAGTTTAAAAACACAATGGATACTCCATTGTGTTTTTAAACTCCATACACTTTCACAAGCCCTCTGCTTAAATATGTAGGATTTGTGAGTTAAATGTGTGAATGAAACACAGATCTGGGTGTGTTTTTGATAAGGAAACATGATACTGGGTGTGTTTTTGATAAGGAAACATGATACTGGGTGTGTTTTTGATAAGGAAACATGATACTGGGTGTGTTTTTGATAAGGAAACATGATACTGGGTGTGTTTTTGATAAGAAAACATGATACAGGGTGTGTTTTTGATACAGAAACATGATACAGGGTGTGTTTTTGATACGGAAACATGATACAGGGTTTGTTTTTGATAAGAAAACATGATACAGGGTGTGTTTTTGATACAGAAACATGATACAGGGTGTGTTTTTGATACGGAAACATGATACAGGGTTTGTTTTTGATAAGAAAACATGATACAGGGTGTGCTTTTGATAAGAAAACATGATACAGGGTGTGTTTTTGATAAGAAAACATGATACAGGGTGTGCTTTTGATAAGAAAACATGATACAGGGTGTGTTTTTGATACAGAAACATGATACTGGGTGTGTTTTTGATACAGAAACATGATACAGGGTGTGTTTTTGATAAGGAAACATGATACAGGGTGTGTTTTTGATAAGGAAACATGATACAGGGTGTGCTTTTGATAAGAAAACATGATACAGGGTGTGTTTTTGATACAGAAACATGATACTGGGTGTGTTTTTGATACAGAAACATGATACTGGGTGTGTTTTTGATACAGAAACATGATACAGGGTGTGTTTTTGATACAGAAACATGATACAGGGTGTGTTTTTGATAAGGAAACATGATACAGGGTGTGTTTTTGATACAAAACATGATACTGGGTGTGTTTTTGATCAGGAAAAATAATACTGGGTGTGTTTTTGATAAGGAAACATGATAACATAGATCAGAAAATAGTGTAATATGAGGCCTTTAAGAAAAAATAGGCGCACAATACCAAATTAGTACTGTTTAGCTTTTAACTTAAGATGAAAATAAGTGAATTAACCTTTTGTATATAGTATAACTTTCTTTGTGTGGTCCTGCTGCCTTATCTATAATCCAGGGATGATTCTAGTTTATCCACAGTCCGTTTCAAAGCTGTCCTTCACTACGTTTGAGGAGCCTCTCTCCCTCCTTCCTCTTTCTCTCTCCCTCCTCTCCTCTCTCTCTCTCCCTCCCTCCTCTCTTTTCACCTGAGAGCCCTTTGGTCAGCGCTAATTACCCCCAGACCTCCAGCTGCCTCCTCATCAGGTCAGAGTGTGCATACGCTGCTCCAAGGCCCTGCAGAGGATGGGGGAGAGCCGGGCGGGGCCAGGCCGGGGTACCTGTGGGACTGTGATTACATAAGCTGCTGCTAATGAGAGAGGGCTTCTTTAGCGAGGAAAAAAAAAAAAGACGAGTTCAAACGCTAGCAACAGTGGCGGCTGACAGATGCAGCCCGAGGCCAAGGGGGACTTGATTAGACGCGAACTCACCTATCCACGTAGACGTGCAGGAGAGGCGAGCAGCGGGGGAAGGGGGAGCTTTGATGAGAAAACCGATGCTTCCTGAATCGGCTCTTGCCCGGGTCAGTCGTGAGGGCGTGGCTTCAGTCTGTGTGGAGTTATTAGTCACATTGTGCGATTTTACCAAACCAGTCACGCGTCAGTCTCAGCATGGGCCCTCTGATGCAGTGCCCACTACTGAAGAAAATTCCATGAACATGTTAATGACATCCAAAAACCAATCATAACACACTGATGTCCATGCAGCTTTCAGCACTCTTGCACTTTACAAATTGCACCTTCACTTTTGCACCTTACATATTGCACATTTCATTCAAACTTTCCTTCTTGTTGGAAGCGTACACGTTCACCTGTATGTCTTATGTCTATTGTTGATGTTTGTGTACACTTCATGTCCATGAGTGTAGCTGTGTGTGTGTGTGTGTGTGTGTGTGTGCGTGTGTGTTTATGCGTGTTTTTAGTTTAAAGGAGAATTAACGTTTTTTTACAATCTGAGCCTTATTTCTGCAATAAAACAAGTTGTTTTACTCACCCATGGCACTTTGGTGTCATTTGGAGCATTTCCGGAGATGTTTTAGATTAGTGATATCGATTAACGTGAGTGATCGGGGCACGACGTTGCAGTCACCAAAATAACACAAACTTTGGCACTTTTCAAATCACAGAAGCTCGCTGTGTCAGCGTAGACTTTAAAGGGATATGCCACCCCCAGGTCAAATTTGGGCATCTCCCCACAGTCCAGAGACTAAAATAAGTGGTGGAAAGCGTTTTCCTGCTCACCCAGCCATTGTCCGAGTCTGTCACCACTGACCGCCGCGGTATCTGGTGCTCCTCCGCCTTAGAATGGAGTCTAACGTAGCCAGAGAAAGATTTCGTCCAAAAGGAATTAATTTGCTCGATGCGTTTCCCAATTACTTTGTGTGTAGTGCGCATTCATATCGAGTGCAAATAAATGTGCAAATCAACACGGAGAGCTTGACTTGGTCATTTTGGGTGGGAACTATTTTCCAGTGCGTAAGAATACAGCCGTATCACGCAGCACGCTACCAAGGGAATCCCAGTTACGCACCGGGAAGGGAGTTCCCCTGTTGCACAACGTGGTGCGTGATACGGCTGTATTCTTACGCACTGGAAAATAGTTCCCACCCAAAATGACCAAGGCAAGCTCTCCGTGTTGATTTGCACATTTATTTGCACTCGATATGAATGCGCACTACACACAAAGTAATTGGGAAACGCATCGAGCAAATTAATTCCTTTTGGCCGAAATCTTTCTCTGGCTACGTTAGACTCCAGTCTAAGGCGGAGGAGCACCAGAAACCGCGGCGGTCAGTGGCGACAGACTCGGACAATGGCTGGGTGAGCAGGAAAACGCTTTCCACCACTTATTTTAGTCTCTGGACTGTGGGGAGATGCCCAAATTTGACCTGGGGGTGGCATATCCCTTTAAGTGGAGTCCAAAACCCGATATCCAGCTATATTTTCATCTGATGATGTCATCATAGAGGACAGCGCGCATGTGCGAATTCCCAGCTGATTCGCAGATAAACACCGCTCTGAACTTTTCTAGTCTGGTTAACACCTGACCATATCACAAGTGAGATATGGGTCTGGAAACTCGCTTCGAAAAATCCCGTAGCGGAGGTGTGGTT
Organism: Paratrypauchen microcephalus; assembly: GCA_036785185.1. Lineage (NCBI taxonomy): Eukaryota > Metazoa > Chordata > Actinopteri > Gobiiformes > Gobiidae > Paratrypauchen > Paratrypauchen microcephalus. The sequence continues at coordinate 2,849,555 of JAVJIX010000085.1, forward strand.
AGCGATTGCCAACGGCCGTTTATTGGGCGTTATGAATGTCTATCATTGAGCGTATACGTAAGTCCATAGCCAATCATGTCAGTTGTCAGTTCAAACTACAAGCTTCCGTTTGTCATGTAGTACGCGTCACCGTCTTGCCACACCTCCCCCGCTCTCTGATTGGGGCCCTAAATCTGGGACTCTCGCTTGGACGAGTTTCCAGGCCGCCTTCCACGGAACGGAAGCGGCCTGGGAATTCCCAGGCTAGGACTTTTCTGTTGCGAGAGAGACATGGCTGAAGATTCGGACTTTGAGACTGAAGAGGAGTTATTTGAGTATGATGGCTGTCCTTATCGTTTTGTGCCTGAGTATACGCAGGGCTCTCAAGTTTTGAGCGGGGTCGTGCGTGAGACTGTAATTTCCGAGGAGGGGGGGGGCGCTTGAATTGCGTGAGAAATGCCGTGTGAGCGTGTGAATACGTCGAATTGCGTGTTGAGAGCCCTTTTTGTCTAAAGAGCAAACTTAAACTACAAAGCAACTAATGAGAGTTGCACCGGGCCCGCGTCTCACCGCGTCTCACCATGGGCAGTTCGGCTCTGGGCCGCGCGTATTCCGCGCGCAAGCCGTCGGGGGAGACACGTTACGCACAGACGGAGACAGGGACAGGGACCGGAGTCGGTGCGTCTCAGAGGAGACGTGGCACCGGGGTCTCAGGACGTTCCCGGGGGACGGCGCGGCGCGGTCGGGAGCAGACGCGCCGTCCCCCCCTCCCCCTGCCCCCGGAGCAGGGGGAGGGGGGGCGGCGCTGAAAACGCGCGGAGCCTGCATAAACAGCCACACAGACCGATTTTCTGGGCACAAAAAAAAAAAAAGAAAGAAAGAAAGAAATCAGCGTGAGAAATGCCATGTGTGGCGTGTGAGCGTGTGAACACGTCGAATTGCGTGTGTCACACTCTCAATGTGTGAGACTTGAGAGCCCTGGTATACGGATGAGGAGACAGAATGGATACGGAAAGAATGAAGCAGAGACAGTTTTAGGAGCAGCGCAGAGAACAGCTATCGGTTTTGCATTACTTCTCAGAATCGTGCGCTGAATCCGCTGGCCTTCTTTCTTTTCCTTTGCTGGTAAAAAATCGTCCTGACTGAAGTGGGTACTGCAAACACGATGGTCCAAACGTCTTACAGCTTTGCGTTTCATGTTTGGGTCCCGAGAGCTGAGAGCGAAATAAGTTGTGACTGCGCACATTCGCACTGGCCTCCTCATCTACTCTAATCTATGGCTAAATCTCGGATTAGAGGCCACTTTTGACTCAAACGAAAGTGTAGACTAAGACATTGAGCTTCTGTAATTTGAAAAGTGCTAAAGTTTGTGTTATTTTGGTGACGGCAACATCATGCCCCGATCACTCACGTTAACAGATATCACTAATCTAAAACATCTCCGGAAATGCTCCAAATGACACCAAAGTGCAATGGGTGAGTAAAACAACTTGTTTTATTACCGAAATAGCCTAGTCAATTAAAAGTAGTTACTTCCTACAAATGTACAGTTACAAGTATGTTTAGAAGTAGTGCTGTCAAGTGAAAGCGCAAAATGTGCTGGAAAATACTAGCCTACACAAAATACTTCTGTTTAATATTTTAATGGGATTTTATCTCAGTCTTTTAGACAAAACATGAATAATTACAAGGTTTAAAGCTGTTTCAATCATCAATCCACACATTCTTTGAACTCGATGCAGTTGTGTGTTTGGTGGCATAACAGTGAGTCAGTTGTGCATTGGGACTTTCTCAGGAACTATCTCACCCTAGAGCCTTAATATTTTAAATGTAGCCCATTACAATTACATGTCTGGAATTATACTCAATTATAAGAGCACGTTTAAAAAGCAATTGTGGAAAAAAGTCCTTGTCAAAGCCTGATCTCATCAGATCTGAGCAGCTAAACTGGCCCTGATTAGTATTTGGAGGGAGACAGAAGGGAATTCCAGGTGCAGTGAGGCACCAGAGGCAAAACTGCCATTGCGTCGTTAGGTAAGAGACTTCACCCACCATTGCCTAGAAAGAATGAGTGATGGTGGTCAGAGGGCCGATGGTGCAGATTGGCAGCCTTGTTTCTGTCAGTCTGCCCCAGCGGAGCTCTGGCTACAATAATCATTTCCCTCCACCAGTTATGATGTGAAGGAATAATGCACAAAAGTGTAAAGAAACTTGAGTGTCTGGAAAAGTGCTATATAAGACTAATGCATTATATATATATATATATATATATATATATATATATATATATATATATATATATATATATATATATATATATATATATATAAAAACAATTTAGACAAAAATGTACTCATTTACAGTAATTGTGTTAATTAGTGCCTTTCCACCCCTCCCATTAGGCCAATTCCCTCCTATAAGCATGATTGCATATTATAGTTTGATAATATGATTTTTGCAGATCAGAACAAAGATTAATGCGCAGTGTGTCTTTGGAGCCCTACTGTCATGTCATCTGTTATTGTGAGAGGAGAGCCTGTGGTAATGCGGTTAGACCTTACAACAATGCTTAATCACCACTAACTGCATTAGGCCTTAGGTAATTGTTTTTGCGTGGTGTATGCATGGGCCTATTCCAATCTATTCCTCTCACTGTCAATGATGGACGGGCAGGGTGAGCGAGGGCTTTTGCCACTGTGAGGGAAGGAGGAAGAGGAGGGAGGGGGTACCGCCGAAATAGTCTTGTTTACCTCCAATGTCTGGCTCCACCTTATCTTGTTACAAAGCTGCTGGGATGGTCTAGTGATGGATGCGCGATGTGATGGCGAGAGGCAGCTTAACTGACAGGCTGACAAAGATCACGGACGAGCGTGGGCTAATGCATGTCCTGTCATTTTCCCGGAGAGACACCTGAGCTCCGGGTTCCATTCAATAACAGTAAACAAGACGGCCAATCGTATCACTCCGCCATCTACATTATGGTAAATTGGCCATTTCCCTTATCAGCGGGCATTCCAAAGTGCCCTAAATGTCACATTACAATTCTGAGCCAGGGATCTGTTTTTGTGAAATAACAGTGTGACTAAACGTTTATCAAAAATTGTTCTTTTATTATTCAGCTGCAACCAAGCATCTTATAAAGTCATAGAATTTAAATGTTATAATGAGTATTTTATATTACAAGCTCTCTTCTCATATACTTTATAAACATAATACCACTTTAAGATTTTTAAAATAGCTCACTGTACATAAAAACCTTTTCACAAGTCCTTTTTGGTCTGAGTGGATGCAGAGCCGTGGTCTGACCCGCTCTGCTCTGGACTAAGCAGCAGGTCACATGGGGTAGAACTGTGAGGCGGCCTCTGATGACTGGATCTCTATCTGCGCCATTTTGAACTGCGTGCACTGCAGCCATTTGCGCAGAGCGACAGGGGGGGCACCTGCCGCTTGGCCCTGGAGGCACTGGTGGTTCACCCGGTTCTGGATCGCCTGGAGTCGCAGGCGCAGCCCTGCAGACAGGTGCTACGGACAGAGACATGTGTCAGATGGAATACAGTAGCAATATTCTGTTATATGGTGCATCATTGAAATCATATTTTTAATTATAATGTAGGTATTGGCGGTAATTTACCAGTAGTAGAAGTTATAAGAAATGTATGTAACCTGCACTCTTACTGTTTTTTGTTTTTTTTGTTTTTTTGTTTTTGTTTTAAGATACTGCAATCACAAATGGACCTGCAGCTTGTCAGATAGAGGACACAAACAGGTTTGTCTCATTCTCAGTACATGGACAGGCCTCATGTAAAAGCAAAGCAAAGCATGCACTAGCACAGGTTCAGGGCTGGCTGCAGGTGCTGGAGTTTAGGCAGTGACCAATCAGATCAGAGAGAGGCATTTTAGGTTTAAAACAACTGGATTTCACTATTGAAACTGACAACCCAAATGAGAGACTCATGTGAGGCTCATTCTGCTTTTTGATTGGATAACACTGGTCTACAAGTAAAATGCTTCCGGAACAAAAGTAGTGAAATTTGTCACTAATAAAGAAAAAGTAAGTCAGAAGTGCTGATTGGCTATAGTTTCCAAGATATTGTGTCAAAATAGGAAATGTATGCAAAATAAGGCAAAAACGGTAGTTTATCAGAAGGTACAGTGTGTCTACAAGGAACCAGTTCTATCTGAAACATGTCTGCACATTCCAATATATTCATTTTAATATGTCTAGAGTTTTAACATGTATCAATATATAATATATATATTATTATTATATCATTAAATATCTTGAATACATTAGCTATCCAGAACAGTTATCAAGTGATTTTCAGTTCATCTTATCATTATAAATTGAGCCACTTTAATCTCAGAAGCAGATCAAGTCCAAAAATTTGTAGACCAGTGTCATGTTGAGAACCAGAACACCAAATTATGACATAAACAACTTGGCCATCATGTCTGTTTTTGTAATTAGAATAATTAATTAGTAATTAGACTGTTATCAGTAAAAGTTATATTTGATTTGAAGGTGTTGACCTTGTATCTGGGGACACATAGGTCACAGGTCATACGTTTATGCAATTTAAAATCAAATCTTACATACAGTTCCTTTAAACATACATATTATCACCATCGTAATCTTTTAAAAGCCATTGTAGATTCATTTTGCGCCAGGTGTTACATATGTGAGAACAGATTTTCAGTAATCTGTTTTTATTTTTTATGTTTTACTGTTCTTGTAGGGATGCCCTGTTATGGTACTGGTGTCAAAAATGCGAGGTATCAGATAATATTCTGTTTGGACCTAATGACCGAAATGATAGATGGATAAATACTTTTGTTGTAATGTAACTGATCTCTAGGCCATAACATCACCTAAAAAACTTTTAATCTGTTTAATATTTACTGTAAGGATATGAAAGTTACATACAGCATTAGGCATCATCTAGATTGGTACCAGTGTTGTGCAGTAACGCGTTACTAATAACATAACACGTTACTAATAACGTAACGCGTTACTAATAACGCGTTACTGTTACTGTTGACAGTAACTAATACTCTAAGGCATTACTTTTAAAATAAAGGAACTCAATTACCGTTACTAAACGTTACTGAACCTGCTCATTTTGAAACTGGCATCATGTGCGTGACTTGTATAGGCACAGGGGAATTTTTTTTTCTCCCTTTGGTAAGGGCGGGAAAAGTAATGATGATTGGCTAAAGCAGAGTAAGATTTCATGTTGAGCCAACCAGAGACACCCGGTGGGCGGTGGGCGGGTTCTACACACAATCCAAGCACACAGTAGTACCGTGCACACACAATACACACACCCCGTGTCAGATGGCGAGTCCCGAGTCGAAGACAGAAGTATAGGCAGTATTTTAACCTCGTCGAGGTAAAAGGTAAAAACGTACATGTTACATGCACATTGTGTCAAAGACCAAAGACTTTGTCCACGTCCAATATAAGCAACTCAAATTTAATGAAGCATCTCTTGACGGCACACGCTTCTGTTAAACTAGTGGCCCCCAGCAGGCCCCATGATGATAATCGCATGCTCGGTGCCGTTAACAATGAAGGCCACGGTGACGGAGCCACGCCAGCCAAGCACTGTATAATGCACTGTAAAAAAAAATATAATCCAAATTATTTGACATTTTTATTTTGACATTTTTTAACGCATTCGTTACTTTCCTAGGTAACTAGTTACTTTTATAGTGTAGTAACTCAGTTACTAACTCAGTTACCTTTTTGGGTTAGTAACTAGTAACTGTAGCTAATTACTTTTTCAAAGTAACCTGCACAACACTGATTGGTACATCTATTTTTTTAAAGTAATTTTTTCGTAACAAAAGGAAAAGGCTTTCCTCCTTTTTAACAAGAACAGAACAAAGCCGAGTTTTTTTCTGGAAAGACTGGCACTCTCAAGGAATAAACCATATTGACGAGCTGTACATCAGTGACACAATGAAATCATTTGACGACCTAAAACTAAAATTTAATTTAAACAATAAAGATTTCTGGAGATTTCAACAACTTAGAGACTGCCTTCAAAAAATAAAACACTTAAACACACGGGTTTAAAAAAAACAAAACAAAAAACACTGAAAAAGGCATTGAACTGTTTTTTTTTTTTTGTAATAAACTTTTAATTGATTATTGGAAATAGAGGAAATGTTGGTTTGACACTAAAATGAAATAATGAAATGATAGATGATGTTTATCCATTTCATTGTTTTTCGTTGTTAATTGAAATTCAAAACAACGAACGGTACAAGGACCGATGTAATTCCATCTAATTTATTTCTGTAAATCAGTAATTGATTTGAACAGTAATGATAATCACAATTAAAACTGAATGAACTGCACAAAACTACAACAAAAGCCAAGGTATTTTTACAAAAAACTCACCTTAAGATTGGACTGAATCATTGGCAGCCACATGGGGATAAGCTGTGAACAGATAATGAAATGCAATGCAAAAAACACTGGTAAGTAAGTTAAAATATTGCGAAAGTACTGACTAAGCAGGTAAAACCAAAAATAGCACACCTTGACAAAAATAGTTGAGTTGCATTCCTGTAAGGCTTCCATCAAACTAATCACATGAAGACACACCATCTCCACCATCTGAACAGAAGCAAAACACATCAGGCTGTTGCATCATTTCCCCTGCATAAATGCATCCTCCTCTCCTCCTCACATTTCACACACAACTCCTGCCCTATGGACCCTTTAAATCCCATGTCATCGGAATGGTTGGAATTCTGGAAGGGAGGCAAAATGGAGCCGACGGAATACATTTAACATGAACAGATCTAAACATGTTTGAATTTACAGGGTACAGATGTTAGTTTGTGTTCGTCTGTGTTAAGAAGGACGGTACATTTGACCATCAAAATCGTATTTGAGCTTGACTGACATCTGGAGATCAAGTGAATTTGAAATGCTTAGTGTCTATCATAATGTCCTATTAAATATAAACAAATAATGTAACGCAATTTTAAATGATAAGGAGGGTGTACACTTCTGCAGGGTATTAACTGCGAACACGTAACAGATCTCCAGGTTACCTTTTATTGTTTTAAAAATGCTATATTAACCTAAAACAATGTATACCCCTGTTTTTTTGCAGATCTACTCCTGTTTTTTTGTGTGTTTTTTTTGCAGATCTGACCCTGTATTTTTTTTGCAGATCTACCAGGTTTTTTTTGTTTTTGTTTTTTCAGATCTGCCCCTGTTTTTTTTTTTTTTTTTTTTGCAGATCAACCCGTTTTTTTTTTTTTTCATATCTGCACCTGGTTTTTGCAGATCTACCTGTTTTTTTGCAGATCTGACCCTTTTTTTTTGAAGATCTACCCGTTTTTTGCAGATCTACCTGTTTTTTTTTGCAGATCTACCCCTGTTTTTTTTTTGCAGATCTACCCGTTTTTTGCAGATCTACCTGTTTTTTTTTTTTTTTTTTTCAGATCTGCCCCTGGTTTTTGCAGATCTACCTCTGCTTTTTTGCAGATCTACAGCTGTTTGTTTGCAGATCTACCCATGTTTTTTGCAGAGCTACCCCTATTTTTTTTTTCAGATCTGCCCCTGTTTTTTGCAGATCTACCCCTGTTTTTTCCCAGATCTGCCCGTTTTTTTGCAGATCTACCCATTTTGTTTTGTTTTTCAGAACTACCCATTTTTTGCAGATCTGCCCCTGTTTTTTGCAGATCTACCCCCATTTTGTTGCAGATCTACCCCCTTTTTTAGCAGATCTACCCCTGGTTTTTGCAGATCTACCCTTGTTTTTTGCAGATCTACCCGTTTTTTGCAAATCTACCCCTGTTTTTTGCAGCTCTGCCCCTGTTTTTTTGCAGATCTACTCCTGGTTTTTGCAGATCTACCCCAGTTTTTTGGGATCTACCCGTTTTTTTTTTTTTGCAGATCTACCCCTGTTTTTTCCCAGATCTGGCCCTGTTTTTTTTTGCAGCTCTACCTGTTTTTTTTCCAGATCTGCCCCTGTTTTTTTTTTTGCAGATCTACCCCTGTTTTTGCAGATCTACCCATTTTTTGCAGATCTACCATAGTTTTTTTGATCAACCCCTAGATCTACCCCTGTTTTTTTGCAGATCTACCCCTGTTTTTTTTGCAGATCTACCCCTGTTTTTTTTGCAGATCTACCTGTTTGTTTTTTGTTTCAGATCTGCCCCTGTTTTTTTTTTTGCAGATCTACCCTTGTTTTTTTGTTTTTTTCAGATCTGCCCCTGGTTTTTGCAGATCTACCCCTGTTTTTGGCAGATCTACCCCTGTTTTTTTGCAGATCTACCCCTGTTTTTTGCAGATCTACCCCTGTTTTTTGCAGATCTACCCCTGTTTTTTTGCAGATCTACCCGTTTTTTGCAGATCTACCCGTTTTTTGCAGATCTACCCCTGTTTTTTGCAGATCTACCCGTTTTTTGCAGATCTACCTGTTTTTTTGCAGATCTACCCCTGTTTTTTGCAGATCTACCCCTGTTTTTTGCAGATCTACCCGTTTTTTGCAGATCTACCTGTTGTTTTTTTTTTTTTCAGATCTACCCCTGGTTTTTGCAGATCTACCTCTGCTTTTTTGCAGATCTACCCCTGTTTTTTCCAGATCTACAGCTGTTTGTTTGCAGATCTACCCATGTTTTTTGCAGAGCTACCCCTATTTTTTTTTTCAGATCTGCCCCTGTTTTTTGCAGATCTACCCCTGTTTTTTCCCAGATCTGCCCGTTTTTTTGCAGATCTACCCATTTTGTTTTGTTTTTCAGAACTCCCCATTTTTTGCAGATCTGCCCCTGTTTTTTTTTGCAGATCTACCCCCATTTTCTTGGAGATCTACCCCCTTTTTCTTGCGGATCTACCCCCCTTTTTTTAGCAGATCTACCCCTGTTTTTTGCAGATCTACCCCTATTTTTTCCAGCTCTACCCCTGGTTTTTGCAGATCTACCCCTATTTTTTCCAGCTCTACCCCAGTTTTTTGGGATCTACCCCTGTTTTTTTCCCAGATCTGCCCCTGTTTTTTGCAGCTTTTCCTCTTTTTTTCCAGATCTACCCCTGTTTTTTTTTTTTGCAGATCTACCCCTGTTTTTTGCAGATCTACCCGTTTTTTGCAGATCTACCATTGTTTTTTTTTTATCTACCCCTGGTTTTTGCAGATCTACCTCTGCTTTTTTTCAGATCTACCCCTGTTTTTTGCAGATCTACCCCTGTTTTTTGCAGATCTACCCCTGTTTTTTTGCAGATCTACCCCTGTTTTTTTTTCAGATCTACCCCTGTTTTTTGCAGATCTATCTGTTTGTTTTTTGTTTCAGATCTGTCCCTGTTTTTTTTTGCAGATATACCCTTGTTGTTGTTTTTTTTTTTTCAGATCTACCCCTGTTTTTTGCAGATCTACCCCTGTTTTTTTCCAGATCTACAGCTGTTTTTTTTGCAGATCTACCCATGTTTTTTGCAGAGCTACCCCTTTTTTTTCAGATCTGCCCCTGTTTTTGCAGATCTACCCCTGTTTTTTTTCCTAGATCTGCCCATTTTTTTGCAGATCTACCCCCATTTTCTTGCATATCTACCCCCTTTTTGTTGCAGATCTATCCCCTTTTTTTGCAGATCTACCCCTGTTTTTTGCAGATCTACCCCTATTTTTTTCCAGCTCTACCCCTGGTTTTAACAGATCTACCCTTGTTTTTTGCAGATCTACCCCCCTATTTTTTTTTCCAGATCTACCCCTGGTTTTTGCAGATCTATTCTTGTTTTTTGCAGATCTACCCGTTTTTTGCAGATCTACCCGTTTGTTTGTTGTTGTTTTTTTTGCACATCTACCCCTGGTTTTTGCAGAGCTGCCCCTGTTTTTTTGCAGATCTACTCCTGGTTTTTGCAGATCTACCCCAGTTTTTGGGATCTACCCCTGTTTTTTTGGAGATCTACCCCTGTTTTTTCCCCAGATCTGCCCCTGTTTTTTTTTTTGCAGCCCTCCCCGTTTTTTTTTTCCAGATCTGCCCGTTTTTTTTTTTTTGCAGATCTACCCGTTTTTGCAGATCTACCCGTTTTTTGCAGATCTACCACTGTTTTTTTTGCTCAACCCCTGTTTTTATGCAGATCTACCCGTTTTTTCCAGATCTGCCCCTGTTTTTTTCCAGATCTGCCCTTATTTTTTACAGATCTACCCGTTTTTTTGCAGATCTACCCCTGTTTTTTTGCAGATCTACCCCTGTTTTTTTACCAGATCTACCCCTGTTTTTAGCAGATCTACTCGTTTTTGCAGATCTACCCCTATTAAAGTTAACAAGTTTATTTTATATCTAGTCCCCCTCTCCCTTTGCTCTCCACACTAAGTCACTCCCCCTTCAGAGCGCTATCACTATATCACATTAATGAAACTACTGCACATCACATCAGGTTTGTCGAGTTGAGCTGTACAGTTTTGTATCCTGCTTTTGTATATTTAAGGAAAATTGCCGCGTGGGAGCTTGGGTGACCAATCGTAGGGCTAAGGAGGGCCTGGGAGAGATCGCTAAATTACTTAAACATGCATGGATGACTGTCTAAAACCTCTTTTGATGAGGGAACAATGTTATAACATAGTAGAAAACTCCAAAAAGTCAATTTTGCATAATATAAAAAGTTATGCTGTGGTAAATCCCAGTTTCCCCACTGAAATCCAATTATATTCCATTTCACTTCTGCCTCCTGCTTCCTCCCGTCCAGAATTCCCACATTTTTGCTGACAGGTTTTACAAGCAGATGGAGAAGAGGCCACGCTCACCACTTTGTTATGGGCCATGAGCTGCAGGATGCTGGGGGTGACGCGGCTCCAGAACTCCAGGCCCGTGAGGATGGCTGTGGAGGAGAACTCGGTCTGGTTCTGGTTCTGCAGGGAGGGGGCTGCAGCTGCCTGCTCACAGTAGATGGTCCAGAGCTGAGCGAACATGAAGGCGTGGAAGAGCGAGCACATGTGGAGCACTGAAGTCTACAGACACACAGTGAAAACTAGTTGTAAGAGTATGTAAATCATAAATATAATGAAGTTTTAACATAATATAACACAATATTCATATCATAATCAATGTGGGAAATAATAGTGAACTACAGCTCTGGAAAAAAAAGAGACCACTGCATTTTTTTCTGAAATCAGCATCTCTACATGTATTACAGCCATTCCATTCCAGCGTCTGTTGTATTCCCACACAAACACAAAGCTGAGCTACTTCAGTTCTTGCACCAGGAGTGGAATAAAGTCACTCAAGAACAATGTGAAAGACTTGTGGAGAGCATGCCAAGACGCATGAGAGCTGTGATTCAAAATAAGGGTTATTGCACCAAATATTGATTTCTGAACTCTTCTTAAGTGTAAACATTAGTATTATGTTGTTTTATGAATTTGATCTTGTTTCTTTGCATTGTTTGAGGTCTGAAAACATGTATCTTTTTTGTTATTTTGACCATTTCTTATTTTCTGCAAATAAATGCTCTAAACGATAATATTTTTATTTGAAATTTGGGGGAAATGTCAGTTTAAAGACTCAAACATAAATGTTCCTTTTGCCCAAACACATACCTAAAATCAGAAAAACTGACAATTTTGCAGTGGTCTCTTATTTTTTTCCAGAGCTGTATTTTAGGGTTGTCAAAAGTATCAAAAATCTGATACTAATAAATACTAAATCTAGTATCGATGTCTTGAACAAGAATAAGACCACATAGACTAGATATAAAACTGCATGGTAATATAAAAGTAGTAAAAGTACTATGATTTAATGTTGAAAATTACATTATATAGTGTTTTTATTATCATCGTGGTGTGGGTATTGAGTATCGAGTTTGTTCCTTTGTATCAAAATGTTAGTAGTAATAACAGTAATATATTAGGAAAAAACACTTCCAAGTGTTTGTCAGTATTGCACATAGTTTTTTGCTGAATGCTGAGTTTTCATTTGGAGTAACCCTCCCTCAGAGCCTCTAAACCAGTGAGCGTGGCAGTTGGCAGACCTTGGACTGTTCTGGAAAGCCGATGAGGATGACGATTAGATGGTCTGCGATGTGGGAGCCTGCGTCCAGGGGGATGGGCATGCAGGAGGTGGAGCCCTGATGCAGGGCACAGTGGGTGAGCGCGCCCAGGAGCAGCCAAGACAACTGACGGATGTGGGACACGCACTCAATGAATTCTTTTGGCCTGTAAACACAAAACACATCAGTTATACTTCTATGATAGTCATCTCAAAGTCAAACTATGGTCTCACAATGATCTAGGGCTGGGTGAGATGGTGATAAAAATTGTATCATGATCTCATTCTTGCTATTTTAGAGAAGGAAAAATTCAATTTGTCAACTGGACCAAGTTTGTTTGGTCGAAAACGTTTCGCCGCTCATCCGAGAGGCTTCGTCAGCTCTGGTTCTAGTGCTGGTTAGACCCTGTTTATATCTAGCTGCAGGGAGGAGCTCACTACACTGAAATAGCTCTGAAACTATCTCCACTAATCTGTCTCTTTGTTTTCCAAATTACTCTGGCGACTAGTTTAGCCTCCCTATTCAAGCCTAACGACCCTCTCCACCCCTCTGCCCTGGATTGTCTGCCCTAATGTTTCTTTGTCTGTTTTTGACTTGGTTTGAAAATCGAATTATAAATGGGAGACAAGTTATGTCTAACTCCCCCATTTCTGTTTAACGACGGGATTCTCTTTTTTTTTTTTGACAAAAATTGTCTCTTTAACTCCCCTCTCAAACCAGTTTTGTTCCCTGGCTAAGATCTGAACCTCACTGTCCTCAAAAGAATGGCCCGTGGCTTCTAGGTGAAGATGAACGGCAGATGACGGTCCACTCTGGCACGCCCGCCTGTGTTGGTACATCCTCTTGTGAAGTGGCTGTTTGGTTTCCCCAATGTAGCGCTCACTGCAGTCTTCACTACACTGAATGGAGTAGACCACATTGCTTTGTTTGTGGCTCGGTGTTTTGTCCTTTGGGTGGACAAGTTTTTGTCTTAAAGTGTTTGTGGGTTTGAAATAAACTGGAATTTCATATTGTCTGAAAATCCTCTGTAGTTTTTCCGAAATGCCGGCCAGTTACGGAATCGCTACCCCTTTCCTCCTGGGTTCGGATTCTCTGTTGTCTTGTTTCTTGCCCTTGTCTCTCTTGGTTTTGTTGACAGCCCACTTAGGATATCAACAAACAGAGAAGCAGGAAGCCCTCTCTGTAGGGAGAGGGAGGAAGGCTAAACTAGTCGCCAGAGTAATTTGGAAAACAAAGAGACAGATTAGTGGAGATAGTGTTGGCGGCACGGTAGCTGAGTGGCTAGCGCTCTTGCTTCACAGCAAGAAGGTTCCGGGTTCAATCCCCGGGTCGCCCGGGCCTTTCTGTGTGTGTTCTGTGTGGAGTTTGCATGCATGGTCTTGGTTCGATCCATATATATATATATATATATATATATATATATATATATATATATATATATATATATATATATATATATATATATATATATATATATATATATATATATATATATATATATATATATACACACACACACACAGGATGGGTTAAAATGCAGAGAAGAATTTCTCCAGTGTGAGATCAATAAAGTTCACTTCTTCACTTCACTACAATTAAAGCCGCAACAACAGTTCACTAAAAGTAACGTAGAACATAAGCGTCATAACTGTAAACCTGCTAAACTGTTAATCGATAATTACAACTGCTGAAAATACATTTATGAAACTCCTTGGCTGGTTGATGTGACGTTGCCATCCTGATCCCAAAACCTGCCTGAGTTTGTAGGCATACCCTTTCGTTTCAAGTCTGGTCGACAGCTTATGTCGTTTCAAGGCGTATGTAGCCCTCGGTCGTGGCCCGAGCCCTTGATCAAAATTAGAATCGGGACACCCCTTTGCCCTCACATGAACGCGCAAAACCAAGGGGTAGGGGTAAGACGAAGGGGTAAGACAGAGAAATGGGATGCAGCCTAAGTTTCTGAGTGAGTGACAGGTCCTATTAGGTATTAGTCAAACATTTTATAGTTAAAATTATGCACTACATGTATAAGGATCAAGGTAAATTTGTTCTGTTTCTGGGCTTACAATGATTCCAAGTATAAGGATGTATCTTATGGAAAATGAGGCTAAAACTAATAGCTTCAGATTTGAGTTACATCTAACAGAAGACAATTTGTTCACTGGAATAATCTATAGTCTAATATATGGATTGTAAAAACTAAACTTTCTAAATGATGACCTAATTTCACACCTGAAGAGGCAGGCAGCCTTAAGGGGGTAGTATTTTACTTCCATGGGGTATTTACTGTTAGCGCATAACATTTACATCACCTATATTTGTTACTATGCTATATTGGCTGAAAATAATGCATTAACATGTTTTATAATAACTCTTGAATAGGGCCCGGGAGAGATAACTAGCTTATTCAAACATAGCTAAACCAGAGATAAAACCTCTTCAGGCATTAGGAATAACCTAATAACATGGTATAAATTAGCTAAAAATCTATTTTGTATCATACCCCCTCTTTAACAAGTTGGATTATGAAGTTATGAATGAAACAAAATGCAATTACAGGCTAAAATCTCAAATAAATAGACTAGGAGATCCATTATTTTGCAAAAACTACAATTTTTCAGTATGTATAGGCTATTGCAGCTGTGTACGTGTACAAGTCTTCTGTATTGATTTTAGCCTCATCTTTTCCCATTTATCATGCCAACAAAATCGGTTGGAAATATTCTCTTGCTGTTTATCTGCACACACAAATCAATAATACAAACATTGCATTGTGCTGTTTTAGATGAATGAATTAGTTCTGCTATAATTACTATCAATAAACTCCAGAACAATTCCATAATTATAATAGCTATGATTTTGTAACTGTCCATATGATGCAAGCTACACCACATTCATTGACAGTTTCCCAGCATGTTAAATGTGCCGTAATAATGCTTTATATGCTCATGTGTGTCTTTCAGCTGCTACATTTACACAATATGGATTCTTGTGAGCTTTAAGTCATGTTATAATTGTTGTTACCTCATCAAAAACATACCTGGAGTTGTGTTTTGTTTCACTGGCACATGTTGGATTATTCCTGGTTTATTAGTCTGTCTACATCTCCATCTCTACATCTCCAGTTCCACCTTGTGATGTCATGTAGTTGTTGTTTTCAAGCTACCTTTCCCTTAAGTTCAGTAAAGATTGTGAATTCCAGGGCTGAAATCATTCAAATGATTCCCATGAAGGAGTATGGACTAAAAACCAGAGCGGAGCACATTGTTACCACATACAGTTGGGACGAGACCAATGTTCCCTCTAA
Source organism: Paratrypauchen microcephalus (assembly GCA_036785185.1). Lineage (NCBI taxonomy): Eukaryota > Metazoa > Chordata > Actinopteri > Gobiiformes > Gobiidae > Paratrypauchen > Paratrypauchen microcephalus. Next base: position 2,864,839 of record JAVJIX010000085.1, read on the forward strand.
GGTGCGCGCATGCGCAATTGCGCACTGCCCAGACGTTCAGTGCGCACATCAAATTCTTTTCAGCGCATAAAATAAAATCTAACTTGCCCTGGTTTGACACATGGAATCCAGTCTGATAGATTCAGTTTGCACATGTGAATGTGACATGCATTAGGGACAAGCCAACTACAAACAGATACATTTCGACCGCATTTCGCTCGCTTCCTTCAGTATCACCGTAGTTGTCCTGCACATCTCCGAGCAGCGGCAGGTCCGCACCAGCCGACGGGAGCGCTGCTGCACACACTCCATGTAGGGAAGAACAGAAGAGGAGACAGGTAGAGCCATTATTTAATCCTCGGCTGTTTTCTTTTTTCTGTCCCAGTCATAGTTTTTTGTGAGCCAAAAAAAAGAAAACGGGACTTTCTCAAAGTGTGAATCCTCTCCCCAGAGCGTTATTCCACAGAGGTCTGACACTCACACAAAATTACTTAAATAGGCTGATGATTAAAAAGCAAGATATAAAGTGATAAAAATGTATACTTATTTTGGAAATCACTATTTTGGGAAAGACTCATCTTATAGTGGCCTATAGGTCCTAATCCCTGAAAAAATCTGCAGCTACATGCAGGCTATATTTATCAAGCTGAAAAAATCTCTCTTCATGTGGTTTTACAGGTTTATACACTATAATTTAATTTTATGTATGTATGAGGTTGTTTTTCAAATATTGTAATGTTCAATGTTTCACTGACCACAGCAGGACCCTCACACTGACATACAACATGTACAAAGCTCATGAACAGATTTTTTCTTTGTCATTCTAAGTGGACCAAAAAAAAATCAGTTGTATTAAAAGTAATCTAACGGAAATCACTGCAATAATTTGATGAATAACCTATGTAACTTGAGATGATCTCAGGTGTGATACTGGTGTGGCCACAATGTGCATGTCGGATGTTGCTCACAGGAGTCCAAGGAACGCTCAGGGAGTTAGTGAGTTTGCTCAGCCACATGAAAAATTAGGGGGAACATTGGACGAGACACAAAATAGGGTCTATGAGAACGAGAGGAGGTTTTGAACAATCAGGTCATTTCACAATTTCTGCTTACATATTTTTTTTTTTATTTGTTTATTTTTGTATATATTGTGTTGTGAATGTGTTTTATGGGTTGATACGAGTTATAAAAATTGCACAATTAAATAAAAAAATTTACATTCTAGGCTTTTCATAGCCTAAATGCATAAACAACCTTTATGGTTTAAACACCACTTCTGCGGTGTAAATCCCCACATGCGTTACTACTGATTATTGCAATATACTCAATATCCAAAAGTTATTGATGAAAAAGGCCCAAATATCTCTTTAAAGATCTTTATCAAAACATGGCATGTTCTATGCCAGGGATCACCAACCGGGAGCTACCTGTACAGTAGCTCTCCACCCCTTTCCAAGTAGCTCCCCAAAGGATTTCTGAATTACACATATTGTGCTGAATAAGTAAAATTGTATTAATTAAATGCCTTTTACCATTGTACATGTATCATTTTGATGCTTAACTTTGTACACTAATAAATGGATAATGGTTTATGTTTTATAGGCATTATAGGCATTTTCGTTATGTAAAAGTATCTCAACAGAAGAAAAAGGCAGGAGACCCCCTTTTCTACACTGTCCACAGTAAAGTATGTTCCATGTCCTAAAGTCTGACCCATATCCTAAAGACGGTCCTGTGTCCTAAAGTACACTGCAGGTCCAGTCACCATGGCTAGGGATCCTCGATGGTGCGATGTGCGTCTCTGTCTCTGCTTCGCTCCGATGCCACAGACTCACATGTTTTTTTCATCCATGTACTTCTACGCTACATGTCACCTGGCATTTGAGTCCAAAGAGAAAAGGAAAGGCTAACGCTGGTTAACCTACTGTTTTTCACAGGTCCCCGTCAGGAACTGCTTAAACCAAATGTCAATTTGCAACAACAGTTCAATATCTCAGAAACTTTGAGCCCCCCCCTCCACACACACAAACACAAAAACACACACACACACATGCACCAAAAAAACAAAAACAAAAAAAAACATATACAAATCTTTGTCTCTTATTTCAGGATTCATAAACTGTGCCAGTTTAATCTACTGCGCAGGTCCTGATCTGCTCCTGACTTGTATTTGGTGTAAACCCAGTGTTTTAACAACAAATTCAATTCATTTTTTTTCAAGGACCTTTTGAGCATTAAAACCAACTGTAATGACCTTATGCAAGATAGATCAAGTTTAATGGCATAATACTGTTGAGCAGCCAAAGCAATAAAGTTTCCATGGAGATAAGGAGGTAGATGATGCTCCACCAGAAATGTTAGTGTGTTTGGAGATAGATTTTAGTTAAGCGTTTAGTTACTTTATGCCTGTTACCTTGCCTGGAAGAATCCATGACTCATCGCTGTACCAGCGGCGAGTCTGGTAACGCTTGGTCCAGAATGCGCTGCTGTTGCGCTTAGACAGACAGCTAAGTGAACCAATCAGAGAACAGTTAACGGACAGCGACGTGAACCAAGCCGGTAGGAAGCAATGCAAAAACATCTTTTTTGAAAAGAAAGGCCTCTAGAGCTGTCAGCTGCTGTGGTTTTAAGGAATCGATGTGTTTTAGGTCATTTAAGACCAATTTTACAGCTGAATGGAAGGGATGTTGCGGGCAAAGGCGGGTGCACTGACATCACCATCTTTGAACGAATCATAATCGCGGAGTCCGTTGTTAACCGGAGGAGCGAGGGTGGAGCGAGGGTGTCCAAATGGTATCGCGCTGTATAGGAAATACAGAGAGATATCATTTGGCTGGCCAGGTAATCTGTTACCTGATTTTGTCTTAAAATGCGAAAAACATGTAAGTTAATTCATTTCAAATGGCTTGCAGTGGTCCAAAGTTTTTCTCCTCACTTTGTATCGTGTATCTCTCAAATGTGGAAGACATCTCTCAAAACTTCTTTTGAAAATATATAAAATAAAACCTCAACGTCACTAAGCACACTACAAGTGGATCAAAATTTAGCACTGATCAATTCCATCAGTATTGGTCCTATCACTGCAAAATGAAAACTGGGACAGAGTTTAAAGTGTTCTCTGTCCGAATATGTGGGGTGAGGTGTAACACTTTCATTGCTAAATGTGCGCACAGTCTTGTGGCCATAGGTGCCGATCCCATGAGTGCCCAGAGGCCAGAACACCCAGGCAAATCTCTGAGCATCCACCTGAACTTTCTCCGATCTTAAATTGACTCGTGCTTACAATGAGTGCTTAGTGTGTGTCGCTCCTCTTGCTCTCTTGTTGCGCTGGCACTTCACTCTCTGTCGGTCTGATCTAAGGACTGGGGCTTTGTGTTTCCCTTTGTGTGACAACTGTATCAAAACTAGATACTCGGGACACCAGGGAAAGTGAGGAAGTCCAAACGATGCAGTGAACTCTAACAGAGCTGTAAAACTCCATGGACCCGCTGGTCAGTGAAAGCCCTATGTATGTGGACAGAGTGTTTCCTGTTTGAGAGAACTCTAATAACCCTAATAAAACAAAATGTTTTTGATGAGGAAACAACCTTATAAGATAAATCAGAAAATAACGTGATATAGGCCCTTTAAAGCTAAACAAACATCCACTGTAGTGGCATGAGCTCACCCCTGCTGCATGGTGGAGGGTGGGTGGTACAGCCAGGGCAAGTAGCGCAGCACAGCCTTGTTGTCACGGTGATTGCCCTTGCTGATCTCCATGGCAGCCACTTGAGCCAATCCCACCTTCAGATTTCCCCCAAAGGTGTCCTCGTGCAGGGGCTGACAGCAGGCCTTCATGTGGCTCTGGGTCATGGAACAGAGAGGTGATTACACAAATTATAAACTTTATTACATATAGAATAATTGTATTTGTTAAAATGTTTCAAATGATACGATTTTAAAAATATTGATTCTTGTTTGAATATTATTCTGATTGGTGTCAGTGAAGGCTGACATTGAATTGAGAATAGGGTTTTCAGAAGTATCAAAAATCAAGATCTTATTGACAGCCAACTTATTGATATTGAAACTAGTATCAAAACTAGATACTCATTTCAGCAGGTATCAATAAAATGCAGTTTTTGAAACTTTTGTTTGTTGAGTTCAGTTTTAAAATCATATCACAGGATTTTAAACTAAGAAGTGCAGCATGTGCTTTTCAAAGGACCCAAGTCAGGGACTGTTGGATTTTGTAAAATGAGCTTTTGTTTTTCCCTGTATCCATGGAGACCGTGCAAGAAGCTAGCTAAGGAGCTAGCTATGAACATTTGAGATGGTAGAGGCTTTTTAGACCATATGTGGCAGCAAATGTTGCAGAGGACTTTCCAGAGGAAATACTTTGACAATTTCATCACTGATCAAAAGACCAGAGTGGAGTAAGAGAGAGGCCTTTCCTGTTGTGTTCATCTGGCTCCCCCTGAACACTGTTGTGATGCAGCAGGACACAGAGGGGGGACACCACAGAGGGGGGACACTCATTGTTTTGAGTGTTTTTTATTGTCATTATGTAATTGGAATCAGTATAGAATTTTGAGTCTATCCTCTTTAGTATCAAAATCAAGTTTGAAATTTTAGTAATAAGAAAATAAATTCTATTTTCAGTTTCTGCACCTGTTATGGGCAGATACTTAAACATGCTGAAAAATGGAGCGGTCAAAAAACAAATTTTGTAAGTACTTTGATTTTAGCAGATAACTGGAAAAATGAATTAAATTATATCTCTGCATATCTTTAAAGTCTACACTAGTAAAAAAAAAAACATGTGATGCAACATTACCTTGAGCTTGGTTAGCGTGTGCATATCGGCGATGAAGTCCAGCAGCTCACTGATGTACTGCCTCATACACTCCATGGCTGCGGTGGTGCACTGGAGGAGAGACACAAACAGTTCCTTTGGCTCACGGGCAGGACACAGGAGGGGATGGGGAGGCATCTTGGTTCCCCTGCTGTTTTATGAGGCGGATGATAATAAGATGTAAACACTAGAGCCTTACCCCCGGCAGAGTGGAGATCATGTGCTTCTGGATGATGGTAGATTCTGCGAGTCGTGTCCCGATATCTGTACAAACAAACTGACAACAGCCACGAGCACAGGGTAAGTGAGGTAACTGTGTCTGAGCAAAAAGCAGGGAGAAGCAGCTGGCATTATCAGATACAAGAGCAATGAATGTAGGAAATAGGGCTCATTTGGTTCAGCTAGTTACAAAAAATTATGCCAAAATACTGTGCATGGGTTTCAGATGTAGAATTAGAGCTGGACGCTATGACCAAAAATTGATATATCGGTGTCACGGTATTTTTTTTTTTTCATGTACTAAGTGGTACCATGTCTTTGGCGATGTGTTCAAAAAAGTTCAAAGTCAGCTTTATTGTCAATTCTGCCATATGTGTTCGACATACAGTGAATCGAAATTTTGTTTCTCTCTGGCCAAGTAGTGCAAAAAGACAGTGTACAAAATACAAAGACAGTGTACAAAAATACAAGACAAAACACAACAAAAAACTATCTAAGACAGAGATCTAAAGTTAAAACTAAAGTCTACGATCTAAAATCTTAAAACAGTGCAACATAATAAATAAACTATACTATATACAGATTTCCAAAGTGTGCAGTGTGCATCAAAAATGTGCAGTGGAAGATACAGCAGTGGATATTAATATCATTCCACCGTTTGCTTTTCTTGTCGTAGGCGGTCCCCTTAGCAAACGCGTCTTTGAGTGACGTCTGAGTGGCGTTTTCGTTTTGTGTTGCGGCGCTGACTTGAACGTTCCCTGCAGACGTGGAAGAGGATGCAGATCTTAGTTTCGTGCATTCTTGATATTCCAGGACATGTTTGTGACGGAGGTGGTGAAGCAGATCGCTCGTGTCGCCTCCTGTGGCTCCGACTTTAGCCCGACAACATTTACAGAATAGGGTTGTTTGATCAGTGCCAGATTTTTTAAAGCTGAAGTATTTCCACACAACTGACACGGCTCTTCTTTTCGGTATAAGTTCCTCTGTGTCTATCATTTTCTCCATCCATGTTGTTCACCACTCAACATACACTATAGCTGTGTACCATTTCAAGGGTTATTGAGCCGTGTGCGTAATTTGCGTGGTGCGTATTGTTAGCATTAGCGTTAGCAACATGTCTCGGTTGCTGGGCAACAGGAGCAGCTTCGTGGGCTGGACCTGTCCCATTTTGGCAACGGCCTTGCGGTTCGCGGAGGCGAGTTCGAGGGCTGCAGCTTTTGCAGCCTTCGGAGTGACCGAAAAAGCAGCCTTCAGAGGCTGCAGCCCTTGAATTGGGACACAGATTGTGCTTCCACCGCTCTCATGCCATTGCAGTCCCCCTCTCAAACAATGTCCTGCGGCGCGACGTTCCACCACTCTGTACGCACACTCTCACTGAGTGTATTGGGGGTATATGAAAAATTAATATCATAAAACAAACAAAAAAAACCCCAAAACAATGGTATGAAACGGTATATCGCCCAGCCCTATTCAGAATGATGAATGTAATTGCAATTAAAACTAAATCATTTAAAAGGTCGGGAAGGGATTCCAACTTAACAGCTTTTCAGAATTAGGTCTTCCCTATATCCTAAATCTCTCATATTTTATTTTTTATTGAAGTGATGTAATGCAGAAGGACAAGTGGGTGGGACTGAATTATCTGAATCTTCACCATTCAAAAGGATTGGACCCATCAAATTATACAGCTGTCATTTGGACAGTTGTATCACAATTATGGTGCTGACCATCAATTAGCAAAACAAAAGTTTGTTTTTTTTAATCCAATATATGAATACAATATAATATATGTTTGTTTTTTGGTAATATATTGAAGAAAACAAACCAAAATTTAGCCCACCAAGCTCCTTTACATAATGTGTGTGGATGAAAGGACCGTTACCTGGACCAGCAGCAGCAGGTTAGTATCAGGCAGGGGGGACTTGAACTTGAGTGCCTGCAGGAGCTCCAAGACCACAATACGGGACATGTAGAACTTATCTCTCTCCTGGACGGGACGAGACAGGGACAAAGTTACTGATGCTATTTCTCCATTTCCGCTGTCCCTATCTCACATCACAGTCAAACTCAGTCATCTGGACAGAGGGGGGAGGCAGTAGAGAGGGAGAAGAGCCACGCGGACGGACAAGTAGATTTAGGTCAGTCCACGTCTCAGCTCCCAGAGTCCCAGGCGAGTCCCGGGCTGTCAGACTGCCTCTTCCCTCCCTCTCTCCCTCTGTCCCCCAGGACATGCTGCACTCTTTGCTCATGCCATCCACATAAAAGTGAGCTGCCTGTTTACAACACTGTCATCTTCCAGGAGAATGTGATGCATTTAAGATATTTTAGATCTATAAATAGATCATAAATTAGGTGAATTGTGTTATGCCCAATAATAACAGGCCAGTCTGCCAGATAATTGTCTCCATGGAGATGTTATTGCTTTGGAATGTTCCACAGTATGGCATTAAATTTTGTCTATCTTATATTTATTCAATTACGTGTGTTTTTTATTGTTAAAATATCTTGTAAAACATGAGTTCCTGTAAGCAGCATTGTCTCTTTGCAGATCTGACCTGCAACTTTTACTGGTGGTGTTATATACATATCTTCAAAACACGTTTAATACTATACTGTGGAACATTTCACGCAAAGCAATACCCTCTCCATGGAGTAAAGCAGGTGGTGAACCCTCCGCCAGAAAAATGACAGTGGACCTTTAAATCCTGTTAACACCAAACAATGCAATGTTGACTTTTATTGTGATGTCTAACGGTTGACTAATATGAGAAAAAATCTTAAGAACTGTAAGTTATAAATTAAAATATAACAAATAAAAATGGCATTTTCTTTATTGAGTAAAGTTTTTGTGTTTAAGTGCAATAAAAATACACTTAGTATACAATAACACATAATTACTCTCTCCTTTTGAAAGCTCATAATCCTTCTTCTGACATCATCTGCTCCTCTGTGTTTTAAAGTCCCATGACCATTGTGATCTTTTTTTTTTTTATATTAATAACTAATCAGCTTCACTGGTTGAATCTGATTAAAACTGCTTGACTCCTCAACTACAACTATCTTAGCAAGTCACCGGGTTCTTCTGATCTTAAGCATTTCATTGCATTGTTGACCTTGTGTTGATCCTGCATATGACAAATAAACAATCTTGAAATCTTGAAATCAATGCAGAAGCAGCTGAAGTCCTTGTGCCCTCTGCTGATATCCATTCCATTCTATTTTAGTCATCATTACACTTCAGTATTCGTACAAAACTACACTGTGCTCTCGTTGGGTTTAGGGTACCTGCACACTGACATTTCTGGCTGTGCGGTTCGCGTACCTGTGTGTACCACTTTATAATTAAAACTTAATGGAGCATAGCGTTTTGGTAAATAGAAAATCATGACCTATTCTTAAGACGTAGGACACTAAGCGCCCTTGGCTAGTGGTTAGCTTCTGTGATAAATGATCTATCAAAAAGAAAAAAAAATGGCTTGTAAATTACAGTAGAGCAATCACCCACCACCAAGCCACTAGTCAGGTTTGTGGAGAGGCAAGCCCTCTTACAGAAAAAAGGTATGTCATTCAAGGTTTTTAAAGAAATTAAAAAGATAAATAAATGCTTTTATTTTTATGTATTTTTGGCTGAATTTTATGGGGCTTGATCCCCATAACTTAGTGAAAGCTTAGTGAAAAACATTCTGTCGGTTTATTTATATATTTATATCAGGGGTCTGCAAGCCACACATGGCTCTTTAAAGTCTCTGGTGTGGCTCTTTTTACTTTGACAGAGAAAAAAAAAGCATATTTGATGCTAAAATATGCTAGGAGTTGCTTATTATTAAGTCCCTTTTTCAGTGTTTGGGGAGTCCAACAGTGTTCAGTATTTAAAGTAATACAAAAATAAAAAGTTAAAAAAAAACATTTTTACTATGTGTGTAGAATCCCTCAGTCGTCCAGGGAGAATCCATGGCAAAAGGAGAAATTAAATTTGTCAACTGGTCAACTTTCGACCAAAATAAACTTTTGTCCAGTTGACAAATTGAATTTCTCCTTTTGCCACTTTTTTACTATGATGTTCTACCCTGTTCAAAGCCCAAAACTGGCATGAATAAATAAAAAAAAATTTTGTTGGTTGTATAAAATATAAAATGCTCCATACCCCCTCCACAAAGTTGACAAGAATAAAATGTTATATTTATTTTGATTAATAGAGGCAAACAATTGCTTTTTTAAATTCATAGTATTAATCAGTTTGTCTTGTTTCTTAATACTTGTGACTTTGATTTATAATGGGCCCACGCAGCTCTTTGCAGACCCCTGGTTTATATTAAAAAGATTTGGTAAAAGGAGAAATTCAGTTGAATCATTGTCAACTGAACAAAAGTTTATTTTGACCAAATAAACTTTTGTCCAGCTGACAAACTGAATTTCTCCTGAGGGATTCGACTGAGGGATTCTACACACATTAAAAAGATTTGGGACAATTTTTGTTTAATGTGGATTGACAAGTAATTATAAAGAATCTCTTCAATCTTACATTTAAAAGGAAAATTAGAATTATGATGCACCTTCCACTAAAGTTGCACTATGGAGAGTATATAATATTGTGACATCTCATGAACCTATTTCACATAAAACTTATCATACCAAACAATCCTCTAATGGAACTGCTCACAGTGGCCTATGCTCAGAAAAGCGGATATTAAAGTGCGTGAAATTAAGTGTAGAAAATCAATAGTGCAGGAGACATAAAGCATGGCGTGTTGACAGGGCTAGAGGACCCAGTATCCATCTGGCGCAGCGGCGCAGACAGGTCCGGCTCCATCTTTGTCCCAGAATACACCATACATTCTAGACCTGAGCTCACCAACTAGTCATGTTAATCAATAGAGCCTGATTGCCTCCTGAATCATGGGCCACATATCTGCGGAGGATGAGAGCCGTGGCACCAGTTAGACACTAAATGAGCGATGACATAATGGCTGGGGAGTGGGACCTCAGCATTTTAAGCTCTCTATATATCACTTTAAATGACGCAGTAATGGAGCTATTATGATGTTTAAAGTGCACTCTTAAGGGTTTATAAACTACTTTTGGACATCTTAGCATTGGTGTTTTTTAATAGAACATTTTTAAAGGGCCTATATCGAGCTATACGCTTTTTTTCCTCATCAAAAATACACGCAGAGTTTTGTTTTGTTTCATTCACACATGCATACTTAGGCTTTGCTCTTCTCTCAAACTGAAAACACAGTTGTGATATCATGTGGTAATACAAGAAGTTCACTATGTTTTTAAACTCCATACACCTTGACTGGAATCATTTGGATCGTTTCAGTTAATTTCATTTCAGGAATTGCCAATCTCTGCTGAACAAAAGGTAAAAGGTAGAATAGAATAGAAAGCCTTTATTCTCATAATAAACAGTACAATGAGATTTGAAGCCTCCCTTCAAAGTGCACACAGTGGTAGTATAAACGTATAAATAGTGTACTAATAAAAACTATAAAACTACTATGCTAAAAACAAGACACATATAGACATATCTACACACATACAGCATACTGGGTAGGGATAGAGGCAGAGGTAGCTCAAAAGTTAGTGCAAATGGCAGTTAGAATTCAGGTGACAGCTTTGGGAAAGAAGCTGTCCCTGAGTCTATTTGTTCTCTAGCTGTTAATTTGAAAACCACTGCTTCATGACATCACAAGGCAGGCTAATAATAAACTCAAGCATGTGTGAATGAAACAAAACACAACTCCAGGTATGTTTTTGATGATGTAACAACATTATAACATGGCTTAATCAATTCTGCGTAATATAGGGACTTTTAAAGAAAAAAACTATCACATATATAGATCGTTTTTTTTACATTTTGTTCACTGTACATACTGATCTAAAATAACAATAAATAAACAAATAAAACTCTAATACTGACTACATGACTACTAGCTGTGTCTGAACTTTCACTAATTGGGTGAAAAGCTGTAGGCGGGTATAGGGGGTATGTGAAAACTGAAATGTTCTGAGCACTCAAGCCTCAAATGCAAGCAAGATAAAGATAAGAAAACACATTTATTTGCATACTGTGAGTTTTAAAATATTATGTATGGCCAACAAATAAAAGAATTCAGCTGTGATTTCCATGCATTCAAAAACACCAGCAGAGAAGACAAGGACTGGTACACTGGGGAGTGATGTAGCTGAATGATAAGGCTAAAACAATAGCTGCAGGCTTCAAAGTAGCCTGCAGCTATTGTACTGAATGCAGTTTGAGCGTTGTAATCAAAATGAGTCTGCTGAAGGTGAAAGGACTGCAAAATATGCAGAATGTGGGAATGAACAATAAGCAACTACTGGTATTTTTTGATGAGCAAACTATTTTAAGGTAAAACATATTGAAAAGGTAAAAAGTCAGTTTATAGGTTCTTTAAAGGTCCAATATTAACCAAAACCTTGTCATCTTTAAGCCTCAAAAACAAACCTGGAGTGGTGTTTTGTTTCATTCACACATTTGAGTAACACTTTATTCTTAGTCTGTCTACACCTCCAAAGCTCAAAATGCTCTGTTCCACCTTGTGATGTCATGTTGAGGCAATTTTCAAGCTACTTTTACCTTTTGTTTAATAGAGACTGGAAATTCCAGAGCTGAAATGATCCAAATTATTCTGTTGAAGGTGTATGGAGTTTAAAAACAGTGGAGCACTTCCTGCATCATCACGTGACATCACAAGGTGGAACAGTGAGTGTTTTCTATGTTAATGTGTGTGAATGCAACAAAACACAAGTCTGGGTATATTTTTGATGAGGAAACAACATTATAACATAGACCTGAAAATAGCGTAATATGAGCCCTTTAAATAATATACAGGGAGTCCTCGGGTTACGACGTTGATCCGTTCTTAAGATGCGTCGTAACCCGAATTTCGTCGTAAACCGGATTTTGCCTTTGATCTTCCAACCAAAGCACCAATAACCTTTCCATCTCAATAATTAGACCACTACGCTGCTTGGTTATCACTGCCGCTTTCATAGGAGCAGATCAGAGCCCACATCAGGTACTTCCGCCCACATTGGGCACACACACGAGGCTGTCTTCTTCTCCCTACAACCACAACAGAGCGTATTCTTCCGCCGCACGCCGTTCGCGTTTGTTTACATCTCTTACCACGCTAAACCGCGTAAGACGGAATGACGCGTAATATATACATATTTTTTTTAATGGGGGCGCGTTCGTAACCACGAAACGTCGTAACCCGAGACCGTCGTAACCCGAAGACCCCCTGTAAATGCATCATGCAAATAGGACTTTAGGATTGTCAAAAGTATCGAAACTCTGATCACTAATCAATACTAAAACCGGTATTGACGATAAACAGATACTCAATGTAACAAGTATCGATACTGAATAAATCCCATAAACATGACAAAAAACTGAATATAATAGTTTTAGATCAGGGCTGCTCAATATGTCGATCGCGATCTACCAATCGATCACCAAGGTAGTGTGGGTAGATCTTAGTGTCGTAGTACTCGTCACCGGTCTTGGTCTCGAGATGAGTGCGATCATATTTCATTACGTTGCCGTTAGCAATAAACTTTAACCTGTGTGCGGGACCGCGCGGGGCTTCGTGCTGCAGCCTGTGCGCCCAAACCCGCGGACACTGCGCAGCACGTGACCATGTGCGCCACCAGCGTACACAGCTTGTCCGCAACAGCGTGTACCCTTGAGTACCAGCGTGTATCACAGAGCAGGTTAAACTTTTTAAAACATCCTACCTGTCCATGCCTCACGTCAGCATGCCTCTCCTTTTCACGCTCTCACTCCTCCCTGCTCACAGTGAACACCAGCTCCCTCTTCAATGCCTCTGATTAGAAGAGCAAGGACGAAACGCGAAGCAAAAACTAATCTACATTTATGTTACAGTGACCGCACAGAGCAGGCCTACAGCACAGAGCAGGTTTACACCACAGGCCTACAGCGACATGTGGTTGAATTTTGCCTAATGAAAGTGCACACATGCATCTGTTTGTCACGATATGCGTTTGGTAAATGTGTAAGAGTAAGAGTAAAGTAATGACAAAAAATGTACAGAATAATGTACATGAAGTTATACAAGGTACATCAACAGGCATTGTACATGTAAAGAATTGTCATTATATTTATAAATAAATAAATGATTTGCATTTTTGTTGTAGGTAGATCATTTGGACTTGGTCATTTTATAAGTCGCTCAGCTCACATGCTGAAAAAGTGTGAGCATTCTTGTTTTAGAGTAGTTTTGATAGTTATCGTGGTAACTTTGTGCATGAAAATTACAATCTATTTATAAGGGTTTTCATCATTGTGGTATTGAAATTGGTATTGAGTATCGAGCCCTTTTTTTCTATCAAAATCGAGTTTGAAATTTTAGTATCGTGACAACACTACATGACTTTAATACCTTATTGAAGGCTTTGTAGCACAGGCCGCAGAGCTCCACCAGATAGGAGAGGCTGAACGTGCCATACTGGATCACAAAGCTCAGCAGCTTGGAGAAGGGCTCCAGGAGGCTCTGTGTGTGGACACAAAACAACAGTCAGACGCTAGAAGCAGCTGGGAGTTGGATCAATCAATATTTAAAATGAATTCTCCACGTACCCTGGTTGCATTTGTGGTGGGGATTTTCAGAAGACAAATGATAATCCGCAAACTGGAGTCCATGGGGCACTGGGAAAAACAGAAATGAAATGATAGAAGATGATTGTGCACTGGACAGCCATTTAAGTCTTGTCAATGTGCAGTAAATGGATTAGAACAGTAACATAACCAAGGTAAAAAACAAGTCATTGTGGAGTATAGCTCCCAGTCAGGGCTCTCTAAAATGGGTATTAGCAGAAATGATATATATTAATCACAATCAAATAGAAATTGCAATTTAAAAGGATGCAATTAACAAATCAAAAACACTGCAAATTCTCATTCTGCAATTCTTATTCTGCATAAAATCTGCAAACCCTGCAGTTTAGATCTGTATAAGCATGTTCTGAAATATGATTCTTGTCAAAATGCTCTGTTCCACCTTGTGATGTCATGTAGAGGCAGTTTTCAAGCTAACAGCTCCTTTTACCTTTTGTTTAATAGAGATTGGAAATTCCAGAGCTGAAATGATCCAAATTATTCTGTTGAAGGTGTATGGAGTTTAAAAACAGTGGAGCATTTCCTGCATATCACGTGACATCACAAGGTGGAGTGTTTTCTATGTTAATGTGTGTGAACACAACAAAACACAACTCTGGGTATGTTTTTGATGAGGAAACATTATAACATAGACCTGAAAATAGTGTAATATGAGCTCTTTAAATAATATAAATGCATCATGCAAATAGGACTTCAGGGTTGTCAAAAGTATCGAAACTCTGATCACTAATCAATACTAAAACCAGTATTGAAGATAAACAGACACTCAATGTGTGTATTAATTTGTCAGTATTTCAGTCTTTTTGTCAATTCTTCTGGACACGTTTAAAATGTGAATTTTGAACCAAATCCTATTATTAAAACATACATGACATATCTAATCAAAATCACAGTACTTGTCATAAAAATTGCAATTCCATATTTTTCCCAAATTCTGCAGAAGAATGGCTTTTATATTATTGGGACTAGCAGTTAATACCGAAAACATGGAACGTAATACTTCTACCCTGAAAATATGAAAAGAAAGGATAATGGACATGTCTAAATGTCAAAATATGTTAGCCTCTCTGTCGTAATTTCTTTATTTTTCACTTTGTTATTATTGGGTATTCTGTTTGCTCTAAAATACAAAAACTACAAAAAAGCAAAACTCAAATCAATTACAATTTTCGGTCTGTTTTGCATCACGCTCGACACACAAGGGCACTTCTGGACGCCTTCCCCAGCCGTTCTAATCGCATTAAAGCATATCGAAGCATCACTAGGCTAATTAGCATGTACCTTGAGAGGAAGCACGGAGGGCAGTTTGGTGAGAAACGTCTGGAACTGGTTGCAAATGGTGGTCCACAGGTTGCTAGGGGAATCCATGGGGAGCGCCTCCATGAAAGTAGAGATGTTTTCCAGACAGTGCAGCATAGTGCTCCCTGCTGGTAGACTCTTCTTATTGTTCAAACCCTGCAGGGCATAGATGCGGAGTTATATAAGGCGACTGTATACAGTACAAGGCATTTCCATATAACTGATCATTCAACACCAATCAATCACTTAGCTCATGAGCAAAGGAGTAGACCGCGCCATTGTTAAGACTTGCGGATCAGTGGGCTGCTAACTGTGTCATTGATTTGATTAGAATTAGCCATAATTAGGCACAGTAGCACAGAGATAGGCAGGTTTTTCTCAGCCTAGTACTGGTTTGTTGTGGGTACATGGTCTACTTGAAGGTGCCACTGCAGATTCAGCCTTGATGATAGCTCCACCTGCTGGTAAGAGAAAACCCACCTCAAGGAGCATGTTGAGGGCAGCCACGGAACTCAGCTCATTGAAATCGATGAGCGAAGACGCAAGGGTCCTGAGGAAACTTCCATCTGCGAAAACACCCAAAAATATCTGAACTAAAATAAAGTACAAATAATTAGACAAACAGGAGATATCTGATAGTCCAACCTTTGATGTTGCTTTGGAAAAGTTGAGGTAAGATACCATTGGGGGCCAGCTGGTGGAACATGCAGCGTAGAAACTGCTTAGCCACGCCTGCAACATTTCCTGGGATTAACATGCTGGAAGAGAAAAACAGACCGCTTATTTCATCCAGACAGAGACGCAGACGCACATTTAAACTGCTAGCACTTCACAGGAACACAATTAATAAACATATTAATAAATAATTGTTATGTTGAAATATAAATGTTGTTTATGCATGCCTAATTGTCCCCAAGGCCAATTAATATAAAATTAGATGAATGGCCCTATGTATCTTGCAATGACAAAAATAATTGGTGGTAAACAGCTCTGGAAAGAGACCACTGCAAAATTAACAGTTTTTCTGATTTTACTACTTATAGGTATGTGTTTGGGCAAAAGGAACATTTTTGTTTGAGTCTACAAACTACTGACAACATTTCCCCCAAATTCCAAATAAAAATATTATAATTTAGAGCATTTATTTGCAGAAAATGACAACTGGGCAAAATAACAAAAAAGATACATGTTTTCAGACCTCAAACAATGCAAAGAAACAAAATCAAATTCATTTTAAAACAACGTAATACTAATGTTTACACTTAAGAAGAGTTCAGAAATCAATATTTGGTGCAATAACCCTTATTTTTAATCACACTTTCATGCGTCTTGGCATGCTCTCCACAAGTTTTTCACATTGTTCTTGGGTGACTTTATTCCAAGTAGCTCAGCTTTGTGTTTGTGTTGGAATTCAACAGACGCTGGAATTGAATTGAATGGCTGTAATACATGTGGAGATGCTGATTTCAGAAAAAAATGCAGTGGTCTCTTATTTTTTTCCAGAGCTGTGTATCTAGAATGTGATGTTGCTCTCAGAAAGAAGGCAAGAGCCAGTTTTCTCAATTGACTACATACTACATAGTACATTGTTACATAAACCTAATGCTGAAGGTTGTAATGTCATTTGAAACTAACACCTAAGCAACGTGACAAAAAGAGTAGTACTAAATGATCATGCTTTACGATTTAAATTTATATTTTAAGGTCCTATATTATGCTAAATTAACTCTTGTGAGCTTTAAGCCATGTTAGAATGTCAAAAACATACCTGGAGTTGTGTTTTGTTTCATTCACACATGTTTGAGTAACCCTTTATTATTAGTCTGTCTACATCTTCTAAGCTCAGAATGCTCTGTTCCACCTTGTGATGTCATGAAGTGGTAGTTGTGGTAGTTAACAGCTACCTTTTACTTTTAGTCTAGGGCTGAAATCATCCAAATGAATCTAGTGATGCTTGTAAGGTTTAAAAACACAGTGGCGCACTTTCTGTATTACCACAGGACATCACAAGGTGGAACAGAGTGTTTTCAGTTTGAGAGGAGAACTCAGCATAAATATGAAGGATTTGTGTATTAAAAATGTGTGAATGAAACAAAACACAACTCCAGATATTATAATACAGATCAGAAATGTGCTTAATAAGAGCCCTTAAACACAAAAACAAACTTTCCCTATTTATTTCAGTTTACTTTATATTTTTAGTTCCCTATTTATATCAGTACAAACTTTTAATCAATGCCATTTAACACAAAAAGTAAATTATTTTAATCCACATGGTTTTACTGGGGGATTGTAGACTTCTCCATTAAAGACTATCATTGACCCACTGATCACTGGCAATTAAGAATGAAATCTAGATACCTATTAATTCTGCAACCCTAATTGAAATCCAGAAATTGTGCCTCCAAAAACGTACATTTTGGTGTAATAGTATTAAGTTTCACCACCCTCACCTCACCTCGCACTTTCGCATGCAAAACTACTACCGAGCATATTACTTGCTTTCATACCTTTCTGCTTGTCCTGAAAAATTGGCGCTGGAAGCTAACCTGAAATGAACAATAACAAGTTACATTTGAGCCTGAATAATTCATGAGTCGCAGAGTGAGTTTTGAGAGTTCATTCACACTCAAGTACTGCGAAAATGTAGGCTGCTGCTGCTGCTTTGGCGAGCGGGAGAGCGGAGAAATAAACGCGTACCTGCCCACGGACTGCATAATGTCCAGGAGCATGGGAGCAGCCAAATCTGGACTTAGGTGGATAAACATGGACAGCACCACCACAGCCAAGCCTAGAGTCTCTTCATCGTACTCCTCCAGGACGGCAGCGCAGTCACGACACCTGTGAGGAAAATAAAAGAAACAATCAGGAACATTTTTCTCTGTGAGGTTGAGGTCATGTCTGATTGGCTCACTTGTCAGACATGGTGGTGGGCTGCTCGTCGATGAACTCCTCGGGCGCGGGGACAAACATGCTGACGGTGCTGGGGGCGGAGAGCAGGCTGGTTTTGGTAGGGCCTACGGCGAAATGAAAATGCATGAGATGTTAAGCGAGCTCGCTGGTATTCAGTGAGCACTGCAAAAATGTCTTCATTCGTGATATTTGACTTATTTCTATTTTAATGCAGTGTAAGAAATATATATAAAATTGCAGTTGCAGTGTTGAAATATGGGGAAAAAAGTTTGTCATTGTTAAATTTTAAAAAATCAAAACTAAACAACAATAAACCTAATACTGAAACTCATTTGAGCAAGTATCAATACTAACAAGATCACATTCACAGGACAGAAATAAACCTTTCCTGAATAGATTTAGAATGATTTTGAGCTGTATCAGAATATTGATTTCTGAACTCTTCTTAAGTGTAAACATTAGTATTATGTTTTAAAATGAATTTCTTTGCATTGTTTGCGGTCTGAAAACATGTATCTTTTTTTTGTTATTTTGACCATTTGTAATTTTCTGCAAATAAATGCCCTAAACGGTAATATTTTTATTTGGAATTTGGGGGAAATGTTGTCAGTAGTTTATAGACGCAAACAGGGTAGGGTAGAAAAACTGGTAATTTTGCAGTGGTCTCTTATTTTTTTCCAGAGCTGTATAAGACCATAGAGTACTAGGATTTAATGTTGAAAATTATATTCTATTGTCTAAATAAAAACAGTTTTTATTATTATTATCATTGTGGAATCAGGATCTATATTCAGTTTCAAAATTGAGTTTAAAATGTTAGTATCGTGACAACACTACAAGAAGATCAAATGAGCAAGATCTAAAAACAATAACAATAGTGTAAGGATTAATTTAATATTTTTAACAGCAGTGAATTAGATTTGATCGTTGTCGGTAGTAAATGTAACGCCTCACTTCCCCACAAACAAAAAACTAAATGCAAATACATCTAATTCCATCTAAACCAGGCAAAACTCCACCTTGAAAGACAAATGTTCTGAACTGTGTGGATGTATTCTTTTTCCAGTGCGGTACCTAGGGCCCTTTGACGCACCTGTATCCCACGTGCTGATGTTGTGTGGGGCACTGGACTGGTGCTCCAGCTGCCTCTTCATCAGCTGGCTCATGGTCAGAGCTCCCAGAGAGCCCCTCTTCACCGCTCGGTACTGAGCTGGAGGTCACAAACAGAGACACAGACAATAGAGCAGCTGCCATTAAAGCACAATGTACCAACAGTGAATGTACGGGTGTAGGAAGGACAGTGGAAAAGACGTCCTTGTGATGTATACTGTGTAAATAAAGTTATGTAACGTGAATGCATGGGTGTTAATTGTACTTTTTATCAATGCCAAGTGGGTCACATTGAAGTTTAGAGCAGTCGTGCTTGTTTTTGTTGTCTTTTAGGTGGTATTTTTTTAGTATCATGGTTTAGTCCTCCTTTAGACCTGGTTTAGTCTTAGTTTAGACCAGGTTTAGTCTTGATTTAGTCCTTGTTTAATCCTAGTTTAGACCAGGTTTAGTTCTAGTTGAGTCCTTGTTTTACTTTATTTATGCCTACTTTGGACCTGATTTAGTTTACGTTTGGTTTAGTCCTAGCTTAGACCTTGTTTAGTCCTCATTTAGACCAAATTTAGTCCTTGTTTAGTTCTAGTTTTATCCTTGTTTGACCTTGTTTATGCCTGGTTTAGATCTTATTCAGTCCCGGATTAGTCCTAGTTTGATCCTGGTTTAATTTTAGGTTAGTCTCATTTTAGTCCTAGTTTGGATCTGGATTAGTCTGAGTTTAGTCATGGTTTGGACTTAGTTCTGGATTGGCCCTTGTTAAAACTGGGTTTAGTCGTGTTTTAGATGAGGTTTAGGCATGGTTCAGTCCTAATTTAGACCTGGTTTAGTTCAAATTAAGACAGTTCTGTCCTGGTTTAGACCTTATTTAGTTTTAGTAGTAGTTCCAGTACATACATAATGGTTTAGTCCTGGTACTGTCCTGGTTAAAGTCTTTCTGCAGTTCTGTTTTTATCCTGTACATTTTAGGCCATGTCCTGATTTACTAAAATACGCTAAATGTACTTGACTTTGCCTTATGAGTTTGTTGTACTTATTTCTCTGGACTACTGATCCTTAACTTCTTATTGATTGCACAACACATTCATTTCCTGGAAAATCTATTGCTCTCCACCCACTTCAATTTACACTGGCTATGAAAATCAATGGGACTGCTTTGTATGTTATTCTCACATTAATCACTGTCGTCATTGTATTGTGCTGTATCAGTGCAAAACTGAAAATGAATAAGAATGAGGCATGTCGGTAATAGCAGAGGTGGGTAGAGTAACCAAAACTTTTACTCAGGTAAGAATAGTGTTAGTTCTAAATAATATTACTCAAGTAGAAGTACAAAGCAATCCAAGAATTAAGTAATAAGAGTAAGAGAAAAAACGTATATGAGTGATTCTCCAACTACAGTCAAATTTGGTCATGATATTTTTCCAAATCCAACACATATTTTTAGAATTATTTTGATTTGTTCTACTTCATCACAATGTGTAGAAACATTAACTATTATTAAATAAATAATAATAAACAATAACAATAAATAAAGTGATAGAAATGAAACAACAATGTTTAGCATTTCTTTTAAAATCTCATGACATATTAGCATGCTAATCTCTGTTTTAGAGTTAGCATAAAATATACTCAAAATACACAATATAAAATGGTATTTTTCTCATTATTTCTAATCTTCTAATGTTTATTCACTGTAAGGCACTTTGTGTTAAATTTTGTATGAAAAGCGCTTTATAAATAATGTTTGATTGATTGATTGATTGATTGATATTTGTACATTCAAAGGAAATATGAGGCGTTTGGAAATGATGACCAATAAACCTACTCTTGGTTTTGCAAAACTTTTTCTTGATTTTGTTCTTGTTTCCCTTCCTTCCATGGAGCTAATGCTGCTATCCTGCCATGAACTCCTGTCACATCACAACTGATGTGGTTCAAGGAGACAAAGGTTTAAAAAAAAGTTAAAAGTTACATTTTGTGGTGGAAATGATAGTCATCCCTAGGGACAGGTGTTCTTTTTATGAAAAATAAATAAAATACTAATATATCTTTCAAGCACATGATATTTTTCATTAAAATAAGGAATTTCTGAATGAAGTTACTGTTTACTACAGTAACTTACTGTTGAAATTTCGTTTCAGTCTTATGAGGGACTAAGAGTCCAAAATCTGGGGACAAAAAGGGACAAAGGACATATAGCAAAAGCACTCAATATAAAACCACATTTTATATAATAAAAATAGTAATTTATCTATATTCAATTTTTTGTGAGTTCGTCTTTGTGCCTAGTAAGTGCAGCATGAATAGAAAATGACAAATATGTTTTTGTTTTTCTTATTTCTGCCTGGGACACATATTTTTTGATAGTTGGAGAATCACCCACTACTCAAAAAAGCGTAACTTAGAGAGTAACTGTAAAAGTATTTGTCTCCTACTTGATACTGAAGAGCGATGACTAGTTTCAGGTAAAGCAGCTTCCAGGGTTGGTGCTGATGCTGATTCTCTGGGTTTTTCCAATGTAGACAGAACTTTGTGTTCTAAAAACCAAGAAAATTTGATCTGAAAATAGATTTTTTAATATATAATTTATAAGCTCAACATTACTTACCCGCTTCAACTATAGTCTCCGCTCCCAGTTTGTCAAATGTGTTGAAAGAAATGTCCAAATACTCCCGTTGAATGGCGCTAACTGCAATCTTTCTCTGTTTACGCTGCCTGGGAACAATTTGGATTTTAAACTCTGACTCCTCCGATTCTTCCGTGTTTTCTGGTTTGGGATCGCTGTCTACTTCAACCCCCATATCTTCATCCTCTTCATCATCTCCATCTTCTTCCTCATCGTTACTGTTACTTTTACTCTTTTCTGTTGAGGAGGGCGATTCCGTTTTATCTTCCGGAATGTCCAAGAAAACTGTCTTGCCTGATCCTTCGTATGCATCGTCTAAAGAATTATCTGGGACATGTGGCGTTTTTTTAAGCAAATCTCGTTTTTGCTTTAGCGTCAGCTGGCTTTCGTGGGTGACATTTTCGGGCTTTTCGGATAAGTCTATGGAGGTGCTCGGTGTCATTTGGTCTGGTTTCTTTTCAACATCCTTTTTCTCCGTTTGCTCTTCTACATATTTATCAAAGGAGCCGTCTTCAAAGCTCACTTGCACCACCGGAGATAGTCTTAACGTGTTGCTACTAGCCGGTGAGGTTGAAATTTTGGGGCTTCCTATCAGTTTGGACGCTATGATGGTGTTGAGATCGAATTCCTCATCGCTTTCTACAATTCTCAACGGGGGCAGAGGTTCGAACACCAGAGAATCCGTGTCGGACATGGAGAGGAGCGAGTGCTTTTCTGGGATGGAAGTGCAATCTGATGAGAGATCGATAAGGTCCTGATCTTCTTTCTCTTGCGCGGAATCGGCTGGGGAATCCTGATCCTGCTTGTCCTCGAACGTCTCCATGCAACTGAGACGCACCTCTGGGATCACCGGTTTGGAAATATCGGAATGGCCTCCCCGAGAGCCCCTCCTGTCCGCCAGGTCGACCACCCGCACAGAGGAGCCATCCGAAGATCCCTTGCCGTGATGTCTGCCCTGGGAGGAGGAGGACGAGGGGGGCAGGAGAGCCGGGGGCGCCTGTAGGTCGCAGCGGTCTATGCAGGATTTGCGTCGGTGCTCGTCCAGGTTGAAAAGGAGGGAGTCGGTGTTGGAGATATCCAGGGACTTCTGCTTGTGCATGGCCTGGAGGCGCTTCTTGCGAGTGCCCTCCTCGCGGACGCAGTGCAGAATGCTGTCCTGGAGAGCGCTGGCCTCGCGGTACTCGGACAGTTCAATTTCACCTAGAAGGAAAACAACAAGGCCTCAAAATCAAATAGAGAAATAGTCAATGTGCTATAATGTTACAAGTGTTGGTCGTTTATTTTTAGAATCATAATGTCTGAAAAATACATGGCGTGCATCATGTGAATTTTTATGTTGTAGAGGGAATGAAAACACACATTTTAGACACACTAAACTATCTTTAAAGAGGGGCTATTTTACTTCTATGGGGTATTAACTGTTAACATGACATTTTTAGATCACCATGTTACCTTTTATTGTTTTGAAAATTCTATATTTGCAGAAAACATGTTTGATTCACCTCCCTCTCCTCTCAATTCTAAGTCACTCGCCCTTCAAATCGTGTGCATGCCGCTAACGAAAACTACTACACATCGCATCCGGTTTGTCAAGTTGTTGTGTAGAGTTTTTTGTCATGCTTTACTACAGCTCTGGAAAAAAACACTGCAAAATTATCAGTTTTTCTGATTTTACTACTTATAGGTATGTGTTTGGGCAAAAGGAACATTTTTGTTTGAGTCTATAAACTACTGACAACATTTCCCCCAAATTCCAAATGAAAATATTATCATTTAGTTGCCTGGAAGAATCCATGACTCATCGCTGTACCAGCAGATGAGTCTGGTAACGCTTGATCCACAGAATGCGCTGCTGTTGCGCTTAGACAGACAGCTAAGTGAACCAATCAGAGATTGCGCCATCTTGATTCAAAACTGAGGAGGAACTTCCGCTGCCTAAGAGTGACTTTGCGAGCAAAGGCGGGTGCACTGACGTCACCATCTTTGAACGAATCAGAATCGCGGAGTCCGTTTGTAACCGGAGGAGCGAGCGTGGAGGGAGGGTGTCCATATGGTATCGCGCTGTATAGCAAATACAGAGAGATATCATTTGGCTGGCCAGGTAAATCGTTTAGAGCAGAGGTCTTCAACAGGGGGGTCGCGACCCCTAGGGGGGTCGCGGAGGTACTGCAGGGGGGTCACGAAATCTTTTGATTTCACTTTAAAATAATATAATTTTATATTTTATAGTGTAAAATACAGTATTAACCTGTGTATTATTTCCTTGTATTGGATGTACCATAACAGAGTAGCAATGTTTATACATGACACTAAGCTCAATTTAATATAAAACACAATTCTATGCTGTATATATAGTAGGGGGTCCCTGGCCCAGTTCGCCATCTGTTTGGGGGTCCCTGGCCTGAAAAACGTTGAAGACCCCTGGTTTAGAGCATTTATTTGCAGAAAATGACAAATGGTCAAAATAACAAAAAAGATACATGTTTTCAGACCTCAAATAATGCAAAGAAAAAAGATAAAATTCATTTTAATAATTATTATTTAACAATACTAATGTTTACACTTAAGTTTGGTGCAATAACCCTTATTTTTAATCACAGCTTTCATGCGTCTTGGCATGCTCTCCACAAGTCTTTCACATTGTTCTAGGGTGACTTTATTCCACTCCTGGTGCAAGAACTGAAGTAGCTCAGCTTTGTGTTTGTGTTGGAATTCAACAGACGCTGGAATGAAATGGCTGTAATACACGTAGAGATGCTGATTTCAGAAAAAAATGCAGTGGTCTCTTATTTTTTTCCAGAGCTGTATATTTATGCAGAATTGTCATATTAGGAGCATGTGTGACAAAGGTTCGAACAGGTCCGGGAAGAGATTGCTAAATTACAGAAACATGGATGGATGACATATAAAACCTCTTCAGGAATATTTTTGATAAGGGGCGCAAGGTACAACATGGTAGAAAGGACCAAAAAGTGTATTTTTCATAATACCCCCCATTTTTTTGTCTGTCCTATCCTTGTTTTAGTGTTACTTTATTGTGAAGCGTCTTTGTGTTACCGTGAAAAGAGCTATATAAAACTGATGTATTATTATTATTATTATTATTATTATTATTATTATTATTATTATTATTATTATTATTATTTAATGATTAGCCCCTCAGTGCAGGGCCGGATTATGGGGGGTCTGGGCCCCGGGGCCAGGAGTTTGCAAAGGCCCCCCCGGGCGCGAGTGCCAACCTACGGTAGAGTCAAGCAATGGTGGAAAATATTAATGAGAGCCCAGTTGGCTATCTGCTCCCTACATGATATCGCCAATATCCAATGTTGCCAATTTAGCGACTTTGTCGCTAGATTTAGCGACTTTTGGCCATCTCTGGCGACTAAAACCTCATCTAGCGACTTAGCGGCTTTTTAGGTGAATTTTGGTGATTTGCTTTTGGCAACACTACCAGTATGGTGCATAGTGCTCTGATCGTTCGGCTGCAAGTATTTGCGGTTGCGCACATAAATTAAGTCACACAGCTAGCATATCCTGGGCCTTAGGGCTCGCTGAAAGGACTTTCATTCAAAACCCTTGGTAAATCAGAGGCCCTTTGTAAGAACATTTGTAATCAGAAGGCTCTCTTAACAGTATGCTCTCCCATTAGGGCTCTCGCTAGGGCCCCCACATAGCCAGAAGTCGCGACCCTTTGCAGGGGCTTTCATAATCATAGGGCCCTCTGAAAGCATTCCCCCCACTTCCTTGAACCCCTAGTTGGTAAACGTTAGGGCTCCCTTAGGAGTATTCACGAGAGGCACTACAGCAGGGCCAGCCCAGGGGCCCTCTGACTGCCATCCCCCGTGGCCCAGGGGCCCTCTGAGTGCCGTCCCCCGTGGCCCAGGGGCCCTCTGACTGCCGTCCCCCGTGGCCCAGGGGCTCTCTGAGTGCCGTCCCCCATAGCCCAGGGGCCCTCTGACTGCTGTCCCCATAGCCCAGGAGCCCTCTGATTGCCGTACCCCATAGCCCAGGGGGCCTCTGAGTGCGGTACCCCATAACCCAGGGGCCCTCTGATTGCCGTATCCCATAGCCCAGGGGCCCTCTGACTGCCGTACCCCATAGCCCAGGGGCCCTCTGCCTGCTGTCCCCCATAGCCCAGGGGGAATCAGATTGCTGTACTCCATAGCACAGGGGCCCTCTGATTGCTGTCCCTGCCCCCCCCCCCCCACCCAATTCATATCACCCTTCTCTCGGTTCTCTTCAGATATGCCCTATAACAGTGTGAGTAGTCATAAGATCCTAGAGAATAGAGGCCCTCTGACATCGCAATTGGCATCGGCATCTGCATAGCTTTGCCCCCCCCCCCGTGACCCTTGGGCCCCTGGGCGCCGGCCCCACTGGCCTGGTCCGTAATATGGCCCTGCCTCAGTGTTAGGACCATTACCCTTACTAACACCCAAAGTTGCCAGTCTGTTCCTTACTTCTCTTGGCATTGAGCTCCACTGGCTGGTACTTCACAGACTTGCTGCCCCCGATCCTCTTGAGGCGGGCGAAGAATGTCTGTGACTCCTTGTTAGCAGCACCAGTCGGCGTGTCATGGACATCTGACTCATCGAAAACACTGTCCTCCTCTGAGAAGAAAAAGAAGGCATCAGCTTGTGTAGAACTGTGCTCACATACAGTTGCAGTGTCTTACCCTTCTCCTTCTCACTGTAGCGGCTCATGTTGGAGTTGTCGCTGTACAGGGGTCCGGTGGTGGCGTGGGGCCGGCAGCTGTGGTACTGGGCGTTCAGCGTATTGATGGTGATGTGAATGAGATGGAGCACCACTTTACTGCCGTCCATGTCTCGGTAAGGATACTGTAGGACAATATAATGCGTTTTAAAAACTAAGTAGTACATATTTGTCATTAAAGGTACAGTGTGTAGGATTCGTGGCGCATAGGTGGATGGTGGCTATTGCAATTCCTGTTCTAGCTACGGCAGACCTCGAGGGTCCCCCGGCGCACCGTAACATGGACAGCTCGCGTACCCGCGCACGAACCGCGCGCATGCGTGAAGCGCACCCGGCGCTATGCGAGCTCTTGCCGACAACTACTGTATAAATAAAACGCGGTCCCGTTCACTGTTTTTTTTTTTTCTTTCCGCATGAGAGCACACATTCCCGATCGTGTACCATGACAATCTACACATCAAATGAAACCTTACAGTCTCATCTTTTTGACTATGCAATTCATTTCCCGGCATAACAATCACTCCCCGAGCACATTGGGCTTTTATACGGAAAAGCACAAAACGTTTGTTACTTTGCTTACCTTTGAAGGCTCTGGACAGGTCAAACTCAGTATTTCACCATAAGCTTGGTCTCAATCTGTCCGTAAGGATCCAGCGAATAAAATCCAGTAAAACAATTTAGTCCAAAACATGTGTTAGATCCATTACGACGTGTGATCCGGCAACATGCTTGTCGTTGTTTATCCAAACGTGTACTATCTCGTTGTGTGAAAATGTCCTTCTGCAGCTCTCAAAATGGCTGCCTCTATATGGGGAAGATCCCCCTTTTATGCAGGTATATCTAAGTCCAACAGAATACTTTGATTTCATGATGGAAGTGAAAAGGCTTAGAAAACACTGTATTTTTGAATGGGTATCTTTAATTTCGGTAATTAACGGGTAAAAATCTTACACACTGTCCCTTTAAAATTATATAATACAGTGGTACCTCACCTTACAAAATTAATTTGTTCCAGAAGTGGTTTCGTAATGTGAATTTTTCGTAAGTTGAGTAGCTATGTCAATGGAAAAAGCCTGATTTGTTCCAAGGCCCCGTTCCAAGTTTTATTTTTATAGTGTAACATTTTTTTTATAGTGTAACACTGTGTTCTGCGTCCTGATTGGCTAAGAGACTGTAGACCCAGGACTAAACATGGACTAAACCAGGTCTTGACCAAGGTCTAAACCTGGACTGGACCAGGACTAAACCTGGACTAAACCAGGACTGGACCAGGTCTAGACCTGGACTAAACCAGGTGTGGGTCTATTTCCTGGTTTCGTGCTAGCTCTGCTATTAGCAGCAGCACCGGTGTACCTCACGAGTCACGGCTGAGGCGAGCAGCGACTGTGTGCGTGGGGGGAAGGGGGAGGGCGGAGAAGTGTGCATGCGGACACATGTGTGATAGCGCAGCATGACCCGGCGCAGGGCTGCGAGCACGAGACCCGTGCTCAAACCCTGCCTCCTCTAGACCAGGTCTAAACCAGGATTAAACCACCGCGTGCGGGTCTATTTCCTGGTTTCGTGCTAGCTCTGCCGGTGTACCTCACAAGTCACGGCTGAGGCGAGCAGCGAGGAGGGGACCGCACGCAGTCCGAGCGCATGAACGAACGCATGCAAGAGCCGCGGTGGTTTAATCCTGGTTTAGACCTGGTCTAGAGGAGGCATGGTTTGAGCACGGGTCTCGTGCTCGCAGCCCCGCGCCGGGTCATGCTGCGCTATCACACATGTGTCCGCGTGCACACTTCTCCGCCCTCCCCCTTCCCCCCACGCGCCACTATTAATACATTTTGTTGAAAATCTATGAAAGTTTGAGTGTTTAAACGAGACAAATGTGAGAAAAGTTTAAATCCAATCTGAGAAAAGCGTATAATGTGTGTGGCTGAGCGCGCATCTGAGCGCGCATTATTTGAATATTTGAGATTTCGCGTTTCGTAACTTGAATTTTCTTTCGTATCTAGAGACCAAAATTTAACGTGAAGGCGTTTCGTAACTTGGAATTTTCGTTTGTTGGGTCTTTCGTAAGGTGAGGTACCACTGTATGTTATTCTTGTTGGCAATATATAACATCAAGGATAAATTTGGAGTTTAAGTTAATACTGAGCAATTAAAAAATATTGTAATACTAGCATTTTATTTTAACAATACAGTACCTAAGTAATAATCACGTTCTGCCAAGTGCAAATTAGTTATATATATTCACCTTTTCAATTTTTTCAATTTTGAAATATGTATTTAATTTCATTAGGAGCCCTGTGTGAAGACTTTAGTTATAAGATATAGTCTGACACATTTGAGTACCAATTTGATGAAAATGCAGTACCTTGTATAGTATGACGAGCAGAGCTTTGAGCCACATCTGCCTGATGTGAGGCTTCAGAGCCCACAGAGAACAGCGTGGCGGTTGTTGGAAGTAGTGTCTGAGCTGAGGACATGTGCAGTACTTCAATACCTGCACCACCAGGGGAAGCAGCTGCTTCCCCAGGCTGATGTTGTAGTCCAACACCTGAGGGAAAAGTCAACCCTTTACTTAGCTTTCATAAAACATTTGTGATCAAGAAATAAAAAATGTCACATTTCAAACTTTTTTGTGAGATGAATATTAGGATTAACATAATGTGTGAAATCTTACACTTACATTTACAGTTTAATAGATTTCCTTACCTTGGCTTTTTTGTATGACCATCATGTATTATAGCAGTGTTCCACAAACAAGGGGGCAGTGTGGATGCAGGTTTTTGTTCCAACCAACCAAGAGCACACCTTCAACTGTCTGAAGACTGAGAACAGTTCATTAAATGAGTCAAGTCTGATGTGCTGCTGCTTGGTTGGAAAGAAAACCTGCAGCCACAGTGGCCCTTTGCGGAACAGTTTGTGGAACACTGGTTTAAAGTGTGGTGTAAAATTCATGTATATGTAAATTCTTGAAAGCACATGGCACCTACAATCTTAATTCATGTAAAATGGCTGAATCCTGACCAGGGAAGTCAGGATTCATAAGTGTCTTATTTTAAGTGGACAGTACCTGTGCAATGCCTGCGATGAAAGCATTGAAGCAGGTGGATGTGCGCATCTTCTGAGGGGCAATCATGAAGCAGCCCTCCTGCTGGTCATACCCCAGGAGCACATATAGGTGGCGCTTGACTGTGTTGAAGGCTTTAGCACTGCCCAGGTCAGCCTCAGCACTGCTCTGGTCCTTGGCCATGAACTTCATGAGCACCATGATGAGCTGGTGCACCGTCTGGTGATCGATGCCCGCATCTTCTGGGAGCAGGTCTTTGATGATGCTGTCATCTTCAGGAGAGGGGCTTTGGCCTGGAAATACAGCTCATGTGTCAAGGCTACACTGGCTATATTCACATGCAAATCAAAATCTGATTATGATCTGATTTCAGGACATTTAAGATTATTTAAATGACAGATACATCACACAATTTGATGCAACCACGATCAGAAACAAATGATTTGATTTATCACTCAAAAAAAATGGATAATCTGATTTTGCGCATGTGTGTAACCGCAGACACTGCTAGGGCAAGTAGAGCACAGCTTCTTAACCCTCCCGTCGTGTTCGGGTCAAATCTGACCGTTTTACAACTTATAATATTCATAAATATTATGTTTTTCATCTGATTACCTCAAGACCTTATGATATCCTCCACACTGTGTACTTGAACATATAAAAGTGATGATCACCTATTTCATTCAATTTTGAGTGTTTTAATCAACCTTGTTACACCTGTGGTGTTCCCGGTCAAAAGTGACCGCCATAGGAAATGAATGGGTATCCAGAGTAAATTCATTCAACATACAGAAAACATCCCCATACACACTGCCCCAGCTCACACACACGCACACACACACACACAGACACACACACACACACACACATACACACACATACACAAGCACACAAACCAGGGTATGCGTGTTGTGCTGGACATGACAACCGGTCTCCAAGGGCATAATATCACATGTGACAACTTCTTCACATCACATGCGCTTGGTCAGGAGCTACTGAAAAGAAAGCTCACCATGGTAGGGACAGTGAGGAAGAACAAGCCCGAACTTCCCCCTGTGCTGGTATCGACCAGAGGAAGACAGGCACTCTCATCACAATTTGCATTCACTGACACTCACACTCTTGTGTCATACGTTCCCAAGAAGAACAGAAATGTCATCCTGATGAGCACAGTACACAAAGACACCGCTGTCAGCACCACAGAGGACAGGAAGCCCCTGATGATCCAGGACTACAACAAGAACAAGGGAGGCGTTGACTGTCTTGATAAGGTAATGTAAAGTCTCATCATGCATTTTATTTTATTTTTATCTAGGTGAATCATAGCATTTTGTGTATGACAGATTGAATATTGTTCCTAATCTCTTATTATTTATTGTTCCTTTATTGCATCTTACTGGTAGATTAAGATTAAGATTAAGCCTTTATTGGTCTCACACACAATGACACACAGTGACACATGGGAGAAATTTGACTTCTGCATTCGACCCATCCTTTTCAGGAGCAGTGAGCAGCCATCTTTTTCGGCGCCCGGGGGGCAGTACCGTGAAGGGTCTTTCCCAAGGACCCACACTGGTTAGCTCATTGCCGGGGGGGATTTGAACCCACAACCCCCGGGGGGAAGTCAGTGACTTACCAGTAGAGCTAACCAGCCGGTACATACACCTGTAAGCAGATGACGGCTCGCTGGCCTGTGGCACTGTTCCACAACATCCTGGATGTGTCAGCTTTCAACACGTATGTGGTGTTGACAGCAATCGACCCAACCTGGAATCAGGGGAAAAGTTTCAAGTGGAGACTTTTCCTCGCAGAGCTGGGGAAAGCTTTGGTGACCCCTCTTATACAGTGACGCCAGCACATTCCCCGCACACCAGCCTCCGCCAGTCTGGTTAGGAGCATGCAAACTCCAGCCCCAGCCGCTGCCCTGGCTGCTCTCCCCCAACAAGGACATGGGCAGAAAAGGAAGTGTTGTGGCCTCTGTACCCCTAGAGACATCAAAACGAGCCTGACATGCTGCAAATGTCATGCTTATGTTTGCAAGACTCACTCTGACCTGAGTGTCACATGCCACTCATGTGCATGAATACACACACACACACACACACACACACACACACACACACACACACACACACACACACACACACACACACACACACACACACACACACACACACACACACACACACACCCTGTTGAGTTTGGTGTTTGGTTTTCCATTTATTTTTTGTATTATATGTTCATTTTGTAGTTCATTTTCAGTGCCCAATTGTATTTTAACTGATGTTATTTAATGTTTACTTCTATAAATTGTTGTTAGACACTACTTTGAAACATTGTTCTCAACTAAAGAATGTTTAATAAAAAAAATTGGTGTTGAAAAAAAAAAGTTTTGTGCAAATTAAGGGCAGTTAAAACAGACCGGTCAATTTTGACCGGGAACACTAAAGTAGGGGGCTGGAGGCGAACACGACCGGGTTAATATGGTGTACATGATTGTGTCTTGATTTTAGGAAAGATAAATAGGAAAGAACCAATTCCTTCTTGTTTTATAATTGAAATTGTTAAAAAGAAAAGAAAAATGAGATATAGAGATTTGTGTATTGCCCAAGATAAACACTAATACAATACATAAAGAATCAATGTTTGTTTTTCTTATTTGTCCCAAACTGTAACCTTGATTACATGTAATGATGTCCTGGATGCCCAGGATTTGTTAAACTAATCTATGTGTTTATAATACTTCTAATATACCTGTGTTTCATTTACCTGGCAGGATATCTATCATATCTCCCAGTGTTGGAGCAGAGAGTTCTTGCCTCGTAAGTCCTAGAGCTAAAACCATATGAAGAGTCACATTTAGAATAATGTTGGAATTAAGTGGGAATGATGTCTCTAAATGTTGATGTTTGTTAGAACAAATCATATAATACAACTTTAAAACTGACATGACAAATGTGTCCTTGAAAACAAATCAAATGATGCTGCAAGCTAAAAAGTGGCATCTTGCACAAACTAAAATGTTTTTAATGGAGAAATCAAGCCAAAGTATTAATTAACAAATGGATTACAGTGTCATTGTTTAAAGGGCCTATTATGCAAAATTTGTATCTGTTATAATGTAGTGTGCTTATCAAAACTGCAGTTCACTTTAAAATTACTGAGGAACTGAGCATTTTGAGCTTTGGAGATGCAGACAGCCTAATAATGCAGGTTTACTCAAACATGTGTGAATGAAAGAAAACACAACTCATGTTACATGGCTAAACGCTCAAGAGTCAGTATAATGGACCTTTGAATGACCAAATGCACAAATATAAGTGTACTCACGCAGCCTATTGCCCAGAGACTCGGGCAAAGAGAAGGCACGTTTGGACTCTGCTGTGTCAGTCTGTGGGGTCCCCTTCACACTGTCCCGCAGAGAGCGCACCCCCTCCTGGCGATTGCGGGCAAAGCGGGCCCTCTTGATCTTCCACATGGCTGCATCGCTCAGGTTGGCCACATTGGTACGCACAGCTGTGATGGCTATTGAAAGCAAGAAAGAATATGCTGCATTCAAAACATTTTAGAGTTTGATGTAACAATTTTAGATGGGGTGAAGGGTTGTCAAAAGTATCAAAAATCAGATACTAATTAAAACTAAAACTAGTATCGATACAAGATTCTCATTTGAGCAGGTACTGATACTAAAAAAGTGATGATCTTAAGCCGTATCAGAACAAGTATAAGAGCTCATGGACTAGTATACGCCCATGGACCACCTGGACAACTGAGGGATTACATAGATAGATCAGAGGTGTCCAACCGTTTTTCATCAAGGGCCACATATCTAAACACAGACAAATCACAGGGCCGATCGAGGGCCATAGACTGGTGCTCAGTACAGTGAATAATTGAAATATATGCATGTTTAACACGTCATACAGTCCTTTATTCATGGTAAGATCCTCAAAACCACACAATAAATATTAAATATTGTCTTATCAAGGTAGATTTCTAAAAAACTTGCAGTCAAAAGTTCTGCTCAAGGTAATTTGGGCCAATTCACCTGGAAGCCTGAGGGCCAAGAAAAATTTGTCTGAGGGCCGCATTTGGCCCATGGGCCATAGTTTGGACATGCCTGACATAGATATTAGGCCACGTGGCAATATAAAAGACTGTAATAACATGTAATGTTCAAAATCACATTTTATTGTGTGAATAAAGAGTATTTTTTTATTATCACTGTCATATCGCAATAAGTATTGAGTATCGAATCTATTCCTTAGTATTAGGTCACGATAATTACTTTATCTACTTATCATTCAATGCATGACAGATGGAACAATAATTTTGGGGGTCAGTATTTATTGTGGGTGCTTTTTCTTTGCACAGCTGAGAAATTGTTGGTTATTTTTTGATTATATCATAAGATTTGATTTGCAGAAGGTGGAACTAAAAACTTCTATGACTGATTGAAGTGTTTTTCTGCTATTTATTTATTGCAACTTATTGTTTATTGCAGCTTATTGTTTATGGAGTGTATCATTTTTGTATCATGACGACACTAATGGAGTGTAGGGGTCAGTAATTATGTGGGATATTCACTGTTTCTGCACATATGTTGAGCACTTTTTAAAACTATAATAAAAAAATAGATAAATAATGATAATTGAACTACATGACTATATAGTCCAGTAATTACAAAGATCTCAAACATGAACTAAGTCAAAGCATCTGCATTTGACAGTTAACAGACAAATTCTACTTATTCTACTTACCGTACTTTTCGGACTATAAGCCGCTACTTTTTTCTCACACTTCGGACCCTGCAGCTTATAATCAGGTGCGGCTTATGTATGGATTAATTCTTTATCAAGACAGTGAATGTGGAGCGTAAACCTAGCTCCACTGTACATATCAGCATTTTCCGCCCTATTGCTATAATTGAAAGGACCCGTTCGGTATTTATACCACTTACAACTACATATATATTACAGTGACGGTGGCACCATGATGATGTGTTTAAAGGGACAGTGTGTAGGATTCGTGGCGCATAGGTGGTTACTAGCTATTCCACTTCCTCTTTTGGCTACGGCAGACCTCGAGGGTCACCCGGGCGCGACGTAGCGCCGAAATCTCGCGTGCCCGCGCACGAACCGCGCACCGCTGTATACATAAACCGCGGTCCCCCGTTCACTTTTTTTTTTTCTTTTCGCATGAAAACACACAATCCCGATCATGATTCATGACAATCTACACATCAAATGAAACCTTACAGTCTCCTCTTTTTGACTATGCAATTCATTTCCCTGCAAAACAATCACTCCCCGAGCACATGGGGCTTTTATACAGAAAAGCACAAAACTTAGCTTACTTAGCTTACCTTTGAAGGCTTTGCACAGGTCAAACTCTGTATTTCATCATAAACTTGGTCTCAATCTGTCCATAAGGATCCAGCGAATAAAATCCAGTAAAACAATTTAGTCCAAAATACGTGTTATATCCATTACGATGTGTGATCCGGCAGCATGCTCCCCCTCTTCCCCTTCCCCTTCTCTCCTTCCTTCGCTCCTGGCTGCATATGGGAGCAGAGGACCGAAGGAGAGAAGGGGAAGGGGAGGGGGGAAGGGGGGACCCATAAGCAGCGCGGCTGTGCAGCTGTTAGCAGGAGCCGAGGCGAAGGATGAGCCCAAATGTCCTTCTGCGGCTCTCGTATTCAAAATGGCTGCCTCTATATGGGGAAGATCCCCCTTTTATGTGACTATATCTAAGTCCAAAAGAATACTTTGATTTCATGATGGAAGTGAAAAGGCTTGGAAAACAATGTATTTTTGAATGGGTATCTTCAATTTCAGTAATTAACAGGTAAAAATCTTACACACTGTCCCTTTAAGGTATTACATTATTTTATTTTGCTGGGATATTTCTTCCAACAATGTTAAAAATGTGCACAATTTGAAATAAAACAAATATATCTGTATTTTGTATTTGTTTGCGACAACTTAAGTAAAGCACTGCCTTATGAGAAATTCCCACGGCCGGAGAATTGACCAATCATGGTACTAGAAGAAATAGAACGGTGAAGATTGTGGTAGTGTGGTCAAGTCAGTCAAAGTATAAGAGGAGATAGACGGACGGTCGGATACTTAGCATTATAGTTAAGTAAAATGAATCGAGGAAGAGGCACTAAACGACACAAGGGGGGAGCGGAGAAAAAGAGGGAAAAATTGAAGAGAACACTGCTGTCAGGGGGCGAAAAATGTGTGGAACCTGGACCCAGATGACGTTATCGATCGGGTTGCGCACTTCACATGAAAGTAAGACGCTTTTTGTTTTTAATTATGGCTGGGTTGAGCATTGATTTCCATGATTTTAATGCAGTTGTTTAAAGGTCCCATGACATGGTACTTCTTGATGCTTTTATATGGCTCCTTAATGGTTCCCTAATACTGTAAATGAATCCTTCTTCAAAATCAACACTCAGTGAATGAGAAGCAGAGATAAGATGAGAAAGAGTAATTTTTCTCTCTCTGAACAGGCCATTATGGGACTTGCTGCTTGAATGCAAATGAGGAGAAAAGAGATGGCCTATAGTAGAGGGTGGGGGCGTGGCCAAACTCTCCGCTCTCAGCTCTCAGCTGATCCATTTCCGCGTTTTTGCATGGAGAAGAGATGAGAAGCATTCCATTGAAAAATAAACACATTTCCACAGAAAATAAAATTAAACCACTGCTGTTCAAAGGTCCAGAGGCTCAGATAAAGGACTTCCGAGCCTAGAAACACTCGGACGTGCCTCCAGGCAAATAAAAAAAACGCATTTCGCATTGCCTAGCGCATTCGCGGTCCAAACTCTCTGGGCGTGATTTACAGAGACGCTGAGTACAGACAGACGGGGGTGGAACTGCATTTGCATTTCTTTTTTCGATCTGACGTCAATAAGGTGCCTTGTTCAAAATCGCCCGTTTGAGCTCTGATTTTTTCTAACGCAGAAAAGGATCGCAAATGCTCAGTTTAGACATTTCGCAACTTTCTGTGCTGGCACGAGGCTACAGGCTGGCCATTTTACAGTTGTTTTACTGCGTATTTCTGCCGTGTTACTGCCGTAGGTAACACGGCAGTAAAGTAATTTTATTTACTTTAATTCAAATTTTAAAAAAACTTATAGTCAGATGCGCTCTATAGTACGAAAAGTACGGTATTGCTTGCTTATTGCTAGTTAGTTAGAATATTTTATTACTATTTATCTTTTTGTCTTTGTTATTGTGTGTTATGTGTGAGCTACTGTGTCTAAGTCCCTTGTGGATCAATAAAGTTTGTGTCTAAATCTAAGAAAGTCTTACTTGGAATTCTCAACCATCTCTATCCAACTCAATTTCAAACTATGGCAAGTTGCAAAACTTATGACATAGTCTGAACCCATCCAATTGTTCCGAATACAATGACAGTCAAAAGCAGGTGCAGACTCACTGGTAGGGAAGGGGAACTCCTTGTTGCAATCCAAGTGTAGCTGTGCCTCCAGAGACAGGGTTTCGAAGCGGTTGACAAAGAACTCCCAGCTCAGAGCGGGAATGTCTTTTTTCAGGAAGTGTAGCAGCAGCAGCTTGCTCAGGATAATGGGCCGATCTCGCACGACTGTGTCAAACTGGAAATCCATGCACAGGCACAAGCCCTGAAGAAATACAGATATGGTAGAATAAAATGAAGAATTCATTAAGAAGTATTGTACTATACCACTGATTTAAACTACAATTCTTTATGATTTTTACTATTGATTCTTCTTGTGTTATTGAGCTGTTGTGACAAAGTGATTTCTCTTGTGAATTAATACAGTTATAGTACAGTTATAGTATAGTATAGTGTAGTATAGTATAGTAGTATAGTCATATAGTATAGTTACAGTATATTTATTAGACTTGGCCTGATGTGGTCCTGATTTGCAAATAGTAGTTCTGGTTTTGTCCTGGTCTAGTCGACGTTTAGTCCTAGTTATATTTTCCAATCACTTCAAGCTGTTTATATACATGAACTCATTTTCTATTTTCTCCTCTCCTTCTTTTTGCTATTTCAGTGATGTGCTCCACCGCAGCAGCAGAACCCTTGACCCCCCTCAGACTCGCCACCTCCTCTTCCTCACCAGCGATTTTTGCCTTGATTCTTTGGAGGTATTTTTGTTAAAAAATCTACCATTCCCTCTTTAGTTCTTTAACCCAAATAAACCCACATCCTCCTATTCATTATTATAATTATTATAAAGTTTATTATTATTATTTTAGTATTCCACCTGCCCTCTTTTTAAATTAGTCAAGTTTTAGACCAAGTTAAGGCCTAATTTAGGCCTGATAAAGAGGTAGTACTTGAAAAACCAAATACTATCTTATGTCCTGTGAAAAGTTTGAGAAGTACTGCTCTAGCCTATATAAATATTAAAATTTTCCTATTACTTGCTATTTTAAAGTGTATTTGTAGTATTTTGACCTGTAGGGCTGGCCTCTTGATGGTATCCAGGAGGAGGCGAGCTCGCGTGGCTACAGAGGGGTTGACGTCCTCCACTGATGCCAGGAAACAGCAGAAGGCGTGGGCCAGGGAATACTTAAGCAGATGGTTCTTTGTGACGGCACCAATGTCCAGGAAGCGACACAGCACTGCCACCTTCTCCACTGGAAGAGGAAAGGACAGGCAAAGCAATTATGAGCAACATGGTCAACATCACAGAAGGTAATTAGATAAATATTTGTTAGATGAATTGGTGGAGCCAGATTTAGAAATGAACCGTCAAATAAAACTGTTAAAGGAGAATTAACGTTTTTTACAATCTGAGCCTTATTTCGGTAATAAAACAAGTTGTTTTACTCACCCATAGCACTTTAGTGTCATTTGGAGCACTTCCGGAGATGTTTTAGATTTCCGATATCCGTAACGTGAGTTCTAGGGGCATATGTTTGCGGTCTCCAAATAACACAAACTTTAGCACTTTTCAAATCATAGAAGCTCGATGTCTTAGTCTACACTTTCGTTTGAGTCAAAAGTGGCCGGTAATCTGAGATTTATCCATAATTTCAAGTAGATGAAGAGGCCAGTGCGCATGCGCTTAGTCACAGCTGATTTCGATCTCAGCTC
This sequence comes from Paratrypauchen microcephalus, assembly GCA_036785185.1. NCBI lineage: Eukaryota > Metazoa > Chordata > Actinopteri > Gobiiformes > Gobiidae > Paratrypauchen > Paratrypauchen microcephalus. The sequence goes on from JAVJIX010000085.1 coordinate 2,903,348, forward strand.
TCGGGACCCAAACATGAAAGACAAAGCTGTAAGACGTTTGGACCATCGTGTTTGCAGTACCCACTTCAATCAGGACGATTTTTTACCAGCAAAGGAAAAGAAAGAAGGCCAGCGGATTCAGCGCACGATTCTGAGAAGTAATGCAAAACCGATGGCTGTTCTCTGCACTGCTCCTAAAACTGTCTCCACTTCATTTTTCCGTATCCATTCTGTCTCCTCATCCGTATACTCCTCTTCAGTCCTCAGTCCTCCATAAGTCCTCTTCAGCCTCAAAGTCCGAATCTTCTGCCATGTGTCGCTCGCAATAAAAAAAGTTGCGTCTTCTTATCTGCGAAACATCTGAGACTTCACACATGCGCGCTGTCCTCTATGATGACATCATCAAATGAAACTATAGCTGGATATTGGGTTTCAGGCCACTTTGGTCTCCAGTTAAAGTCTACGCTGACACAGCGATCAGATTGTAAAAAACGTTAGTTCTCCTTTAAAGTGGGCCTATTATGCAAAATTGAACTTTTAAATATGTTATAGTTGTTTCTCTTCTCATTTACCCTCTCAAAGTAGTATTTAGAGTGATTCATATGTGTTCTCAAGACATCATTGCTCTGATCAACCCCCGTTTTCACCGCCATCAGTACACGGCATGCCCACTGCCTTGTACTTACTTCCTCCTCTAATTTTATTTTCTTAGTCTGTGATACACATAGAATTCGGCAGCTTTGTTTAATCATTTTGCTACTAAAAGAATCTGCTACTTGCATACTAGCATAATGTGCAGTTATCCATAGGAGGGGCCAACAGCTGCGTGGCTCTTTGGTGTGATTACTTCTGCGGCGACGACAGCTCCCATTGGGCACCGCAGTTTTCTAATGTCGAAATCAGTTTACTTGTTTTATTTAATGATGATAATGATGCGATTTACAATGTACAAATTATAACATAATGATCCACGGGTGTCATAAATTAAAACTATATAGCTAACACAAGCACAATATGTCTTCTTTATAGAGAATTCCAATGCTTATTTTAGTGTCACCTTTCTTGGTTCTTTAAATAGTATGTGTTTGGGCTTGAAATAGCATTTATACTTTAATTATAACGTGTCCATTTTTGAATATCGAAGGTTTTGTATATGAGAGATGTAAAGTATCTCCTGTGTTGGCCACTAGGTGTCAGTCTAAGAGTTTAGTTCTTTAGTCAGGTTAGAAAATCAAAGCTTTCCCAACATTTTCTGCCCTAAATCAAATTGATTTGCATTTAATATTAAAAGATTTAAGTCAAGATTTTATAAATGCATATTTTCTGAGGCAATCTATGCTATTTGGCGTTGTTTCAAACTGCTTTATGTCTGGCCTGGAAATGTTGTATCTACGCTACATTATTAAGACCATGCAGCTCTGACCATTCAAATACAGTTTATCAGTAATACTGCTGGATTTCAGGGTTGTCAAAGGTTTCAGAAATCAATACTAATAAATTCATGTTCTCAGGACAGAAATGAACCTTTCCTGAATAGCTTTAGAATGATCTTGAGCTGTATCAGTGTAAGACCACATATAATGAAATGTTTGTATCGTAAGACTACTTTCAGATGACCCATGATCATAACATATAGTTCAATAATATTTAATACAAATTTTCAACATTTTCATTGTGAAAGTTCTTGGGTCTCGTCACTAAGGCTACATTCAGACTGCAGCCCGAAGTGACCCAAATCCAATTTTTTTTGCCTCTATGTGACCTGTATCTGATCAGTCTGAACTACACAGATCCGATTTTTTCAAATGCGACCCAGGCCTCTTGGATACGTGGTCCTAAAACCGATACATATCCGATCTTTTGACATGCGACTTCAGTTTGAACGGTCAGGTCGCATTCATCTGACCATCAACAACCGAGAGTGGTACAAGTAGGAGCTCACAAATGTACACAAACGTTCTTCTCGTCATACAAAAATTGTGTATGAGCTCCATGTCAGTGAAGCAATCCCACCACTCTTGACTGCGACTCCGCACCCACACATTCCCCACAAAATGCTATGCCCAAAAACATTGTCCTTCCCAAACTCCTCCTTAAAACAAATAAGTTGTACATGTTCTGGCTCTGGTACAACAGCATCTTTAAAATTTCCAGGCGCTCAATGTCAGTGTCCATGTTTAGGCTATTTCCATAAACACCAAGCACGTTCGCTGCATGTGACGTCATCGTGTCCTCCAAGGCGCATGCGGGATACTTTTGGGGCATTTAAAGTTAACACTGGAGATCATATACAAGTTGCATTTAACTGGAAATGTGAATGACCTCGCAAAAAAATCTGATTTTGACCTGAACGTAGCCTAATAGAAATGATTAGGATCAACATTTGTGAAGTTATCTTTTGGATATTTGTAATGAAAGTACAAAATGATCAATAGTTAAAGGTCCCATGGCGTGAAATTTTCACTTTCTGAGGTTTTTGAATTGTTAATGTGAGCTCCCCTACCCTGTTTAGGGCCCCCCCATGGCTAAATGTTGCGAAATGTGTAAACTGAGTAATTGCGGTCCTTTTCCGCTTTTGAAAAAAAGACAGCCCAAACGGGCGATTCTGAACAAGGGAACTTTCTGACGTCACACTCACGGAAAGGTTTCCACCCGCCGTCTGGATGTCCACCCCGTCTCTGGAAATCACGCCCAGAGAATTTGGACCGCAAACGAGCTAAGAAATGCGAGATGCGTTTTGTTTTTTTGTTTTTTTGCCTGGAGAGACGCGAGAGTGTTTCCAGGCTCAGATGTCCTTTATCCGAGCCGCCGAACCTCTGAAACAGCAGTGGTTTAATTTTATTTTCTGTGGAAATTAGTTTTTTTTTTCATGGGACGCGTCTCATATCTTCCTAAGCGCTTAAAACGCGGAAGTGGGTGACAGCACACCGCTAATCCAGGAAACAGCGACGTATTTGGCCACAACCCACCCGCTGCACTGGCCTGTCTCTGTCCTCCTCATTTGCATTCAAGCAACAACGCCCAGAATAAAGTGTTTCATTGACATATGACTCTGACTGTCTTCATGAGGCTATCTCATGCACTGAGGCTTGACTTTGGAGAAGGATTCATTTACAGTATTAGGGAACCACTAAGGCGCCATATAAAAGCATCAAGAAGTACCATGTCATGGGATCTTTAAAACTGGCTCTTGCCCCCCTTTGGGAGCATCACATCATCACATGTTGCAACAAATTAGGAAATATGGATGCCAATCAATTAGAACTGAAATCATACTGTACAAGAAAAAGTATGGCAAAAGTAACTAATGCTAGCAGATGTGTGTGTATTTAGCATTTTTTCACCTGCTTCAAATCTGATCTTCCAGTCTTGGTGGTTAAAGTTGGTGGTGATGAGCTTCCAGAAGATGTCCGTCCCGTGGGACAGAGACAGGGCATGCAGGAGCTGAGGAACTGCCAAAGAAGCCAGCTGGCAAAACTCTGACTTCAACATGGACCACAGGCTAAAAGAAAAAGTAACATATTTTTTGAATAGACAACATACTTGATGTCATAATAGGATATCAGGTTGTTGATACAGACCAGGGGATGAGCATCTTCTCCTGAAAATAGGCTAAGAACTGTGGATGATCCTTCCGAGCCAGGTACAGGCACTCTCCATGGAGACACAAGATCTTCAGGCAGCTTAGCATGTTAAATAGAATGTCCGGTTCTTCAAATTTGGACATTTCCTGAGCACAATAACAAAACAGCATAAATCGTCATGTTAAAGATATTATTAAGGCAAAATATGTACTTTTTTTCAGCCAATCCATGGGTTTCAGAATTATGAGAAATTAGGACTGCTGCCATAGTGATAAACAATTTAAATTAAAACTTTGAATAGGAAAAAGTCTCAATGTGTTTCCAATAAAAAGAAATTTAAACATGATATTGGATACTTGTTTTGCTGTTGGGGTCGATAACTGATATTTGCCAATGTCCATATCTCATGTATAGCTTTTCATGTCCAGTTAACTCAATCATATAGGTAATAGAGTTCTCAAAAGTATTGAAAATAAGATACTAATCCATACTTAAACTAGTATTAAAACTACATACTCATTTGCGCAGGTATTTATACTAAAAAGCAAGGACAGAAATGAACCTTTCCCGACTAGCTTTAGAATGATCTTGAATTGTATCAGAACAAATATAAAAGCACATAGACAGTATACGCCCATGGATCACTATGGAACGTACCTGGACCACTGAGGGAGTACGCAGATATAAGGCCACAAGGTAATATAAAATGTAAAAGTACTGCAACTTAATATTGAAAATCACATTCTGTTGTCTAAAGAAAGAATGTTTTAGATCAGGGGTGTCAAACATGTGGCCCAGGGGCCAGATCCGGCCCTCCTTTAATCTGGCTCTCAGCTGATTTTCTATTAAAATATTTTAATTATATTTTAATTTTCTATCATAAATATTTCTGCTTCTCTTTTCTGTGCAGCTTTGCATAGCAGTGTCTCCAGCACCTCTGTGCATGGCCCCTCCACCCAGAGCAGCACAAATGAAGACTCACCTCTTTCCAAACGCTCTTCAAGGACCATCATTTTGACTGTTGACCGTGACACCCTCATCAGCAAAATGTCAAAAATGAGAAAAGTGGACGCCGAGTGCAGGATTTTCCAAGAAAATTGGACTAATTCGTATTTGCTCACAGAGGTGAATGGGAAACCTGTATGCGTGTGTTGAAATTGCATTTTTCTTAAAGTTTCAGGTTGTTCATAATATTACAATATTTTGTAAATGAAAGACTTCATCAAATAAAAAGACTTCTGTAATAGATTTGCGTTTCTCTGCACAAATATTTGGACTTATTGCTATTTTTGGGGTATATACAGGGGGTCCTCGGGTTACGACGTTGATCCGTTCTTAAGACCCGAATTTCGTCGTAAGTCGGAATTTGATTTGATCTTCCAACCAAAGCACCAATAACCTTTCCATCTCAATAATTAGACCACTACGCTGCTTGGTTATCACTGTTGCTTTTACAGGAGCTGATCAGAGCCCACATCAGGTACTTCCGCCCACATTGGGCACGCACACTTCTTCTTCGCCCTACAACCACAACAAAGCGTATTCTTCCGCTGTTCGCGTTTGTTTACGTACAGTATGCCATGAGTTTTCTGATCCGACCCTTTTGGGATCAAAGTAGATTGGATACGGCTCCCGGACCAAAATGAGTTTGACACCCCTGTTCTAGATTATCATTGTGGTATCGGAATCAGAATTGATTATCAGGTTTATTCCCTATATGGAAATCAACAATCAATAATAGGTATAGGCATAGGCAATAGTAGAGTAGTACAGTGGTACCTCACCTTACGAAATTAATTTGTTCCAGAAGTAGTTTCGTAACGTGAATTTTTCATAAGTTGAGTAGCTATTTCAATGGAAAAGGCCTGATTCGTTCCAAGGCCCCGTTCTTTCCGTTCCAAGGTTTTTTTTTATAGTGTAATTTTTTTTTATAGTGTAACATTGTGTTCTGCATCCTGATTGGCTAAAAGACTAGACCAGGACTAAAAGTGGAATAAACCAGGTCTAGACAAGAACTAAACCAGGTCTAGACCAGGTCTAAGCCAGGACTGGACCTGGACTAAACCAGGTCCAGACCCGGACCAAACCGGGACCAGACCAGGATTAAATCACCCCGTGCGGCTCCTGCACTCGCCAGCCCGTGCTCGGCCCGCGTGGACGCGGCCCCGAGGGGGAGGCACGGCCCGGGCGCCGCGCCCGCAGCCCCGGTGTACATGCGGCCTCGCACTGTGTCACGCACCTCTCCAGGGATAACTGGCTTGTGGCGGCCAAGCGTTCATAGCGATGTCGCTTTTTGATCCTTCGATGTCGGTTCTTCCTATCATTGTGAAGCAGAATTCACCAAGCGTTGGACTGTTCACCCACAGGTTGTTGTTCACCCATAGGGAACGTGAGACCGTCGTGAGACAGGTTAGTTTTACCCTACTGATGATGTGTTGCTGATAGTAATCCTGTGTCTCCGCTCCCCTCGCGCGTTCGGCGCTATATTGAGCCGTGCCCCCCCCACGCTTCACTATCAACACATTCTGTTGAAAATCTATGAAAGTTCGAGTGCTCAAACGAGAGAGAAATGCGAGAAAAGCCCAACTCCAGTCTGAGAAATGTTTTGAATAGAATGTGTTTGGTGAGGCATTTACAGCCCTAAAACATGTAGAACAATTGCAAAATACAAAGATGTCCTACCTAACGATCCTCTCCCACCGCGGGCAACCTCTGGAACTTAACCCGTGTGTGTTGATAAAGTGTATTTACGTTTCGGGGCGTGCATCTGAGCGTGCATTAATTGAATTTTTGAGATTTCGCGTTTCGTAACTTGAATTTTCTTTTGTATCTAGAGACCAAAATTTAACGTGAAGGTGTTTCGTAACTTGGATTTTTCGTTTGTAGGGTCTTTCGTAAGGTGAGGTACCACTGTATATCAAGCAACCACTATACTGTCCTTGTAAATCTGTTGTATGACCAGTCAAATCAAATACCTGCAGGACAGTGTAAATAAGCTTCAAGGACACTGGGAGTTGTTGGTAAGAGAACTTCACATCCGAATTGTTTCTCAGTGCTAAAAAAAAAATGACAGAAAAAACAACATATTAAAAATACTTCAAATTTAATGATACAAGTATTTGCAGCAGTAGGAGTCATTCATACGTGGATTGTCAGGAGACTGGTTGCTGGGGTTGTCAGCGTTGGTGTCACTGGGGTTGTCTCCCTCCTCACTCTGTTCCGTCTCTGTCCCCAGGGAGAAGTCTAGAGGCTGAGGCAGGATCAAGGTCTCCTCCAGGCTGTCTGTGGGCTCCTGGAAGAACAGGAACAAGAACCAATCCTGTGTTTATTTTACATAGTGACATGGTTTTTGGATATTATTTACAAAGAGGACAGAATTATGTGTTTTCTCAATTACAGAAAAATTAGAATCACAATTTTAAGGTTCAAAAATGTGTAATAAGGCTGTTTTGTTAATGTCAAAATCTCCCATTGTATTGTATCCCTGTTCTGCTGTTAAGAGACTTGATAACGGGGCAGAAACTGATGCCAGTCCAACATTGTAACCACTATTTTTGTTGTTGTTCCAGACCTTTATATGAAAAACTGTTACAAATGCAATTATTAAAGAAGGGATGTTATGCTGAATCAACTTTTTCTTCTACCATGTTATAATGTTGTTTCCTCATCAAAAATATGCATGAAGTGGTTTTCTGAACCATTTGTGCATGTTTGAGTTATCTTGCGGTCTTTCACGGGCACTATTTGAACCTTCTTTTCAGTTAGGTGTACGAGACCACGCCTCCTGTGTAAGCTTCAGCCCACATAACCAGGAAGATCTCTGCTGCACTCTCCATGCTCCCACCACATGGCACCAGCCTGCTCAGCCCTTCCCTCACATAACAGCGAGCAGCAGAGTGACAAAGCATCAAAAATGGAACTGAAACTAATTAATAGGTTTTCATCAAACCAACAAACAGTAACATGGAGCTCTAACTATGTTTTTAATATCCAATAGAAGTATAATACCCCCTTTTTAAGCATGCACTACAAAATGTTAAGAGGAAGTATCGAGTTATATATTCATTAGTAATGTTTTATAATTCATGTTTTCCACTTTAAATTAGAGGAGTGACATTGCCTTTGTGGAGAAAAACACGCTCTAAATTTCCCTGACTAATGCGCTGTGCTGTGCCTCACCACCAGGCGTATCTCCTCCCGGGGGGTCAGCCTCTCCAGGAGCTCACAGCCCAGCTGGTAACACAAGATGCTGGATTGGCACAGGCTGCACTCCAGGGCCTTCTCATCCTTCTGGCAGGTGTGGGAGCCACCCCACGGGGCCTGAAAGACGTTGTTGATGATGCCCACGATATCCTTCCCCAGGCTGCTGTCTAGACCCAGCATCACACCGTCGTCCTGGAGCTCCATCTGGGACAGCAGGGGACATGGGCATACCAAGTGAGGAACACAAAATGGAACACAGCATGCAAAGCTCCAAATCCCACCTCTGCGTAAACTACAAGAATGTCAGGCCAGAGGATTATGTAAAGCAGTTTCCCTTACGTCAAACACCAAAAATAAAATTATAGGCCAATATCTGCATTCAAGAAAGTAAATATTGTGAAATAACTAGGGATGGTGGGCTCCTGGCAAGAGACTGTGAAGATCTAGCAAGACACAACTGCCATAAGATCGAGCACACACATGGAAAATTCTCTTGTGACATTTTTTCCATGTGTTACATTTGGCATGGGCACCTGAGTTATTAATTGTGCCACTAAGGTTATTTCCAAAATACAGCAATATTAAACATCATATCCAATCAAGGGCAGAGGTGGGTAGAGTAGCAAAAATTTGTACTCAAGTAAGAGTAACATTACTTTAAAATATATTTACTCAAATAGAAGTATAAAGTACCCAAAGAATTACTCAAGTAAGACAAATATTTAGAGAAATTACCACTAATGCTACAACTACTACTACTACTACTACTACTACTACTACTACTGCTGTTGCACATTAATTTGTATCTTTATTTTTCAGTGCACATTCTATTGCATATTTTGATGCACACTGCACATTTTTGGACATCTGTAAATAGGTATTTATTCTTTGCACTGCTCTTAGATTTTGTCTTGTCCTTATATTGTATTTTTTACACTGTCTTTTTTGCACTGCTTGGGCAGAGAGAATCGGAATTTCGATTCACTGTATGTCGAACACATATGGCAGAATTGGCAATAAAGTTGACTTTGACTAATATTTAGAGAAAACTACTACTAAAATGTATGTAAAATCTGATTTGTGAGTTATAAGTTAATTCAGTTGGACAATAACATACAGATTCTGGTGTTTCCAAAGAATAGAATAGAATACAAATCACATCTGAAGGTCAGGTGTAGGAAGTGGAAATATTATTTTATTACTCACATTTGGAAGAGCAAGTAACCAAAACTTTACTTGTGAGTGTTACTTGCGAGTTTTAGTACCACTCAGGTAGAAGTAAAGATGATAAAGATATGGTATTCCTCAATTTCTTCAAAGTCAAGTAAATTTAACTGAGTAGCCATCCCTGTTAAAGAGTTCATGATACCAGTACCCACCTGCTTCAAAATGAGGTCAAACATGAGGATGAAGCAGCCCAGGTTCATATCATCATCATCACAGTCCAGATCCAGGGCGCAGTTGGCAGTGGCGTGGCCCAGATTTTTGAAGGGGCTACAGCGCAGGGGGCTCCTGAACGGGCTCCTGAACGGACTGGGGAATGGGCTCAGCGTGTTGAGCTGCCCGCGGCGACCTGGATCAGACACGACACTCACCTGCAAAAAATAAATAAATAAAATTACGCTCTACAAAATCTCTCAGGGAGGACCAGGGTTAAAGTGCATATACCACACAACTAAGTGGGATAATACTTGGTTTTACATCAGTTTGTGAGGTCCAGGACAGAAAAGTTGAAAATTACAGGAAATAACACAGAGTTCTAATATGGAATCCTTCTATCTACGGCCCAGTTCACACTTAATTCCCAGTAAATTGCTGGGTACAATATGCCAGAACACTCAGCTGTGGCCCATATTCACACATGTACCAGTCCCAGAACGTTGCCAGGTCTGCTCTGTTCACACATCACCTGGCAACTGGCTCTCTGCATTTTTCATTTCAGTGACACTGGAATGTAATCACGTAGTGCAACCAGGAAATCAAGCTTATGACCAAGGAATCCAAGCAGCGGCACTGGCAAATGTTCCTTCCTTGTACATTCTCAGTAATTTATCTGGGAAATTACTTGAGCTTCCCATTCATTTCTGCCATAGATGTTCCAAAAAAAAAATGTGGAAGAACCACCTCCTCTTCTTCTTCTGCTTGTTGATTGTTTCCAACATGGTGTTCTATTGCTTTAGAGCAGAGGTTATCTCAGAGCCTCAGGTAGCTCCTGTATCTTCTGCTCCTGGACCAACCTCTTCTGCTCCTCAGCTCTCTGTACAGTCTTTAACCGTTCTACATGGATGTTCTTGAGGGTCTCCATCTCCTGCTTGGTGTCCTTGGTTTGAGCCAGACCAGAGGCATAAGCAGTGTGGCAATTTTCAGTGATGATCTGAAACAGGTCCTGGTTTAAGATTGCTTTCTTGGTCTTGAGCTCCTGTATAGTCTTCTCTTGCTCTGTCATTCTGGAGCGGAGGACTTCAACTGCCTTCTTCTCTTTGCTGAGGGCTGAGCTGAATTCTTTCACTACAGATTCCAACCCAACCTTCTCATCCTACAGAGTTTGGACTTTGTCCTCAGCTTGTCTGGTGGTGCTCTTCTGCTCTGTCAGAAGCTCTGGCAGATGTTAAAGAGGACACTTCATCCTTCAGCTCCTGTCTCTATTTCGGCAATATCTTCATTTGACAGTGAACCTCTGTAATGGTGGCTGTCTGCTCTGTCAGGGCAGATGTTAGAGTAGACACTTAAGTTGACAGCTTCTGCCTCTCACTCTTCCGGTAGTCCAGACTGATCTGAACTGCTGGACTATGGCTTGGTGCTTTTCATAAAGGGTGCTCTGTAGTTGGGTCACTAGACTGGAGAGTGATCTTTTTCCACTTCGTCCATCTGATCTCTTCCTCTTTGTCCTGCAGCTCCTTGTGGCACTCATTACAGCAATACAGGCAAGTGTGACAAGCAAGAAAAATGATCTGATGGCTTTTTTGACAAAACGTTATTTTAAAATAAAAAAACCCTTTTGGATATTGGCCATTTGAGTGTGCTATGCATTTTTTCCACTTTTTTCACTGAGCTTGTGGTGAGTTTTGAATGCCTACATCTCCTCATTCTTCCTCTGTAGCGCTCCTAACTCCTCATTCTGTCTGAGTAGATCTTCTTGGGAGGCCAGCTTGCCCTCCTGCTCCCTCTTCAGCTGCTCCTTTAACTACACTATCTTTGAGCAGATCTTCTTGAGATGCCTGGTGGTTCTGCACTTTCTCACACAGCTGTGGGGACAGCTCTCCCTGTTGGTCCACAGGCAGGTTATTCATGTGTGTAGAATTTTTCATAACCTCTGCTTCATGGTGCAGGGTTCTGTGCTGCTGTTTACGCTGGTTCTGGTTCATTTAGTTGAAGCGGAAGCAGCAGCTGCCTTGAGGGTGGAAGTGTGACTAATAATCAGTAGCATTGGCCCCTCCATCCAATATTATCCTTAAAACTAGTCCAAAACTGTAGAATTCCTAGCTGTTCTCAACCTCAGGTTTCAACCATATGCACCTTACAATGTTATGACATCAAATGAAAAGACCTATCAAGAGCATGTCCTGTTTTGGCATTCATCCCATTTTAACAAAGACATGTGGTCACTCATTTTCAGTGATAAAGCTACAGCACAGTCAAGTTCAATTAATCCCCTTAAAAGAGTTATTTTTAGACCCCACCAGTTACCATAGCAACTTACATTACATCTGAGCGAATTGTCAAAATAGAAGCAAAGTCGGAGGAATTAGGCTGGGTTTCTGATGGCCGGACAACATTATACAAGTGTAGTGTTTAACTGCGATGGGGGCAGGTAAGATTATTCTAATATTTTTTCTCATGTAAACATATAGCCTAGCATTATAATCAATACTGGCTAGTGCTATTTAGTGTAACAAAATCCCATTCCACAATCTGAAAATTCTGTTTCAGAATAATAATGTAATAATAATGACTGTTGCCATAGCAATTAACAATCTAAAACTATATTATATCTTTTGAATGCTCAGCTATTCTCAAACGGAAAGATGAAATCCCAGATTATGTAAAATGTTGCAGCAATACCTATACTCAGTAAAAATATCCTAATTGACTATGCTTATATTTACATGCCCAAATCACCCAGGCTATGTCTGCTGGGGCAGGTGCTAAAATTGAATTCAAAATGCCCTTTTAGGACAGTAATTCTGGCTCACCCGGCGAGCCCCAGTGTTGCCAGACAGATCAGCACGTGCCTTCCTCTGATTGGCCAGCTCCTTCAAAGAGTTGACACCATCTGAGAACATCCCGATAAGTAGTTGAAGAGGGACCACAATATCCAGCTCTGATAAAACCTGCAGAAAGAAGACACATTCTTTTAGGTTTTTGTATTTTATTACATAGGATGGGGCTATATATCATATATAGACGTTTTTTTCTCCTTCCTACCCACTTTTATGCTGTGGGTGTGTATGGTTTAAAGTTTGTTTTGAATATGGTTGTGTTTGAATGCATGTGGCCATACTGGCTTGTCTTAGCCTGATCTTAGAAGCTAAACATGGTCTGGTTAGTGCTTGGATGGGAGACCACTGGGAATTCCAGGTGCTACACTCCTGATAATTTGAGATTAGCCAGACTGTGAGTATAAATTATCTGAAAGCCTCCCTGTTTTGTCACTGATCAGGATCCAAATTCACACCTGAGACAATCTGTTTCATACACGCCCTGTGAACAGAACTATGGGGCAGGGGCAGACAAGGACAAACAGGGTCAGGCAGGGACAGACAGGAATATATAGAAACAAGCCTGTCAACAGAAATTTGGGTCCCCTTCAAAAGTAAATTAATATGAAGAGGGTCCAATTCTGGGCCCCTAAAACCCTGGGGCCCCCTTACCCCCCCGTCTACCGCCCTGTATTGAAACATACAGGGACAGATAGGGACAAACAGTCACATATGGGGAAAAGAGGGACAGACAGGGGCATACAGGGGCAGACAAGGACTGACAGGGGCATACAAGGGCAGATAGGGACAAACAGGGACAAACAGGGGCAGACAGGGGCAGACGGGGCAGACAGGGACAGACAGGGACAGACAGGGATATACATGTATTGATGGTAGTGTAGGGCTTACATGCAGCCACAGAAGAGCCTGCTCCTGCACTGACGCTGGGTACCCAGAGAATCTGCAGCTGATGAAGCCAAACATCTCCTCCATGGAGAAAGGCAGGGGACACAGCTCAATATCAAACATTTTACTGCAAGGAAGATGTACAGAAAATGTTTAGATTTGTAGTCATAGGCCCACCCATAGATAATGTTAACATACAAAACATATTGACCCAAATAATTACTGTTATTGATTTAATTAGAGCATTTGAATTGGTTAGCAGCACTGAAAATGAGGTACAATGCTATGGAATAAGAAGGCAGTTACTCCATAAGAATTGCAGTGTTGGGCAAGTTCCTTTAGTCACAGTCACTTGTAACATCTCCCCAAAAGTTAGTAATTGTGTTATGATGAAAGTAACTAATTACCAGATAAAGAAACTATTGATTTTCAAAACAAAATCTCCAAAAATACATCCACAGCAGTTTATTCAAGAAAAAAATTGCTACAGTCAGCCTTATTCAGATTACAAATCACCAAAAGCAAAAGCTATGCTCTTCCACAGAGCTCAAAACCAAAAAAGCACCAAAACCCACTCACAACTATGCAGCTACAAGTCAGATTAACCAAAACAATTTGTAAAGAGTAAATAGAAGAGGCTTGGATTGCTGGATCACTGTTGTGCTGCTGAAAACATCCAACACACTGTAGCGTCTTGGATGTTTGATTGAACACCAAATCCATCATTTTATTTAAAAAAAAAAAAAAATCCACTTTATTATTACACAGTTGGCATATCCCAATGGCAGTGAAAATGGGGGGTGAGTGCCAATATGGCATCTTGAAATAAGCGATTAAAAATTGCTCCAAATACAACTTTGAGAGGGTAAATGAGTAGGAGAAAAACTATAACATGGTTAAAAGCTCTAAAAGTTGATTTTGCATAATACGTCTGCTTTAAAACACCATATACCAGTTTAGTGGCCAAAAAAGTGTTTAGTTTCACTTTAAGGCATGACAACATCTCAATTACGCTGCTGTGAAAAGTGTATTGTTCAATTGTCCCATTTTAATGCTGCTTTTATTGTACTGGAGAAAGTACCTGAGCACTTCCCGAAACTCTTTGAGCTGGCTGTCTGGCACCTCTGTTCGGATGGCCTCCAGCCACTCGGGCATAAAGCACTCCCACAATGGTTGGCTGATAACATTATAAGGAATCAGACACAGGATCCTGTTCAGTCCCTCCTTCAGCTGAGTCACAGCGCTGCAGGACTTGTCCCAGTATCCTCCCACCTAGACACAAGTTCAAGATGGTAAACTGATCCAGTATTTAAAACATACTCCACACAAAATTAGTTTTGCAATGTTATTTAAAGGGATATGCCACCCCCAGGTCAAACTTGGGCATCTCCCCACAGTCCAGAGACTAAAATAAGTGGTGGAAAGCGTTTTCCTTGTCACCCAGCCATTGTCCGAGTCTGTCAGCACTGACCGCCGCGGTATCTGCAGCTACTCCGCGTTAGACTGGAGTCTAACGGCGCCAGAGAAAGATTTCGGCCAAAAGGAATTCATTTGCTCGATGCGTTTCCCAATTACTTTCTGTGTAGTGCGCATTCATATCGAGTGCAAATAAATGTGCAAATCAACATGGAGAGCTTGACTTGGTCATTTTGGGTGGGAACTATTTTTCAGTGCGGTAAAAGAAAGCCGAAGTACGCACCACGCTGCGCAACAGGGGAACTCCCTTCCTGGTGCGTAACAGGGATTCCCCTGGCAGCGTGCTGTGTGCTTCTGCTTTCTTTTTCCGCACTGAAAAATTGTTCCCACCCAAAATGACCAAGTCAAGCTCTCCGTGTTGATTTGCACATTTATTTGCACTGGATATGAATGCGCACTACACAGAAAGTAGTTGGGAAACGCATCGAGCAAATTAATTCCTTTTGGCCGAAATCTTTCTCTGGCGCCGTTAGACTCCAGTCTAACGTGGAGTAGCTGCAGATACCGCGGCGGTCAGTGCTGACAGACTCGGACAATGGCTGGGTGACCAGGAAAACGCTTTCCACCACTTATTTTAGTCTCTGGACTGTGGGGAGATGCCCAAGTTTGACCTGGGGTGGCATATCTCTTTAATACAGATTGTATACATTATTGAATTATTTTAAAATTAACAATTACAAATACAGTTATAAATCAGACATTACATCCCGATAGTTACTATTTAGGTTGTCCTTACTTAAAAGGATGGTGCGTTTTTTGTTTTGTTTTTTTTATGTTAGTCTGTATGGCTTCCCCTTCAACAGTGTGGTGAGATTAACACTGACTTACTGATGACAGCGTGATCTGGTCCCGGTTCTCCTCCGGTAACGTAACTCGTGAACGTAGTTCCGGTAAGTTAGCCAGGACAGTTAATAAAGCTTGTTTTTCTTTTCAAAACAAAACATTTGTCCGAAAGGCGATATATTTGCGTCCCAAACAGTTGAAAAATCCAGCATCGTATTTCACATTCACATATTTTCTCTCTAGATTCATATCAATGCGCCCACGTTAGCTCTATTAGCCTGTTCACTTGTAAACTTTCGCTTATGGCGGACCGCATCCGTCGTTCGCTTCCACTAAATTAATCCATAAGTACAGTGGTACCTCACCTTACGAAAGACCCTACATACGAAAAATCCAAGTTACGAAACGCCTTCACGTCAAATTTTGGTCTCTAGATACGAAAGAAAATTCAAGCTACGAAACGCAAAATCTCAAAAATTCAATTCATGCGCGCTCAGATGCACGCTCAGATGCACGCCCCAAAACACTTTTTAAAAATACACTTTACCAACACACACGGGGTTAGGTTCCAGAGGTGGCCCGCGGTGGGAGAGGTCCGCGAGGTAGGACAACTTTGTATTTTGCAATTGTTCTACATGTTTTAGGGCTGTAAATGCCTCACCACACACATTCTACGCTTTTCTCAGACTGGAGTTGGGCTTTTCTCGCATTTCTCTCTCGTTTGAACACTCGAACTTTCATAGATTTTCAATGGAATGTGTTGATAGTGAAGCGTGGGGGGGCACGGCTCAATATAGCGCCGAACGCGCGAGGGGAGTGGAGGGACACAGGATTACTATCGCAACAACACATCATCAGTATGGTAAAACTCACCTGTCTCACGACGGTCTAAGCCCCGCTCACGTTCCCTATTAGTGAGTGAACAATCCAACGCTTGGTGAATTCTGCTTCACAATGATAGGAAGAGCCGACATCGAAGGATCAAAAAGCGACGTCGACACGGCGCGGGATGGAGCCGCGGCGCCCGGGCCGTGCCTCCCCCTCGGGGCTGCGCGGGCCGAGCACGGGGTGATTTAATCTGGTCTGGTCCCGGTTTGGTCCGGGTCTGGACCTGATCCGGTCCTGGTTTAGACCTGGTCTAGACCTGGTTTAGTTCTGGTCTAGACCTGGAAGTCACATAGAAGCAGAGCCCGCCTCGAGCGAGACCCCGCGGTCTTGCCCGCCGATAGAGCACCTTTCTCGGCCTGTTAGCTCACAGTGTCAGCCCCCCGGCTCTGGAGGTCACATAGAACCAGACCCCGCCCTGCTCTTATTCCCGCTGAAAGAGCGTCTTTCTCTGCCTCTTAGCTCTAGTGCAGAACGCGCAAGGAGCGCGGAGACACGAGCAACGCGCTCCTCCAACAGCACTGCCATGTCCCGGGATAATCCTGGTTTAGTCCAGATCCAGTCCAGGTTTAGACCTGGTTTAGTTCTGGTCTAGACCTGGTTTATTCCAATCAGGACGCAGAACACAAATGTTACACTATTAAAAAAAGTTACACTATAAAAAAAAATTTAAATAGCTACTCAACTCACGAAAAATTCACGTTACGAAACCACTTCTGGAACAAATTAATTTCGTAAGGTGAGGTACCACTGTAATAGGCGCGCAGTGACACGAATCGAGACAAAATATCACCTTTCAGACAAATGTTTTGTTTTGAGAAGAAAAACAAGCTTTATTAACTGTCCTGGCTAACTTACCGGAACTACATTCACAAGCTACGTTACCGGAGGAGAACCGGGACCAGAGCACGCTGTCATGGGTAAGTCAGTGTTACCGCACGAAACTTTTAGAAGGAAACCCATACCGATTAACATGCACTATCCCTTTAAGTATTCATGCTCGTAAATATTTTTTTTACTTGTACTTGACCACTACTTTGTATTTCTACTTGAGTAATATAATTTTGAAGTAACGCTACGCTTATTTGAGTAAAATTTTTGGTTACTTTACCCACCTCTTTTGTCAGCTGAAAGGACAATATGGCAAATTAGTGGACCCAATTTCTAACCAAACATTTTTAATATAGCCCTACATCTGAAACTATGATAATATTGTTGAATGACATGAACACAATCAACCAACCACACAGAACCATCCTTACCCTGGCGAACTCGGCTGGTTTGGGCAGCAAGCACATGACCATGACGTCAAAGCGCACTTCACACACGGTCTTCAGCCACTTGGTGACAAACTGGGGCTTGAGCTTCTCCACCAGGCTGCCCACCTCGTCATCCATCATGTAGGCTGTGGAGTGGAACCACTGGAACACCATACTGACCAGGCGCGCCAGACTCTCCGTCGGGGTGTTCTCATTGGGGGTGCACAAGCTCACCTGGGAAAAGATACAGAACATAGATACCAAAATACAACTCGTTTCAGTTTAGTTTTTAGTTTTAGTATTTGCCTTTTAACTAGTACGATATGTAATTTTTGTTTAGACTTTACAGCATTACAAGGTTGTCAAAAACATCAAAATCAGATACTAATCGATACTAAAGCTAGTACCAAATCTTGAAACCCATTTTTAATGAACACGTATTGATGGGTGATTCTCCAACTACAGTCAAATTTGGTCATGATATTTTTCAGAAAACCCAACACATATTTTTAGAAATATTTTGATTTGTTCTACTTCATCAAAATGTGTAGAAACATTAACTGATAGCGGTTGTAATGTAATGTAATAACAGAAATAAATAATAATAAACAATAACAATAAATAAAGTGATGGAAATGACAATGTTTAGCATTTCTTTTAAAATCTCATGACATTAACTATGATGTCATGAGGAGCGGGGGAGGGGGATGGGGGGGTGCGAGTGACTTTTTTTCGCTGAAAACGCGCGGTGCGTTAACTAACCGATTTTCTGGGCGCAGAAGCGCTGTGAATAGTGGCTACAGTTTTGAATTGCTTTACAAAATTTCAGCGTGAGAAATACCATGTGTGGCGTGTGAGCCCGTGAACACGTCGAATTGCGTGTGTCACACTCTCAAAGCGTGAGACTTGAGAGCCCTGATTTTGTTCTTCTTTCCCTTCCTTCCATGGAGCTAACGCTGCTATCCTGCCATGAACTCCTGTCACATCACAACTGATGTGGTTCAAGTAGACAAAGGTTTAAAAAAAAAGTTAAAAGTTACATTTTGTGGTGGAAATGACAGTGATCCCTAGGGACAGGTGTTCTTTTTACGAAAAATAAATAAAATACTAATATATCTTTCAAGCTCATGATATTTTTCATTAAAATAAGGAATTTCTGTGCCATGTGTCAATGAAGTTACTGTTGAATCAAATTTAATTTCAGTGTTACGAGGGACTGAGAGTCCAAAACCCGACCAAGAGACAAAGGACATATAGCAAAAACACTCAATATAAAACCATATTAAAATACCATATATAAAAATAGTAATTTATCTATCATAAATTTTTTGTAAGTTCGTCTTTATGTCTAGTAAGTGCAGCATGAATAAAAAATGACAAACGTGTTTTTGTTTTTCTTATTTCTGCCTGGGACACAAATTCACCCTGATATTAAAAAATCATATTAATTGGATAGAAATTAACCTGAACAGCGTTAGAATGAGCTTGATCTGTATCTGAACATGGACAACTATGGAACCTATCTAGACCACTAAGACATTAAACAGATATAAAGCCACGTGATAATATTAAATGAAGTACTACGATTTAATGTTGAAAATCATATTCATTAATCACACACTATTGTCTAAAGAAACTGTTTTTATTATCATCTCAGTATCGGAATCTGTATTGAGTAACAAGTCTATTCTTAAATATCAAAATCAAGTTTAAATTCACAGTATCGTGGCAACACTGTAGCATGTTGTAAGCCAATAATAATTAAGATGGGGCGACAGCGAGAATGAAAATTGTTAAAAAGCAGATTTCTGTTGGAATGTCATGGGTTATAGGGTCTAGTCATTAATAAAACTGATCATGTTCAACATTTGTGCATTTACCTTTTGGATATTTCATGACAAATTACGATATTATCAATAGGAAAATCTGATCACAGTATTTTTGATCATAGCTGTACTCTGGAGTTTTCGACAGCAAAAATATCACATCGACAATGGATGGGAAGATCACATACTAGGAACCATATGCCGAATTGACTGAGGAGGCGCTGGTCGTGCTGGTCGTCCTCCTTGTTGTCGTACTCGATGTTGTCCAGGGAGTGATGCGACGAGGACAGGCCCATTTGTCTCCGCCGGTTCAGCTCAAACTCTCGCTGCTCGGCATGGATCTCTGCCTCTTTGAGCAGACTGTGGACAGACAGAAACGATGGAGAATGCATTGCAATAAACACGTGTGTTCAAAATACTCTGAAGAACGAAACAACAAAATTAAGATCAAGGACTGGTCTATGGTAGAATATGCTGCAAAAAAAAGAGAATGTGTTCCAAATAGGAAACTCCATTTCCTCCCCAACTCACTTTGTATTGAAAAAACATTGCCCATTTGTCTTAAAAGCTGCCAACACTAAAAAGCTGTCTTAAAAGCTGCCAACACTAAACAATAAGCCTGCTGTGATGTTTTGGTGTTATGGTCAAATGTTATGTTGTGATATGTTGTGATGTCGTATTCTTTCTTAATTAGTAAGTGTCTGTATATCTATTTTGTATTATAATGTATATTTATTGTGTGCTCTTTGCCTTTTTACATCATGGCCAGGGGACTACAGATGGAAAACTTGCCTTCTTGCTAATTCTGGCTTTTTTAACCATATGTAATCATGTGTTTTATTAAATTGCACTGTCCCCTTTTAAATGAACTAAACCTAAACCTACAATGTTTGTATTAACTCTACATGATTCTGGTGTTTTGCTATTTTGTCCATAAATCAATTTCTATTCCTAATATGGAACTCGGTTCCAAATTTGCCCCTATAACTGCTGGCTTCATGAGCTTCATTTGTTATTGGTAACGTCACACTCCCTTAGTGCTCAGTCTATCATGCTCCTTTAGTCCACTTCGTCATACACTCTATTTTATTTATTTATTCATTTATTTGGAAGGGACAATGCATATTAATGAACGCACAATTTGTATAAGATCACACAAACCGACGTAAATATGCCGGATTTAGCACAGTGCTAATTTCCATCCGCAGTCCCAGACATAAAGATATAGCATACAATAGAAGATATGTTGCAGTTGCAGACATTAGAATTTAGTACATGTGTTATGATCACAAACATAAAAACAATTTAGTATCTATTCAACAGTAGCATATAATTCAAAAAAATTACAGTAAAAATACAATTGAGGGGCTTAGCCTAAAGTGCGAATTAAAAGGTGCTTCTCAGTGTGCGTAATAAGGTGCCTGTTATTAAGTTTAGACTTGGTTTGTGTGTAATATTTTGGTGGTAACTAGGCCTATACACATAAAACAAAAACTGACACAAAGCTTAATTTCTGCTCTATAAAAAAATAGATTTATAATGGAATAATCTAGAGCTGGGTCATATACTGTCTACAAAATGTTTCGAAGATTTGCAAAAGTCACTGATAAATTGCAAAAACACGATTTGATAAGAGAATCCAAATAATAATAATAATACTTGAATGTGAATAGATCCAGCTAAACCTTCCATTCTCTCACATACATTCCCATAATCCACTATAGACGCTCTATGCACCTTATGACCGCCTCCACGGTGCACACCAGCTCCTCTGCTCCGCACTCCCGGGTGTTGATGGGAGGCGGCGAGGTCTGGTACAGATGGGTCTCCGCTGCAGCCCCCACCTCGCTGTGATGGTTGACATGGCAACGCTTGCAGTAGCGGACTGGCCGGTTGCCATGGCGCCCGCAGCAGCCGGCCGAGAAGCAGGTGACCACGGCACGCCTGACATGAGAGCTGCAGTTCTGCGAGGGCGAGGAACAGCACAGAGGAACAGAGTAAAGAGTAAGGACATGTCAATATTTATCTATTTTAGAATGATCTGTGATTATAAATGAATTTCAGGAGGATTAAATACAGTAATCATGTTAAATCACTAAATCATATACACTGATTTCTTTTCTTTTGGCAGAAATTTTGATTTAATAAAGTAGCCCCATAATAAAGGTATAGAAAGTCAATGCTTATTTGTATAGTCACCAAAGAGAGCGAGATATCTGATGATTTACCAGATTTTTAAGCCAGAAGCCCTACCTACCACATTTGCCCTGAGTGTCTAACGGAGAGAAGCGTCTTGCTCAATGGCAAAATGACAGTATATATTCTCTATCATTTTTAAAGAAACCGAGTAAAACATTGGACTTACTGTATTTTGATTCATAGTGGCCAGATTGTCAACTTGCAATGTTTTGATTTCACATTAATGATTCATTTTGTATTATTTTTTAAGTTATTTAAAATATTTAAAATACTCCGTTGTTTATTATCACATTACACTGGTACCCATACAGTATAATGAGGCTTCCACTATCCCCAGACAGTCTCAGATTTCTAAAAATAAAAAGGATCCCACTAGAGGACCCCCCTAATCTGATCAGCCACTAATCTTGTTCCATTAGAGAGATGTGCTGCTCTCTATCAAATGAACACACTCCCCCTCCACTCTCCTCAGGTGGTTTGGCCCTCCGTAACTCCAACTCACCGTTAGATCATTCAATACTTAAATGGTGAGTTCCAAGGCTTTCAGCAAAATTGGGACACGCTATTTAATAAAGGAAGGCTTAGGGTTGGAACTGTTGGAAAGTAAATGGAAAAGCACTGAGCATATGAATTGTGGGGGACTATTGAGTACAAAGTAATACTGAAAATTTAACCTAATCTAAAATAACAATAAAATATGTTATGTTGTTTAAAAAATGCATCTGAATTTTTGCTGAAGGTAACAGCTACAGATACATTACAGTTACATATTTGTACTACCTATTACATACTAGAAATTATACTTTTTATCTAACTCAAATGCAATTTTGAGACTAAAGTATAGTTTCCATGTTTTTCAGGAGCATTTCAACTCTGGAAATTCAAAATTGTTGGTTCTTTTCATAATACAGACTTTAAGCCATTAACATCTAAACCGAATGTGAGATAATCATAAAAAATATATTTGTTTTCATTTTGGCTCCTGTTTCCATTCTGGAATTTTGAACATTCTGATGATGAAGCATTTTAAAACTACCATCTGCAAGTTTTTTTTTTCTTTCACCAGTAGATGGCAGATATGAATTCTATTCCCCTCTCCGCTCACCTGGCCTTTTCACCTTCTCTCTCTTCTTCTGTCCGGCCAAATCTGACACACTATTAGACAGCAGTAACACAGATAGCATCTAGTGGTGATAGGTAAGAATTACAGATGGTAGCTTTAAAGGATCTATTTGAGTCTACTCTATTTTGTAACTTGCTTTACTCCTTCCCTTCCTATCCAAATTAATATAAATAAAATAATATAAAAATAAAAAATATTATGATTTATTTCCAAATTATGAAAATTGTAATCCTAAAATTAGCTGTTACTGTAGACGACCTCACACCTGGGTCTGTAGGTTTAGATCTGAAAACCTATTTTTCACCCTCAGCCACAGATTCACAACAAGCTCGGAAAACATCATGCACCAGCGGCTTCATTCAAACTACTCCAAATATACACGACCTTGTGGGTAGATTCAATATTGTGATTAATGGCATAAAGGTTTAACAGTGAAGGGGCGGTAAAGTTTGCACTATCGTTTTTTATAGTTCATGGATTTTGTAACGTGAGATGCATTAATAAATAGGCGTGAAACTGAGAACATGCTAAAATGACATGGGATTAAGATCTGGTGAAGCTCAATAGACAAACTCTGTAACTCTATTACAGTGACACATTACAATATAATAATATAATATAAAATAAACTATACTTAAAGATCCCATGACATGGTACTTTTTGATGCTTTTATGCCTTAGTGGTTCCCTAATACTGTAAATGAATCCTCCAAAATCAAGCCTTGGTGCATGAGAGAGCCTCTTGAAGGCAGCCCTATTCAGAAATGTGGTTCTGAAACACTTTATTCTGGGCGTGTCGCTTTAATGCAAATGAGGAGGACAGAAACAGGCCAGTGCAGCAGGTGGGGGTGTGGCCAAATACACCACTGTTTCCTGGTTTAGCGGTGCGATGTGCGCTGTCCTACTTCCATGTTTTAAGCGCGGAGGAAGATAGCACAAGCGTCCCATGAAAAAAAAAAACTCTTAGACAAATTTCCACAGAAATTAAAATCAAATCGCTACTGTTTCAGAGGCTCGGATAAAGGACAAAGGCAAAAAAAAAAAGGCAGCACGTAACTCGTAGCTCGTTTGCGGTCCAAATTCTCCATTCTCCAGAGATGGTGGGTGGACATCCAGACAGGGGGTGGAAACCTTTCCCCGAGTGTGACGTCAGAAAATTCCCTTGTCCAAAATTGCCCGTTTGGGCTGTCTTTTTTTTCAAATGCAGAAAAGGACCTCAATTGCTCAGTTTACACATTTCGCAACTTTTACACTTCCTCCAGCTCCTCCAGGGGGACCCCAAGGCGTTCCCAGGCCAGCCAAAAGACATAGTCCCTCCAGCGTGTCCTGGGTCTTCCCCAGGGCGTCCTCCCAGTGGGATTGCCTGGAACACCTCCCGAGGGAGGCATCTAGGAGGCATCCGGAACAGATGCCCAAGCCACCTCAGCTTGTGTTTGTTTTGTGTTTTGAAAAATGCAGGTATAATGTCTACTGTTAAAATGCATATGTTTTGGTTGGTGGTTAAAGATGAATTATGTAACTGTTTCTGATTGCCGCTCTGTTATTGCTTTTATGTTATGTTAGTGCCCTATTATATTTATCTATCTCCATGGAGACAAGCAAGTTGCCGGAACCAAGTTACATGTCAGATCTGTGGAGGCAACCTCTACTCACAGCTAGAATCCATGTTTTTCAAGCACGTTTTAGCTATAGCTTCTTGAATGGAATAAATGCAAGATAGATATGTTCTTGAACAACACTGTAATTTCCCCATTGTGGGACAAATAAAGGTGAATCTTATCTTATATAACTGATACTGGAACACTGGCTTCAGCGCTCAACTATCTGAGACGTAGATATTGTTAGACTGAAAACAACCAGTGTGTGTAGTGTAGCTTACCTTCTTTTGACAAATTGCTGATATCTCTGCTGCAAGAAACAAGACTTGATCATTACATTATATCACATATACACTCAACAAAAATATAAACGCAACACTTTTGTTTTTGCTCCCATTTTTCATGAGATGGACTTAAAGATCTAAAATTCATTCCAGATACACAATATTACCATTTCTCTCAAACATTGTTCACAAATCTGTCTAAATGTGTGATAGTGAGCACTTCTGCTTTGCTGAGATAATCCATCCCACCACACAGGTGTGCCACATCAAGATGCTGATCTGACATCATGATTAGTGCACAGGTGTGCCTTATACTGCCCACAATAAAAGGCCACTCTGAAATGTGCAGTTTTGTCTCACAGCAAAATGCCACAGATGTCACAAGCATTGAGGGAGCGTGCAATTGGCATGCTGACAGCAGTAATGTCAACCAGATCTGTTGCTCGTGCATTGAATGTTCATTTCTCCACCATAAGCCGTCTCCAAAGGCGTTTCAGAGAATATGGCAGTACATCCAACCGGCCTCACAACAGCAGACCACATGTAACCACACCAGCCCAGGACCTCCACATCCAGCAGGTTCACCTCCAAGATTGTCTGAGACCAGCCACTCGGACAGCTGCTGAAACAATTGGTTTGCATAACCAAACAATTTCTGCACAAACTGTCATGCATGCTCGTCGTCCTCATCGGGGTCTTAACCTGACTTCAGATCGTCGCCGTAACAGACTTGAGTGGGCAAATGCTCACATTCGATGGCGTCTGGCACGTTGGAGAGGTGTTCTCTTCACGGATGAATCTCGGTTTACATTGTTCAGGGCAGATGGCAGACAGCGTGTGTGGCGTCGTGTGGGTGAGCGCTTTGCTGATGTCAATGTTGTGGATCCAGTGGCCCATGGTGGTGGTGGGGTTATGGTATGGGCAGGCACCTGTTATGGACGAAGAACACAGGTGCATTTTATTGATGGCATTTTGAATGCACAGCGATACCGTGATGAGATCCTGAGGCCCATTGTTGTGCCATACATCCATGAACATCACCTCATGTTTCAGCAAGATAATGCACGGCCCCATGTTGCAAGGATCTGTACACAATTCTTGGAAGCTGAAAATGTCCCAGTTCTTGCAAGGCCAGGATATTCACCGGACATGTCACCCATTGAGCATGTTTGGGATGTGCTTGACCGGCGTATACGACAGCGTGTACCAGCTCCCACTAATATCCAGCAACTTCGCACAGCCATTGAAGAGGAGTGGACCAACATTCCACAGGCCACAACTGACAATCTGATAAACTCTATGCGAAGAAGATGTGTTGCACTGCATGAGGCAAATGGTGGTCACACCAGATACTGACTGGTTCTGAGTCCCCAGACCCCCAATAAAGCAAATAAAATGCACATTTCAGGGTGGCCTTTTATTTTGGGAGGTCTAAGGCACACCTGTGCACTAATCATGATGTCAGATCAGCATCTTGATGTGGCACACCTGTGAGGTGGGATGGATTGTCTCAGCAAAGCAGAAGTGCTCACTATCACACATTTAGACAGATTTGTGAACAATGTTTGAGAGAAATGGTAATATTGTGTATCTGGAATGAATTTTAGATCTTTAAGTCCATCTCATGAAAAATGGGAGCAAAAACAAAAGTGTTGCGTTTATATTTTTGTTGAGTGTACATCCTACAGTAAAATGATATTTCATAAAAGTAAGATACTGATGTCGTTACAGTACTAAAATTTCGATTTTGATACTAAGAATATGCGATACTCAATGCCAACATTAAATCACAGTATGCTCTTTTACATATTTTATTTTATATTTTATTACTTATTTTTCTATTTTATTTTGTCTTGTACATATACATTTATTTTTATAATCATGCTTTATTTGACACCCGTCTCTTGCTATCTTGTTTGCTATAACATTTATTTTTGTTACTCTCTGTTATTATATTATATTGTGATGTGTGGGCTACTGTATCAAAATAATTTCCCTTGTCTAAGTTGTCTAAGTCTAAGTTATGCAGTCTTATATTTGTGTAATCTCTCAGTCATTCAGGTTTGTCACATATGTATGCTTGTTCTGATACTGCTCAAGGTCATTCTAATTCAGGAAAGGTTCATTTCTGTCCTGTGAATGTGTTTTTTTTAGTATTGATACCTGCTTAAATGAGTGTCAAATTTCAATACTAGTTCAATAGTTCAATACTAGTCGATTGGCATCTGATTTTTGATCAGCTACACTACTAGATACGCCTGAGTTTGCTTACCTTGTGGTAGAAGAACATCCACAAGCCATTCCGCATGATCACTGTAAGAACAAAGATCACTTTTAGCACATCTTTATAAGTGTGAGCGATAGCAGCATGCTAACTGTCAATTATCTTTTTTCCCTCTTTGAAATACTCATCGGTACAGAACTGCATGAACTGTATAGAAACAGAGAAACAAATGAAGCCTGGTTGTGTAATGATGATCTCATTATTGAACCCAGTGGCTTGTGTAACTATAGCAACATTAAATGGAGAAATAATGTAGTGGGCGCAGGGTAATGGTTTGACTGTAAGGACGGGGGTGTGACACGTACCCCGCGATCCTCTGGCTACACTCCTCGCATATGTACAGGGGCGGGGGCTTGTCTCCCAGGGCAACGGAGAGGGTCGGATCTATGCACATCTGCAAGGGAGAGAACAGAGATTAGATAGTGACGTGCAATGCAGGCAAACAAGCAGCATTATACACAATGGGATTTTAGTGTAAGAGATGTAACACTAACATTTCACAATTCCAGTGTTTTTGCTGGTAGTAACCTCACAGTATCGCATTACTGTATTTGCAGTATTGTGTGGGAGTTAAAGCTTAACTCTGTGCTACAACAAACAATACATCCACAAGCCACCCTATATTGTATTGTTAAATCCCTTTTACAGTTGACTGGGAATTTGCCCTTTAGTCGATTAGTTGATTAATCTATTGATGGAGCTGTTGTCAACCAAAAAATCTGTTTGTTGTCTAATCATTTTATTTTGATTATAAGGATGTATCTAGGACAACAACGGACAGTTAGTGAGTTACCTGAAGGTTTGGTGTTTTTTTTTGTGTGTGTGTGGGTTTTTTTATATGTAAAAAGACAAATTAAACTCATGATTCACAGGTTTAATTATGCTTTTATAAAGTATGAATACAGTTTCTTAATAGATGTTTTTGCATGGATTCCCGTGTAGTTGTAGTCTTGTGAGTACATCTACTGTATCTATCATTCTTTATTTGATTGGACACAAACTAATTAGTGGGTTAGTAATGCTTTTTCTTACTTTAATTAAAGGAGAATTATGTAAATTTTCTGATGAACGATCTGTCATATACTTGCAGGAATGTTCCACAGAATGGCATTTCTTTGTTTTGTTGAGTAGCGTCAGCTTTGCCGCTTGGTGTCACCAGCTTGTCTCTGTGGAAAGATCAGTTTAATGCCATACTGCTGAACATTCCAGAGTGAAACATCTCCACGGACAGAAGCAGATGTGTAAACGTCCTATATTACGCAAAACTGACTCTTGTGAGCTCTAAACCATATTAGAATTTGTTACCTCATCAAAAACATACCTGTAGTTGTGTTTTGTTGTTTGAGTAATGCTTTATTATTAGTCTGTCTACATCTCCAAAGCTCCAAAGGCTCTTTTTCACCTTGTGATGTCATGAAGATGTAGTTTTCAAGTTAACAGCTACATTTTACCCTTAGTTCTGTAAAGATTGGAAATTCCAGGGTTGAAATCATCCAAATTATTCTGGTAAAGGTGTAAAGAGTTAAAGGGATAGTTCGGGTTTTATGATGTGAATCTGTATGGCGTCCCCTTCAGCAGTGTCGTGCATTAACACTGACTTACCCGTGACAGTGTCCTCTGAGCCGAGTTCTGCCCCGGTTCTGGCGCTGACGAAAGTAGGTCCAGCAAGTTAGCCAGGATAATTAATAAAGCTTGTTTTTCTTCTCAAAACAATATTTGTCCAAAAAGTGATATATTTGTGTCACAAAACAGTTGCCGATGAAAAAAAATCAGAAGTCCTAATCGCTTGGTGCTATTTTCTCTCGAGTCATATCACTGCGCGCCGCTGTTGTACAGTTGGTACAAGCGCACCACCACTTATCCGTCAGGAGGTCTCTCGCAGCTTCCGCAGTGGCTCCAGCCTCAAACACTTCTCTGTCTCTCTCTCTCCCTTCTCATTCCAACTCCGTCTGCCTAATTTCTACATCTGTATATTCAGGTTCATGCAGGTAACCCTCTGGCTCTTTGCTGAAGCTAACGTCCTCCCCGTCATTGTCATCGTCAGACATTTTACTTCCCGAGTATTAAAACACAAACAGGTACGGCTGTCCAGCTGGGAGCAGCGCGCAGTGATACGACTCGAGAGAAAATAGCACCAAGCGATTATGACTTCTGACTTTTTCGTGGGCAACTGTTTTGTGACGCAAATATATCACTTTTTGGACAAATATTGTTTTGAGAAGAAAAACAAGCTTTATTTAATGTCCTGGCTAACTTGCCGGACCTACTTTCGTCAGCGGCAGAACCGGGGCAGAACTCGGCTCAGAGGACACTGTCAGGGGTAAGTCAGTGTTAATGCACGACACTGCTGAAGGGGATGCCATACAGATTCACATCAAAAAACCCGAACTATCCCTTTAAAGAACATGGCTGAGGGCCTCTTGCATTACCACATGACATCACAAGTTGGATCAAGGTGGAGTATTTTTCTGTTTGAGAGAAGAACTAAGCCTAAATATGCAGGGTTTGTGTGTTAAATACAGCTCTGGAAAAAAAATAAGAGATCACTGCATTTTTTTCTGAAATCAGCATCTCTACATGTATTACAGCCATTCCATTCCAGCGTCTGTTGAATTCCAACACAAACACAATGCTGAGCTACTTCAGTTCTTGCACCAGGAGTGGAATAAAGTCACCCAAAAACAATGTGAAAGACTTGTGGAGAGCATGCCAAGACGCATGAAAGCTGTGATTAAAAATAAGGCTTATTGCACCAAATATTGATTTCTAAACTCTTCTTCAGTGTAAACATTAGTATTATGTTGTTTTAAATTGAATTTGATCTTGTTTCTTTGCATTGTTTGAGGTCTGAAAACATGTATATTTTTTGTTATTTTGACCATTTGCCATTTTCTGCAAATAAATGCTCTAAACGATAATATTTTTATTTGGAATTTGGGGGAAATGTTGTCAGTAGTATAGTATATATATAGTATACACTCAAACAAAAATGTTCCTTTTGCCCAAATACATACCTGTAAGTAGTAAAATCAGAAAAACTGATAATTTTGCAGTGGTCTATTTTTCCATAGCTGTAGATAAGAAAATAGCATCATACGGGCCCTTTAAAATGCTTTGACATCACATGAACCTTAAGCTCTCCCTGTGCCTCTGAATGGATGAGTGACCAGCTGCATATGCTTCACTCTGCTCCCTTACACCCCATGCCCGGCTCTGTTTAAAACCCCACTTCTCCTCACTGTTCAGATGGCGCACTGTAATTTACAAAGCTCGTTGGATTCCACCCTTTGTTCATGGTCCATGAAGGGGTCACCGCATCCAATTAAGACACCCCTCCCTCCTCCTCCCGCCCCCCCTTTTACCACCTCCCCATCCTGATAATTGAAATATGCCTCTCGTCCGCGTCCTCCTTTCTCTTTGTGATCATGTTCCAGTGTTAAGTCGAGGCAGCAGAGCGCGTAAAACAAAAAGACGGGCCTGGTGTGTTTAAAATAAGATGATATCATTGCCACACTCAAGCAGCCGCCCGGATACTCACTGATTTATTTACTATGGGCTTGCCAGAGAGAGCACAAAAGCCTGCAGCCTCACTGAACAGCAGATGGTGGAGGTTTTCTCAACAAATAACTGTTTTAAGGATGTCAGAAGAAGGTATGCTGAAAAATGTTGGATACATTTTTTGTAATTAATGTGAAATAATTGATAGTCATTGCAATTAGATTTGAATTTTGGATATTTTTAAGATTTAGTCCATGCGTAATTCTTGTGTTAGATGCTAAACTAACAGAAGAATTACCATTTCAGAACACATTTGAAGGGATTTTAACTATGGGGTCAGCAGGTTGTATACAGGGTGAGACCACCAAAAAAACCATGGGAGCTCCACTGCAAAATTAATATCGCGGACACGTGCCGTGGTCACGAAACAAACACCGCATGTGGTGGTTTAATCCTGGTTTAGACCTGGTCTAGTCCTGGTTTAGTCCAGGTTTAGACCTGGTTTAGACCTGGTTTAGTCCCTGTTTAGTCCTGGCTTAGTCCACGTTTAGTCCTGGTCTAGTCCTGGTCTAGTTCCGGTCTAGTCCCGGTCTGGTCCCAG
This sequence comes from Paratrypauchen microcephalus, assembly GCA_036785185.1. NCBI lineage: Eukaryota > Metazoa > Chordata > Actinopteri > Gobiiformes > Gobiidae > Paratrypauchen > Paratrypauchen microcephalus. The sequence goes on from JAVJIX010000085.1 coordinate 2,934,034, forward strand.
TCTGGTCCTCATGTCTTAGTCCCGGTCTGGACTTCCTACGGATCCAGTGACTCATGTTTCCACTCCTCATGCATCCAGCGGGACTCCCGGAGCTGCCCCTCCCGGGTCCCCCCTCTATAACATCTATATGAATGTGTCAAACTGAACACATTCTGTACTGTACAGGAGACACGGAGGAGAAGCCAATCAGGACGCAGAACACAATGTTGATACACTATTAAAAAAAATTGAAATAAAAACAAAAATCCGCGAAACAGCGAGGCCGCGAAAAGTGAACCGCGATAGAGCGAGGGACCACTGTATCTTGGATAGAATCATACTGCTAGCCGTAAGGAGGGTTCAAATATAATTAAAAATTAGAAATTATCTATTAGAAATCACTTGATTACTCAAACATGCATGGATGACAAATAAAACCTCTCCAGGCACATTTTTGATGAGGGAATAACATTATAACATGGCAGAAAGCTCTAATAAGTCGATTTTGCATAATAATCTCAGGTTTATCTGCATTTATTTTAGCAGTGTATTGTGTCATATGTTCCTCGATTATTTACCAATTGTTATCGATAAAAAATTAAAAGTATAAACTTTTTTTTTTCATATTTTAAACGCTTAAGTAATTAACAATTTGCTTGAGGTGCCCATTCAAATACCAATTTTGACTGTCTTAATATTACTAATTCTGCTATAGCTAGAAGTAAAATAACACTGATTATACATTGTGCAAGCAGATGTCACCTTAACAGCTGGCTTATTGATGGCATTGTGGCACTCTATATGTTGACAGTGAATGGGATTCCAGGCTGATCCATCGGGTAAGGCGAGGAGGAGGGGACAGGAGAATAAAACAGACTTCGTTAGGCTTGGTCAGAGCAGGATGACCACAGAGAGGAGTATTAGTGCTGATAATGGGCTGACCGGTGTACTGCAGACCCCTGTATTCGCTGATGGCCCCGGGAGGTTTCAGATTAGGCCAGTAATGAAACAGCATCTGCACGGCTGGAGGCTTGACCTGGGATGGACCGTACGATATCACATACAGCAGATCCTGGAGGGAAAATAACATGGTGTATTATGACACAAGTAGTGCTCATTGTATTCTGTTGTGATGAAAAATACTGCAATGGTTATGTTTAAAAATGTTAGAAGGTTATTGTTTAGATGTGTTAAATTCTGCAATCATTTTGGTGATAGTTAGTAGCTAAAAATAAGACCTGTCACTTAAATGAAGACTCTTTCAGACCATAGACTGTACTGTAAATATAAATGGACATAGCTAACCTGCTAGCCACCGTGTTACAAATAGGAAGTGATCAAGTGACTTTACATTTAAAGTGTCATTCCTCAGTGAGCCTCATCATTTTGGTCTTAATGTTCAGTCTTTTTATTTCGTTATTTTGTTCCTATTCCTAATGCTATGGGTGACTTCTTTATACAGTAATTAGCTTAGCAGCTAACTAGCCTTTACTTTTGTATCACAAGCCTTTCAACTGGAAATTATTTGTTTTTTAAGAATGTATATTTGTCCTTTTATTTAAAAAAAAATAAACTTCAAAACTACTCTAGGTAATAGTAATAATAATAAACTAAATGTATCTCATGTAATAAGTGTAATATGTGCTGTATCATTACCTTCCATACTTCCTGCTTGTACTTCATGAGACATTCCAGCAGCTGACAGTGATACACTGCACAGATGAAGAGGACATTTGCACAGTTTCTGAATCAGAGCACACTCACACGTAAGAGGACAGAGGACGTACCTGGGTTGGAGGTGTACTGCATGGCTATCATGAGCATGGACGACGCAGAGAGGTTCACATACGCTGGTACCCCCCCCTCCCTCCGAGTGGAGCCCACTGGACAGTCAAGCAAAAACACTTTCTTTTATAAAATCGGACATGATATCTTCTATCATATATATACATGCATACATGCTGATCATGTTCATGCAGGTCAAACCTTTTTTTTTTTTTTTTTTTACCATGTTTTGTATCTATTTGGTTATATAAACGAGGTGGGAGATATATAGGATTACTGAAATTGTTGTTTTGTTAAATCAGAATATCAAGTAGGCTATATAGGAAAACTATTGTTAAAATAAGATACAAAATAAATTTATTGAAAATAAATAGAACATATGCCCCACTTGGAGAGATTTTTTTTTTTTTTTTTTTTTTTAAGAAAATGGTATAAAATGTTTTTCTCAGCAACTTCTTTTGTGCAACACTTGAATCTCAACCAAGACATTTTCAGGCACGTTTCAGCACATTTTAGATTGACTGCAATAACAGAATCTAATAATCAAAATAATAATATCGCCCACCCCTATTTCCTCATATAGCAATATCATGCCTTCATTATAGTATCAGAAGCCATACTTACATATAGCCATGGGAAGAAAAGAAGTGCTCAAGTACTCAATGATGTCTTTGTGGAGGAAGGGGGGGAAAGTGGCTAAAGTGGAGATCATGGTATAGGGTAAAGTGCTGAGAATATCGTCACTGAGAAAGGGCAGGAGGCAAGTTGTAGTGTAAAATATGGACTGTCCCAGATCTGATGAGAGAGGGCAGAGGCAAAAAGACAAGAGACACACAGACACTCATTCAATAAGCTGCACTTACAGTATACACACACTGTATGCAGCCTTACATGACAAATCAATATGACATCTCAATTCTAACAGCGAGAAAACCATTTCAAAACAAGTGGACAGAGCGCTTTCCTTAACAGCTACTGAGGCGTGGATCGCCCTCAGGAAAAGCAAAGCATTTTACTCAAGGAGATGGCTGTTCATGCTTCTAAGCTTTTTATAACAATGGTAAAATATTTATGAGAACGGCATTGAGTATGATGCAGGTCAGAGCAATTATGCAAAAAACGTCATTCTCAGATGTACTCGCAGTGTGCTTGACGAAAAAGAAAAAACATTACCTTTTTTCCTATGAGCAATAAAACCTACTGTATCTATTTTTTGCACATGACAACATAAGTGAACATTTCTCCCACTTTACAATACAAACATGCAGTCAGGTATGGTACACAGAAGAAGGCCTATATCTGCTGTATTTCCAATGGCTTATGAGCGCTTATGTTGACAGGATCCAGCGTGCTCCCCATCACCCCATGCATGCTTCCATATCCGCAGCACGGCGTCTCTCTTCCCAAGTTTACAAAAAACGAGGCCAAAAAAGCAGCGGTGGCTTCATGCAGGCCAGGCGGCTCAGATGAGGATGACATAGAGTAGAGTGCACTGGGCCTTGACTCACCATGCTGCCCGTGCTGCAGCAGGGGCACCAGGTCAAGCAGGGTCACGAGGGTCACATAGAGGCCCTGATAGTCCAGAGAGGGGTACTCTGAGAGCTGAGCGTCCCGACTCTGCTGCCCCGCGCGGTCGGACGGGGCATCGCGCAGAACGCTGTAAAGGAGGGAGCGAGTAACTGTAGGGTTGATGGAACTGACTTGTGGTCTTAGAGATGGGGTGAGTGGGAATGGCACAGGAAAAAGACACATGGTCATGGGCACGGCCAAATTGGGAGCTTCCTGGTTCTCCTTCCTGCCTGTGCGGGACAGAATGCTGCTCCGGGGCGGGAGGGGAGGGGAGGGAGGGGAGGGGAGGGGAACAAGGGAAAAAAAGAGACAACAAAGACACAAAAAAACAGCACATTACATTGAAATGGCACTACAGAGACAGCGTAAATAGAAAAAAACAAACCCAGATAAACCCCACATAGGATGCAGTGTCTCACTGGTCACTTTGTCACTAAAGCCTTGGGCAATTGGTCCCTGAGTGACTTTGCACTTGAATTCATCTCATTTTGTCTATGTCTGACAGCCAAAGTGTAAGCACAAACTGCAATGATCACTGCATCTCATGCGTATCTGGTGACAAGGAGCAAAAATATAAAAAATGGCATGTTTTCAGTGGCAACCCCATACTTCTCCAAAAAGAGACAGAGTCAAAGACTGTCCCTCCATGGCTGCCATAATCCAATTAAAAGGTTAGTTGCTAACATGCAAAAATGGCCAATTTTCATTTTGCAAAACAAATGAAATTTCCTTGTCTTTAGTGGGGCTGTCAAGGATGGGAGTGACACCAAATTGGTTGGGGAAAATACAGAGGTGACACTTTTGAAACATGCTTGAGCCAGTAATAAACATGTGTGTGAGTTAGACCAAAGAGCTAGGTCACAGCACATGTTTATTGCACCAGAGAAATAATGTCTGTATGCATACATTATGATACTGTTCAGTATCATCAGGAGAAAGAATGAGATCCAACAGGCATATGGATTCAGGTTTCTAAAATAAATGTCACACTAGTCTAGGGTAGAGGAGGCACTAATGACAAAGGAATAGGTTGTATCAGGGATGGTCGGTAGCATTATGTTTGTGAGCTAATGTAGGATGGACAATAGTGTTTGCTGTCCCCTGGGGGAGGTGGTGGACTAGTCAATTTAGGGAGAGAAAACAAAAGCAAAACTAGTTGGGTAGTGTGGAGTCTAGGGAGAGGGAGGGGAGGAGGGCCAGAGAGCGTCGCTCTTTTATTCAACTTTAGTTGTGTAGTGAAAATGCTGTCCTATATTATCATTTAAATGCAAATATTTTTGAAGGATCCCTCAAAATGTTACTGCACATTTTGGCTTGTGAGAAAGGGGATATGAACCATATTTTTTTTCTGCAAAACATGAAATATTATTATTCTAAACATTTTCTTTAGTATCCCCTCAAAGTCATACCCTGGAATTCTACACCAAAAGCCAATTTGACCTTCAAAGCAAAAATATTGTGTATTTGAAGTACTGAATCCCAGAGTTTGACTTTTTCACTGCCATCATTTGATCATAGACAACATCATTAGTTTGAACAATGAACATAGACACACACACCCGCTCACACACTGTACACTGGTGCACAAGGACACACTCAAATGTGCACACACGCACACACACCTGCACAACACGGTACAACACACAAAACACATGTAGAATGCACTGTACAGACACATGACACACAGCTACTGTCCAGGCCTACTGTACCATACAAGTGTGCTGTACGCCTACTAAGTGTACAAAGACTGATATGTGGTCAGTGTAAAGAAGACTAAGCCTGTGTCATTCAAGTTATTCTAATAAATGCACTTTCTCTCCCCTCTTTCTTCACACTGCTTTGGCTATACTGCACCTATCTCCCTCCTAGAAGCAGAACCATCAGCCTCTCCAGCTCCTCCTCTTCACCACCAATGTCAAGCCCAAAAACGCACTATTCTCTCCCTTATCTTAAAGGTCCCATGGCATGAAATTTTCACTTTCTGAGGTTTTTGAACATTAATGTGAGCTCTCCTACCCTGTTTAGGGTAGGAGATGTGTTGTTGTTTTTTTGCCTGGAGACACATGAGAGTGTTTCCAGGCTCGGATGTCCTTTATCCGAGCCTTCGAACCTCTGAACCTCTATGGAAATGTGTTTTTTTTTTTTCATGGAACGCGTCTCGTATCTTCCTCCGCGCTTAAAACGTGGAAGTGGGGCCAGCGCACCAGCGCACCGCTAATCCAGGAAACAGCGGCGTATTTGGCCACAGCCCACCCGCTGCACTGGCCTGTGTCCTCCTCATTTGCATTCAAGCAACAACGCCCAGAATAAAGCGAATAAAGGCAGAATAAAGGCTTGATTTTGGAAAAGGATTCATATACAGTATTAGGGAACCATTAAGGCGCCATATAAAAGCATCAAGAAGTACCATGTCATGGGATCTTTAACATTGCTAACATTTTCACCGATCAGTTTAGAAACTATGGTTGTCAAAAGTATCGAAAATCAGATACTACTCAATACTAAAACTAGATACTCATTTGAGCAGGTATTGATGTGAAAAGTCACATTCACAGGCCAGAAATGAACCTTTCCTGAAGCTTTAGAATGATCTTAAGGTGCATCAGAACAAGTATAAGAGCACATAGACTAGTACACGCCCATGGACCACTACTGAACCTACCTGGACGAAGATTACACAGATATAAGGCCGCAAGGTTATATAAAAGGAAGTATGATTTAATGCTGAAAATGACATTATATTGTAGTATTGAGTATCCAGTCTATTCCTTAGTCTCGAAATCAAGTTATTTTTAGTATTGTGAAAACACTAGTGCAAATTTTCTTAATATTGCTATTGTGAGCAGAAGGACTGGTCATCAGAGTCAAAAACATTTCATTTCTCCATCCACGCAAAAACTTAATCTGGAATATGAATGAGTGACTAAGCAGCACCTTTGGCCATTTGGCGATTCTCTCAAAGAACATGACACAGCACGTTACTTTTTAAGACTCGCTTGTGCCAATTTCCGAGAAGCAATCTTAATATTCTTTTCTATCTGCATCACAAGAGTATAGATAATCCATGAAAAGAAGATATTATGTTCAGAATGTTCAGATTCAGGCCACTTGGCTCAAATTAGCACATGCTCCGAGAATGGCAGCGCTGGCCCTGCTCCGTCTGTTCTGCTGAAGATATAGAGGTCACAAATAGGGGAGTACATTGGCTGATAGGCAGAAATCGAATTGAAATCATAATTTGAGTTGAGTTTTTAGACCTGTATTCTACAAACATGCTCTGAAATGTATGGAAGTCTTGTATTAGTTTATCAGTTCATATTTCAGTCTTCTTAAATGTGTTAATTATGAAGGTTATTTTGGGTTTTCTTTATTAGCAAAGCTTTTATTTAACACTGAATTATAGGAACAGATTTCTTTTTTACATACATACATAATAAAAATATCCACTGTATAAAAATACCAATGCTTTTCTTAAAATCTAGCGTTTTAAAATTCTGTTTGTTGAAATGTTCTGACATTTGCTGTTTTTTTTTCTATTCAGTGCAAAAATAATTACACCTCTAATATCTGCCAGTTTCTGGATATCAAATTTAAAGGTTTAAAAGTTGGTCATAACAAGAAATGCAACATTTTCTCATAAAATAGTCAGACCATCACAGTGAAAAACATTATTGTCATTTGAGAAAGATTGATATTTCATTTTTGCTGCACTAAAATGGAGCACAGTTTTATGGTCGATGTAACGTACTGCCATTTTGTTTGCTTTTTTGTTTTTTGACCATGAAGATTACTGTTTGATATCATAAAAGTTCATCTATATTTGACACTGCGTTTAACTAATTTCAGGAATCTAAAAGGTGAAAACATCACCGCAATCTGTCCAAAATGGCTGCCTACTTGACCTGAATTGAGGTGGGACATGTCAGGCTCTTCCTCTTCTCGCCTCCTTCTCGCCACCCTTCTCTTCGTCCCTCTCTCTCTGCACTCTGGGGATCAAACTAACCCCGTGACTGCACATCCAGAGGCGTTGGCCCTTGCTCGCCCCTCGGGGAAGGACATGCTCGATTTTATCTATCACCTCCACACTCAATCAATGCTCAGCTCTCAGCTCACGGCCTACCTCTGCTCCTGCTTAACCTGCAGCCTGCATGCACTATATGAGCTTGTGTGTACTTGCATATAGTGGTGTGATGTATCTAGTATCCACGTAAGTTAGAATGACTTGAATTCAAAGTACTTATTCATCTTATTATTTTTGGATATTGGATATTGTCAAATATGAACCATGCATTTGAAAATATAATATTACATTATAGTAAATATGATTGCAACTATTCATTTGACTAAACATAACAAAATCAACAAAAAAGTATAGCTATAGTTAGCCTTTAGACTTCAGTATGGCATGTGCTAAGAATAGAGTTTTTGATTACCAACCCATTCTTGTCCAGATGTAAAAATTACATTTTTGCTTAAATCATGCACATGTACCACTGGTGATACGTGAGCTCCTTCAGGTGGTACCTGGACAGCTCTTCAGTTTGTGGGTTTGCCTGATTTAGAATTCATTTGATCCACTTTTCTATACTCCTGTGTATAATTTCTTGTTTTGAACTGCAGTGGACATATAGTCCACTTTTCGGCCTGGTTTAGATACATATTAGACTTGAAATAGTTGTTATACAGCTCTGGAAAAAAATAAGAGACCACTGCAAAATTATCAGTTTTTTCAGATTTTACTACTTATAGGTATGTGTTTGGGCAAAAGGAACATTTTTGTTTGCGTCTATAAACTACTGACAACATTTCCCCCATTTTCCAAATAAAAATATTATCGATTAAAGCATTTATTTGCAGAAAATGTCAATGACAAAAAGATACATGTTTTCAGACCTCAAACAATGCAACATAACCTCAACATAATACAGTCAGTCATACCTCACCTTACGAAAGACCCAACTAACGAATAATCCAAGTTACGAAACACGTTTACGTAAAATTTTCCTCTCTGAATACGAAAGAAAATTCAAGTTACGAAACCCGAAATCTCAAAAATTCAAATAATGCGTGTTCGGATGCGCGCTCAGCTTCGCGGCAGCCCGAATCCCCCATTGCGACTCTACTTACGAAAAAATCACGTTACGAAACCACTTCTGGAACGAATTAATTTCGTAAGGTGAAGTATGACTGTACTAATGTTTACACTTAACTCATTGACTGCCGGTGACGAGTTTTCTCGTCATGTTGAATCCGAACGTTGAGTGCCGTGACGAATAAACTCGTCAAGGACGTTTTTCAGCGGGGGTTGCTAGGATACGACCTGGAGCAGCTTTGAAGGTGTAATTCACACTTCCCAACCTGTAGGTGGCGATCTTGTATCATTATCTGCCGATCGGAGAGGCAGGAGAGGAGAGGAGTGTAGTGTGTGTGTACTGTGGAGTGCGAGTGGAGGCGAGTGGAGCAAGATGGTGAGGCGAGTGAACCCGGAAAAGCAGAGGACTGTTGATCAGTGCCTACGGAGCGGTTTGATCGCTTTTGGGACCCAAGATCCCGGATCAGAGGATCACAGAGACACGCAGCGAGGTCGGGGCAGAGATCTGCTCTGGCTGAGGCAGGGGGCGTGTCCTGATCGCGCTGCGCGGAGCAGGGACTGATCAGAACTACGACAGCGCCAAAGAAGTTTACTGACTTGGATTCTGCTCTCCAAAGAGGCACGAGATGAGAAGAATTAAGTTTACATGTGTGTGTGCGTGTGTGCGTGTGTACGCGCGCGTGTACGTGCGTGCGTGCGTGCGTGTGTACGCGCGCGTGTGTGCGTGCGCGCTGTGTGTAGCTGTGTGTAGCTGTGTGTGTGTAAAGGTTTATGCATGGGCTTGTGTGTATGTACATATACGTATATGTGTGTGTGTGTGTGTGTGTGTATATGTGTGTGTACTCTGAGCCTCAATATTGTTGTGAAGTGACAAAGTTCTATTTTATATGAAAAGATATTATTATCTCTTGGCACAATTGCGTTGAAGGATTCACAGAGCCTTATATTCTTATATTAGTAAATAAAAAATGTACTTTGTCATCAAAAATCTCTTTCTCTGTTATTTTAGATGTTTGAGGTGTCACTAAATCAATAAATATTGACGTCAAAATCACCGATCTGCTCGAAATGACTCTTTGTAGAAAATGCTTGTTTTCTCCAATTTTGGTCAGAAAACTGTGTTTTTGCTGAAACTTCCCTATGTTCTACTATCAATTACTTGAGAACCGAAAAGGTTAGAAACAAAAAAAAATTTCTAGGTGAAAGAAGAGAGTCTACACTTTATTTTGATGTGTGCCATGTCTATATAGTCAAAGAACTCAGTATTCTGTGAGTCTTGAAAAATCAGTGAAAATGGCCTAAAAGTTCTGGCAGTCTGGGGTTGACATTCTGAAAACAGGCCGGCAGTGAATGAGTTAAGAAGAGTTCAGAAATCAATGTTTGGTGTAATAACCCTTATTTTTAATCACAGCTTTCATGCGTCTTGGCATGCTCTCCACAAGTCTTTCACATTGTTCTTGGGTGACTTTATTCCACTCCTGGTGCAAGAACTGAAGTAGCTCAGCTTTGTGTTTGTGTTGGAATTCAACAGACGCTGGAATGGAATGGCTGTAATACATGTAGAGATGCTGATTTCAGAAAAAAATGCAGTGGTCTCTTATTTTTTTCCAGAGCTGTATATTTGACAAATCTTTTCTTTGGTGCTACTTGGTGTGGCAAATTTGAGAGCCAATAGCTTACATTGGTTTAACTTTAGTAAAATATATTGATAGCATTGTTTTTTGTTTTGTTTTTTCAAGTCATAATCCAGTGATAGAAGTTACATAATCTAGGCATAATAACTGCTCAAATCTACTCAAATCAAGTCATTTTAGCTTTTGCAGATATTCCGCTGTGCATGAATAAACTATCCTGGTGTTGATACAGTAAGACGCGCTCTACTTGTGTTACCTGTGCAGGGTACTTACCTGAGCAGAGTCTGGGAGAAGTATTTCAGCGTGTTGGCGATGTCGGTTCCGGAGGGCACAGGATAAATATTGTGCTGTACGCGGTTGTGATACTCTTGTAAGTATCGTATCTTAGAGGCAACTAGAAGGAGTAGACAAAACACATAAGCAACAAAAGCAAAATATAAAACACATGAGGAAATCCGGAGTTATTGCTTTAGTTGGAATGTCCCACAGTATGGCATTAAATTGCTCTATGTAATTATTTGATTACAGGTGCTTTTATTGCAGAAAAATAAAAATATGTATTTTTATTGTGAGCAGGCTTGCCCCTCCACAAATCTGACCTTTAATTTGGCTTGATGGCACTATCTGCTTATCTACATGGAGAAATAGATATGTTTATAGGTCCTATATTACGCTAAATTGACTCATGTTACCTCATCAAAAACCTGGATTTGTGTTTTGTTTCATTCACACATGTTTGAGTAATTCTTTATTATTAGTCTGTCTATCTCCAAAGCTCAAAATGCTCTGTTCCACCTTGTGATGTCATGAAGCTGTAGTTTTCAAGTCAAAAATCTACTGTTTACCTTTTGTTCAGTAGAGATTGGCATTTCCAGGGCTGAAATGATCCAATTCTAATTAAGTTGTATGAAGTTTAAAAACACAGTGGAGCTCTTCCTGTATTACCACATGACATCACAAGGGGGAACAGACTGTTTTCCGTTTGGCTAAATAAGCAGGGTTTGTGTGTTAAACATGTGTGAATGAAAGAAAACTCCAGGTTTGTTTTTGATGAGGAAACAACATAATAACATAGATTAAAAAAATAATGTAATATGAACCTTTTAATGCCATACTCAGGAACATTCCAGACAAAGTGATAACATCTTCATGGCAGATGGTAAACATAAATTGTTTACTGATTTATTGTGATTGGGAATTAAAACATTGCTGTAAGTATTGTAATATTTGTCTATAAAAAACAGGATGTTGTGTTGTTTACAAATCACTTTCTATTCCTTAAATAATTGCAGCCTTTGCAGTTTGAGAATTGCGACTATTCAAACTGCTATTTTGATTCAATTACAACCAATTGTGCAACCCGTCGTATTTAGAATTTCTAAGCATTTATAAGCAACTTTTTATACAACAGAGTGAGTTTAGAATACTATAACACAGCAAGTACAATGGAAATTCTGTCATATAACTTTGCATTTAGACAAAGGTTTAGTACTCAGTCTAAAAAATACTGTGTATTTTGTTATTTCTTGAATTTTTATTTAGTTACTTGGCTCTGTAGCCTACACCAAGTGACCTCGTTAGTGTTCAGCGGGGATGCATGAGCCCTAGAGGAGGCAGTAACCTATTATTATGAACTAAAGGTTGCCGGTTCAACTCTACGACTACAATTAAAGCAAACAGCCTTAAGCTTTTATGAGTGAGACATCGCTTCAAGCCAGTCTTATGAATGCAAATGTGAACTCTGAGTCTGAATGTGTTAAGAGTTATAATTATTCTAGCACCAGGAGTCTATGTAACCATTTTGGACAGTGTAATTTCCTAAACCAACCACCAAAACTGCAATCTGGTAGGTTTTGGATGAAAATGCTAATTATTACGACATACTGTGGCGGTTTTTGGTCTTGTTTGGTCATGTTTTGTAGTGCATGTTGTAAATATTCTGTCATATTGAACGATCAGACTAGCAGCAGGTGTATGCATTGCACTGGAGTTGTGGGTAGCCCTTCCACCTGTTAAAAAAAAATATATATATATCGACAAAACGCAAAGGAAACGTCGCTTTAATGGCTCGATTACCCAAACCACATCTCCTGATCAATCACCTGCCACCATATTGTTGAGAAAAGAATCCGTCAGCTCGACCTTGAGAGCGGCAACGTATCCTACATTTGTTACATTCGCCTTTTTACGCGCGTCAATCAGAAAACATGATGTCGCCTGGTGTGATATTGGATTTTTTCTTTTTTCTTTTTAACAGGTTGGAAAACGTGCCACCGTCTGCAGCAAAAAGGACGTGTTGCAACCTGCCCTGGCCACCGTTTTCATCACCAAGGACAGCTCCCATTTCGTTTCGCTATCCAACATTCCCAAATCTTCACCACCAGTTTGCCAAAATAGCACGATCGTATTTGGATGGCGCGCGTATTTGGATGTTGAAACGGCTTGTACTTACATTGCTCTGCCTTCGTAGACATTTTGAGGACTCTTGGGGAAACATGCAGCCCACGGCAGCAAATGTTTGGCTGTTTTCTTCACCGGCGTTCGCTCTGTTTCTCCGGGTCGTGAAAAAGTGACTATGCCCCCCCTTCCGACGCGAGATTGTCTTGGACGTACCACTCCTTGCCGGGGGCTTGCACGCTCACCCTCCTCCAGAATAACATTATTTTATCACATCTTTTGGTAAATGCAACCGGAATACGAATATTTACGCAGCTTCGAGCTCCGTGGAAAATTGCGTGGTCGTGTTTGGCGTTAATGAGACTGTGCGTAACCGACCACACGACGTACCTTTCCAAATGGACTAATCCGCGTTTTGACAAATTGTCATTCAAGATTTCACCAACAGTCCTATTTGAGCAGATAAAAAAGACAATTATGAAGAAACATCGGCCTGTCTAAATTTAGCCACACTAATTTCAAATCCAAATATTTAACATTCAACAGATGGTTAGACTAACAAAGCATATTCAATTTTAAATAGCAAAACAAACACTTATCATTATGTATTATGTAAACATCAAATGTTATGTTAAATGTCCCCCCATTATTAGTTTAATCAAAGTTGTAATTTAATTGTCTCCTGTATATAGCTGTGATTTTATATTTTATTACTTATTTTTCTATTTTATTTTGACTTGTACATATACACTTATTTTTATAATTATGTCTCTTGCTATGTTTTTGCTATACCATCTATGTTTGTTACTCTCTGTTATTATATTATATTGCAATGAGTAAGCTACTGTATCCAAGTCTAAACCTGTATTGTTCTGCATTGGAGGCTTGAATGCTCTGAAAATTCCTATTTTCATCTACCCCTACCACTGTAAATAACAATTCACTGCCTGCTATGGTGAAATTTCAGAGGTGGAGCTTCTCATCAATACTCCAGGAGTAATGATCTACTTAAATTATAGTTTAAAGGGACTATATTATGCTCCTTTCTGATCTATGTTATAATAATGCTTTATTTTATTTTATTTATTTATATCACTTATTTGTCCCCGAAGGGAAATGTTGTTGTTATTATTATTATTATTATTATTATTATTATTATTATTATTATTATTATTATTATTATTATTATTATTATTATCATTCATTCATTCATTCATTCATTCATTCATTCATGAATGAAAGAATTAATATTTATTTTTATGTTGTTTCGTCATCAAAAACATGCTTGGGGGTTGTGTTTTATTTCATTCACACATGTATGTAGCATCCAGGTAGAATCCATGGCAAATAGAAGAAGAAGTGAACTTTATTGATCTCACACTGGAGAAATTCTTCTCTGCTTCGGCTTGGTCAGGACCTAAGCTGGAGGATTTTACCTGAAGCATGTTTTGGGTTGGTGGGCCCGGAGGAAACCCACCCAGACACGAGGAGAACATGCAAACTCCACACAGAAAGGCCCAGGCAACCCGGGGATCAAACCCAGACCATGCATGCAAACTCCACACAGAACACACACGGAAAGGCCTGGGCAACCCGGGGATCGAACCCGGAACCTTCTTGCTGTGAAGCAAGAGCGCTAACCACTCAGCTACCGTGCCGCCAAATCCATGGCAAAAATTAAATTTTTCAACTGGACAAAAGTTTATTTGGTCGAATTTTCAATGAGACGGCTGATTCTAAGGCTGAGTATCCCACTCAGGTAACGCTGGGGTTAACCTGGCTGCCCTATGCCGTGGTTCCTTGGGAATAAGTTGCTTCTGTCGACATCTAAGGTTGAAGCGTAAATGATTCCTCTTCTCTGCTAACCTTTTTGTGTCCTTTTCCGGCTTTCTTACCAGTCCAATGATGAAAAATAATTCATTCACACATGTTTAACACACAAACCCTGCATATTTTAGTTCTCTCAAAACTGAAAACACTGTTCCACCTTGTGACAAAAGCCTACAGAAAGTGCTCCAGTGTTTTGTTGTTGTTTTTTAACTCCTTACACCTTCATTTGGATTTTCAGTCCTGAAATTTACAGTCTCTACTAAACTAACGGTAGTCGTTAACTTGAAAACTACAGCTTCATGACATCACAAGGTGGAACAGAGCATTTTCATGTTTGGAGATGAAGACAACCCTATAACACAGCACTAACCAAACATGTGTGAATGAAATAAAACACAACTCCAGGTCTGTGTTTGAGGACGTAACATTATAACATGGCTTAAAACCCACATGTAATATAGCATCTTTAACACTAAAAGCCTAATATTCATCTTTAAAAAATAATCTGGACGTTTTTGACGTGCGACGGAGAGCAGACAACATAATCAGGCCCTATAGACTGAAAGTAAACAGGCTTCTCACAGTGGCGGTGTTTGGGTAAATATTTCACATCAGATAACAGAGCTACATCCTGTCCATGTAATTAACACTGCACCTGCAATAACACACGAACCCACACTAACCCAACCCTCCAGCTCCAGACACTGTAGTCAAATACAAGTACACTATAATACATCTGAATATTATGTAAATGAGAGATAATAACAGTATTATTTATTGGCGTACATGTTTATATGTCCATAGATTTTTTTGTTGTTGTTTTTAGTCAGAGGGGGTCTCAGAAGATCTCTGGCGATACTCTGGGATGTGATGCATGATCCAGCCAGCAGGGAACAGGAGAGCCACGGTGAATACAAACAGGACAAAAGCAGTCTGCTGTAAAATAAAAACAGATATTGACACGGTAAGATTACATTTCTATTATTTGTAACTTTATATCTGTCAAGAATTGTTGTATTGTCCCAGCTTTAGTATAGGGCACAGTTTAGCAGTGGTGGAATGGAGTAATTGTAGTAAAAAAGTAGGAACATCTGTACTTACTACTGATACTTTTTACTTTTACTTCACTACATATGAGAGCAGGAATCTGTGCATTCTACTCCACTGAAAAGTATTTTTATGAGCGTTTGAGACCTGCACAAAAATATCCAGATAAAACAGCTACAAAGAAATGTATACGTAGATTTTTTTATGTCCAAAGTCAAAGTTCAAAGTCAGCTTTATTGTCAAAAACCATATGTACAGATTGCACACACAGGACTTGAAATTGCAGTGCCCCCTAGGCCCACAGTGAACATAAAACATCTGATAAACAAGACAATAAACACCATGACTAAAACATCACATATACCCATAGCAAAAGTACAGTAAACTTGTATATAATCCAAAAAGGTAAAACACACAATGTGTAGCGCAATAAAGCTCAAATGGTGTCATTTAAGCAGCAGTGTCAGTGTCATTTAAGTGTCATTTAAGCAGCAGTGTAATTTAAGCGTCATTTAAGCAGCAGTGTAATTTAAGCGTCATTTAAGCAGCAGTGTCAGTGTCATAAGTGCATCAAGGCCAGTTGTGGGCCGTCCTCCTGTGGACCCGCACCCGCGAGAGGGTCCATGGGGGCTGGTGCATTGTGTTCTGGGCAGCAGATCTGCTTGGACTTCTGCCCCCGTGACCCAGAAATAGAAAAGCGGAAGAAGATGGATGGATGGATGGATGTCAGTGTCATTTAAGTTTTATTTAAGCAGCAGTGGCATTGGGGGAGGGAGGGCAGGGAGAGAGTTCAGCATCCTGACATCTTGGTGGATGAAGCTGTCTTTCAGTCTGCTGGTCTTGGCCCTGAGGCTCCTCAGTCTCCTTCCTGATGGCAGCAGACTGAAGAGGCAGTTGGATGGGTGGGTGGGATCACCCAGAGTGCTTTGCGGGTGAGGTGCATGTGGTAGATGTCCTGCAGGGAGGGGAGAGAGACACCCACGATTCTCTCAGCTGCTCTCACTACTCGGTGTAGCTTTTAACCACACAGTGATGCAGCTGGTGAGGATGCTCTCTATGGCGTGATATTTTTACTTTTACTTGAGTATTTTTTTTTTGCTTTGGTATCTGTACTTTTACTTAAGTAACAAAATTGTGTACTTCTTCCACAGTTCCACAGTTTTGGCAGTGAGACTATTACATGCAGATATGAACAGTTAATGAAGATAAAGGACATTAGTATAAATCTGAACACTCATTCCACTGCTTATATCCTGCAGTTTTAGCGATATGCAGTTGCCCTTCTTCACCTGCAGCAGAACCATCAGCCTCCTCAGCCTCTCCATCTCCTCACCTTCACTTCACCAATGTCTATAGGCTCACGGGGAGGTCAAAATATATCCTTACTAATATACTATTCAGGCGTACTTCAGTGTTCTTTATCTTTTGAAGTCACTCAATGTTGAATTACATTACCCTACTTGCTTTATGTAATGTTTCTGAATGAGGGTCTGCACCTTCTTGTCCTTCTAAACCTTTCCCTGGAATGTTTCACAGTACATACCTACCTATTGCCATGGAGACAAGCAAGTAACACCACCAGGCCAAATGTTATTAAAGCAATCTATAATTACTGGGTTTCAAACAACATTACAACATTCTATAGGCCAATAATCCAGTTAAAATGATGGATGCAGTTAAAATTAATATTGAAAGAATGCTTTTAGTTAGACTTTAGTTGTAATACAATGAGTTCTTGAATTTAGTCAATAATACAGCTCTGGAAAAAAAAATAAGAGACCAGTGCATTTTTTTCTGAAATCAGCATCTCTACATGTATTACAGCCATTCCATTCCAGCATCTGTTGAATTCCAACACAAACACAAAGCTGAGCTACTTCAGTTCTTGCACCAGGAGTGGAATAAAGTCACCCAAGAACAATGTGAAAGACTTGTGGAGAGCATGCCAAGACGCATGAAAGCTGTGATTAAAAATATGGGTTACTGCACCAAATACTGATTTCTGAACTTTTCTTAAGTGTAAACATTACTATTATGTTGTTTTGAATGAATTTGATCTTGTTTCTTTGCATTGTTTGAAATGTGAAAACATGCATCTTTTTTGTTATTTTGACCATTTGTCATTTTCTGCAAATAGCTGCTCTAAACGATAATATTTTTATTTGGAATTTGTGGGAAATGTTGTCAGTAGTTGTTTATAGACTCAAACAAAAATGTTCCTTTTGCCCAAACACATACATATAAGTAAAGTAGTAAAATCAGAAAAACTAGATAATTTTGCTGTGGTCTCTTTTTTTTCTTCCAGAACTGTAGAAATGATCAGATTCAACATCTTCCACTGCACATTTTTGATGCACACTGCACATTTTGGACATCTGTAAATATATTTATTCTTTATTTATTTATTCTTTGCACTGCTTTAGATGTTAGATTTTAGATTTTTGTCTCAGATAGTTTTGTTTTGTCTTTATATTGTATTTTGTACACTGTCTTTTTGCACTACTTGGCCAGAGAGAAACGAAATTCCGATTCACTGCATGTCGAACACATATGGCAGAATTGACAATAAAGCTGACTTTGAACTTTTGATCTTATTTGATCTTATTGCCAAAAGTTCAGCCCCATTTCCCAGTCTGTTCCACTCCTCCTTTTGCTTCCTTCCTGTTTTTCCAAAAGTTTCATTCCCGAATCGTCCCAGGACAGTCTCTATACACTCCCTCTGTTCATCAAGTCTCTACACACTCTCTCTGTTCTTTCAGTCTTTGCCAGATTACACCTGTACACCTGTTTTGTTGTATTCAAATCCCCATGTACCTGATGCAGATCTAATGGCATTATTGTGGGATAGAACCTGTGTTTACTCTAACTTGTGCATATAAGTAACATTTACTTTATTTCCATGGTTTTACTGCGTAAGATTAAATTGCTCTTAAAGTAAAGGTTAATACATATTTCAGATTTGAGGAAATGACTGATTAGTTGGCACAGCTTCACATGAGTTCTATGAATTAAAACTAAAGTACACTTAATTTGCTATATAGTTGGATGAAAGGAAAATTTACTGTACACTACTCTGAGGAATTACTTTTAACCTCATCTTTAGATTCACAGTCCACTTTAGTCGGATTTTTCATAGAATTCATAGAATTCATAGGTTTACTTATTAGATTTTACAGTGCAGGAGCTTGTGATCAAAACAAACGTTAATGTTCCTGTTTGTAACAAAAAGGTGACACTGGCTGTAATTTTATGTGAGAGTGACTTATTTAAGATCACCCGTTGTAATTCCAATAAATCAGCTCTTTCTGGTCAGATGATGTTAAAACAAAGCTCAGATTAAGTCTAATTTGAGTAACAGAGCTTCTAACAGAGTATTACGTTCATTTAGCTTCACACCCACGGGGAATGTTGATGACATCAGCCGCAATGTATCAGTAGAATAACAGTTAGATAGAGAAGTACTAATGCCATACTGTGGAACACTGAAGTCATCAGTCACGGAAATAGTGACATAATGACTTTGAAATTGACAGTTTATAAAATAACATCTGTTTTCAATACTAACAGATGTTATTTAGCTCTCAGTGCCCATAAAACAGTGTCCCAATCGCGTCATTTTATCAACCTTCAGTATCTCCCTCCCATTGCGCTTTGGTACGTTTAACCTCCGCCGGTCTTTGTAAAAGGCCTCTGCTGTTCCCCCAGGACACATCAACAGTTTTAGTGGTGTCAACACAAGCCACAGAGCCTGCTCCCTCCCATCCCCTCGTTCACTCTCTCTCACACATGCACACGTAGTTGAATTCAGGCTGACTTATGGATAGAAAATGAATAAAACATGTTAGCCACTCTGTAGAATGCAGAAGACACTGTACGCTTGAGTTCCTCATATTAGGGCCAATAAAGGGTTGATACCGATACTGGTTTAGCGTGATTTAGTGATTATGTAAAAGTAGTGGTTAATGTAAAGGTGCACTGTGTAACTTTTCTGATTGCGAGTCTCCATGTGATGTTATTGCTTTGTTCAGAATGTTTCACAGTATGGTATAAATCTCCTATGAGACCCGACCCATTCCTTTGTGTCCTTTATAGTGGACATTGTTTTGAGATAGACTCTAATTTGTGGCTGCACTATGATTAAAGATCCCATGACATGGTGCTTCTTGATGCTTTTATATGGCGCCTTAAAGGAAAAGTAACGTTATTTTACAATCTGAGCCTTCTTTCGGTAATAAAACAAGTCGTTTGACTCACCCATATCACGTTCGTGTCATTTGGAGCTGTTTGAAGAAAGTTACGTTGTCGCGTTTCTGTTAGCATTTGTTAGCATTTGTATTCGGGGCATTACTTTGCGGTCTCCAAATAACACAAACTTTAGCACTTTTCAAATCATAGAAGCCCGATGTCTTAATGAAAAATTTTGTTTGAAGCAAAAGTGGCCTGTAATCCGAGGTTTATCCATAGTTTTCAGCTTTGCGTTTCCTATTTGGGTCCCCGGAGCAGTCCGCGCATGCGCACTGGCGTCCTCATCTACTCTAAACTATGGCTAAATCTCGGATTACAGGCCACTTTTGCTTCAAACGAAATTTTTCATTAAGACATCGGGCTTCTATGATTTGAAAAGTGCTAAAGTTTGTGTTATTTGGAGACCGCAAAGTAATGCCCCAAGCAAATGATACAGCACCATGTTAACAGATACGGGATCATTACTAGAACAGAACGGCTCAACATAAGTTCTGCGATACTGCTCCAATTGACAGAAAAATGCTATGGGTGAGTAAAACTACTTGTTTTATTACCGAAAGAAGGCTCAGATTGTAAAATAACGTTACTTTGCCTTTAATGGTTCCCTAATACTGTATATGAATCTTTCTCCAAAATCAAGCCTCAGTGCATGAGAGAGCGAATGAGGATGCAAATGAGGAGAACAGAGACAGGCCAGTGCAGCGGGTGGGCTGTGGCCAAATACGCTGCTGTTTCCTGGATTAGCTGTGCACTGTCACCCACTTCCGCATTTTAAGTGCTTAGGAAGATATGAGACACATCCCATGAAACAAAAAACAAATTTCCACAGAAAATACACTTAAACCACTGCTGTTTCAGAGGTTTGGAGGCTCGGATAAAGGACATCTGAGCCTGGAGAGACGTGAGAGTCTCTCCAAAACCCCCGCATCTTGCATTTCGTACCTCGTTTGCGGTCTAAATTCTCTGGGCGTGATTTCCAGAGACGGTGGGTAGACATCCAGACAGGGGGTGGAAACCTTTCCCTGAGTGTGACGTCAGAAAGTTCCCTTATTCAGAATTGCCCGTTTGGGCTGTCTTTTTTCAAATGCGGAAAAGGATCGCAAATGCTCAGTTTACACATATCGCAACTTTTAGCCATGGGGGGGCCTAAACAGGGTAGGGGAGCTCACATTAACGTTCAAAAACCTGAGAAAGTGAAAATTTCATGCCATGGGACCTTTAAAAAACAAATAAAATAAAAATAAATGCATAAATACGCAAATAAATACATTAATGAATACATAAATCAATAATAATACATAAAAATAAATACTGTACATGACTACATAAATAAATACTTAAATAAATAAATACATACATACATACATACATACATACATACATACATACATACATACATACATACAGTAAATAAATAAGAAATGAAAAGGGAGTCTAAAAACTTTTTGAAGCAACTCTAGAAGCTTGTCAGGGATGTTGGTCATCAAAAAAATAATTAAATTAAAAAGGTTTTTGTTAGGTTGTTTGGATTGACATGGATTTAACACCAAATTACAGTCCATTACAGAGGACATGTTACAACATTATGAATAAAAATAAAATTTACAAAATGTAAATGCTAAGGTGTTCATTTACCTCCAAATAGAAAATTAAAATAATAATAATAATTGAAATACACTTTTTTTCTTCAGGTCTCAGGAGGTTAACATGCAAAATTACCCAACTCTTGTGAGCTAGAACGTTGAAACATACCTGGAGTTTTGTTTTATTTTATTCCCACATGTTTGAGTAATCCTGCAGCTCTGCCTTGTGATGTCATGAGTCACGGAGTTTAAAAACACGGTGAAACACTTCCTGTATTACCACATGGCATCACGATGTGGTACACAGTGTTTTCTGTGTACTCAGTGAAGAACTCAAATGAGGAAACAACATTACCGTAACATCGATCAGAAAATAGAGTAATATGGGCTCTTTAAAAAATTATGCGTGCATTTTTACTGTGAGTAGGCTCAACCCTCCACAGATCTGACCTGTAACAAATCCCGCTCTTGACATAAGAAACATCAGTGGTTGAGCGGTCAGATCCACTGACCCACAGGTTGGTTGGTACGATTCCAGCTCCCACAGATGAATGCTGCCGTTGTGTCCTTGGGCAAGACACTTAACCCACCTCGCCCCCAGTGTCTGCATACACTGGTGTGTGAATGTGTGTGTGAATGGGTGAGTGGTTCCTTGTTGCTTTGGGTGCCTTGAAGGTGGAAAAGCGCTATATAAAGATGTGACCATTTACCATTGTAAATAATATCTTACTCAAGTGGAAGTTAAAGTACTTCTCAAAACTATAAGTAGAAAGTGTGAACAGTTAGATGTATTTTTGTAGTGAGGAGAATCTTAAGGGCGCGACAAGTTCAGTGTATTGCCCAAGGACACAACAATATACAGCTTTGGAAAAAAAAAAAGAGATTTTACTGCCTATAATGTGTGTGTGTGTGTATAATGTGTTTGGGCAAAAGGAACATTTTTGTTTGAGTCTATAAACTACTGACAACATTTCCCCCAAATTCCAAATAAAAATATTAGGGTTTAGAGCAAAGAAACAAGATCAAATTCATTTTAAAACAACATAATACTAATGTTTACACTTAAGAAGAGTTCAGAAATCAATATTTGGTGCAATAACCCTTATTTTTAATCACAGCTTTCATGCGTCTTGGCATGCTCTCCACAAGTCTTTCACATTGTTCTTGGGTGACTTTATTCCACTCCTGGTGCAAGAACTGAAGTAGCTCAGCTTTGTGTTTGTGTTGGAATTCAACAGACGCTGGAATGGAATGGCTGGAATACATGTAGAGATGCTGATTTCAGAAAAAAAATGCAGTGGTCTTTTTTCCAGAGCTGTACATCTGCGGGAGCTGTAATTGAACTACCAACCACTAGATTTGGTTTAGTTGTGATCTGTAGGTGACGTTTAAGTCCAGATTTTGTTAAGTTGTAGTTTTGATGTGGTGAGTGAACACATCTTATAGAAACCAGTTTAGATACTGACATTGTGTCCACTTTTGATAATTGTTACGCACAATATTACACTGTGGTACTTATAGGTTATGCATATAGTTCAGTTCAAAGGCAGATTAGGCTGTATTCATACTTGCACACATACAGCTCTGGAAAAAATAAGAGACCACTGCATTTTTTTCTGAAATTTTCTTGAATCAGCATCTCTACATGTATTACAGCCATTCCATTCCAGCATCTGTTGAATTCCAACACAAACACAAAGCTGAGCTACTTCAGTTCTTGCACCAGGAGTGGAATAAAGTCACCCAAGAACAATGTGAAAGACTTGTGGAGAGCATGCCAAGACGCATGAAAGCTGTGATTAAAAATAAGGGTTATTACACCAAACATTGATTTCTGAACTCTTCTTAAGTGTAAACATTAGTATTATGTTGTTTTAAAATGAATTTGATCTTGTTTCTTTGCATTGTTTGAAATGTGAAAACATGCATCTTTTTGTTATTTTGACCATTTGTCATTTTCTGCAAATAAATGCTCTAAATGATAATATTTTTATTTGGAATTTGGGGGAAATGTTGTCAGTAGTTTATAGACTCAAACAAAAATATTCCTTTTGCCCAAACACATACCTATAAGTAGCTAAATCAGAGCTGTATTAAAATTGGGAGTAAACCCAGGCTAGAAATAACCCTGGACTAGACCAGGACTAAACCAGGACTAGATCAGGACTGAACCAAGTCTACATCAGGACTAAAGATGGATCAAACCAGTACCAAACTTTATGCAGCTTTAGTTGAATTTGTCTTATCTGCTTAACCGCTTTTATTGTTATCTACTTCTCATTTCCTCTTAATTAGTCTCTTGTCACGACAGAAAACTTTAGAGTCATACCCCTGGTCCGATCTTCTCCTGTGGGGGTCTGCTGTAGATGGTTCTCTGGTTGCACAGTATGGATCTCATAGTGGTTTTCCTCAGGATAGAGAGCATCTTCAGCCTTAGTTGTCAGCAGTCAGTCTGTTGAGGTGGAAGGAAATGTTCTGGACATCCTGCAGTGGGACATGCATTT
This sequence comes from Paratrypauchen microcephalus, assembly GCA_036785185.1. Taxonomy (NCBI): domain Eukaryota; kingdom Metazoa; phylum Chordata; class Actinopteri; order Gobiiformes; family Gobiidae; genus Paratrypauchen; species Paratrypauchen microcephalus. The sequence goes on from JAVJIX010000085.1 coordinate 2,957,699, forward strand.
ATTTAATCTCAGTCCCATCTCTGTCCCGGGGAGGAGTCAGAACACTTATGTAAACAAGTTCTCATCAAAAACACTCTAACTTGGTTTATGCATGGAATCACATAAAAGGGCCCAACTGGATTTAACCACACACATAGACTGTAAACGGTCACTGCTAATTTTCTAAGGTAAGCTTTAAGGGTGCATTGTGTAACTTGGGGTCTGTTAAATCCTTTTATCTGTGGAGATGTCATTACTTTGTCTGGAATGTTTCGCGGTATGGTATTAAACCTGTCTATCTTCTTGCAGACCGAGTTGCATAATGCACCTTTAAACAAAATCCAACATTTTCCACCTCCAACATTTCACAAGGTTGTATGACATCAGGCTAATTCCAAATAGGGACTGAAATTAGGCTGTGGCACTGCTGAGCCCACTGCCCGGACTCGATAATATTGTGTTGTATAGCACCATCTCCTGGCACAAATAAGAACTGACCTTCATGAATTTGGTTGGGTTATTTCATTTTTGTCCATTCAGTTTCCCTGCACTAGGCCTACATTGTTAAAATATGTTGAATGTAAAGCAAAGTACAAAGTAAAGTACATAAGGCCTAAATGAATAAAAGTTAATGGACCCATGTCAACTGGAGAAAAGTTTATTTGGTCGAATACTTTTCGCAACTCTGACTATATAACTCTGCTATATAGTACAAACGTGCAATATTTTTCCATACTTTCCTAGTTACTGTTTTATTATTATTACTTATTTTATTATTACTTATTTTATTCTTGCCTGCATGCACTTTCTTTCTTGTTCAAACTTTCTCTGCTTGGAGCTACTGTGGCAAGTAAATTTCTCCTATGTGAGATCAGTAAAGTCTTATCTTAACTTATCAACTCATCCAAGCTGCTTCTTCAGTTCTGGTCAGACGCTGTTGGACACTGCCTATATCTGCCTGAAGGGAGGAGCTAACTACAATGAAATTACTTTGAAACTACCACACCTACTTGTTTACATGTTCTTTTAGTTAGGTGGGCCTATTCAATATGCAGTGGGAGTGGAATGTGGGGTATTTTTAGCAGAACCATTCAGGACCATAATGGGTGTTTTCATACCTCTGGACCTGACCTGCTGCCCTATTGTTTTCTTTGTTTTGATTTAGGTTTGAGGATAGAGTTATAGATGGGAGACAAATGATGTCTGAGACCTCCATTTCTGTTCAAGGAAGGATTCTCTTTCTGGACAAAAATAGCCTCTTTAACTCTCCTCTCAAACCAGTTCTTTTCTCTGGCCAAGATCTGTATCTCACAGTCCTCAAATGAGTGGCCCTTGGCTTCTAGGTGGAGATGTATGGCAGATGAAATCACTTTAAAATTCTCCTAACCACCTTCAAAGCGATACATAACCTGGCCCCACCTTACATCACTGACCTCTTCCACATCTCCATTCCTTCTCGCTCCCTCCACTCCTCCTCCTCTCTCCAGCTCTCAGTTCCCTCCGCCCGTCTCGTCACCATGGGGGACTCTGGAACTCTCTCCCTCCTGACTTCCGCAATATTCACTCTCTTGCTCTTTTCAAATCCAGACTCAAAACACACCTGTTCAGACAATCCTACACCACATAACAGTCACTTTCACCATCTTCCAGTTTTGTATCTCTGTTTTTATCTTTGTATTTTGCAATTATGTTTTTAACTTTGTTTTGTACAGCGTCCTTGGGTGTCCTGAAAGGCACTTTCAATTAAAATGTATCATTATTATTATTATTATGAAGGACCACTCTGGCACGCCCGTCTCTGTTGGTACATCCTCTTGTGAAGTGGCTGTTTTGTTTCCCCAATGTAGCGCTCACTGCAGTCTTCACTACACTGAATGGAGTAGACCACATTTCTTTGTTTGTGGCTCGGTGTTTTGTCCTTGGGGTGGACCAGTTTTTGTCATAAAGTGTTTGTGGGTTTGAAATAGACTGGGATTTCATGTTGTCTAAAAATCCTCTGTAGTTTTTCAGAAACGCCGGCCAGGTAAGGAATGGTTACACCCTTCCTCCTGTGTTCTGATTCTCTGTTGTCTTGTTTCTTGTCCTTGTCTCTCTTGGTTTTGTTGAAAGTCCATTTAGGATATCCACAGAGAGGGTTTTCTGCACATGTTGTTCTTCTTTCTCCTTTCCCTCTGTGCTTGGAACCACTTGAGCCCTGTGTTGTAATGCCAAATAACTCCAAGTTTGTGCTGCAATGGGTGGTGTGAAACAAAAAGCAGGTAAAGGGCCCATATTATGTTATTTTCTGATCTACGTTATAAAGTTTCCACATCAAAAACATACCTACCTAGAGTTAGGCTGAGTTCTTCTCTCAAATAGAAACCACTGTGATCCTCCTTGTGATGGCATAATACAGGAACTGTACATACACCTTCGCTTAAATCATTTGGATTATGTGAACCCCTGGAATCAACTGAACAAAATGTAAAAGGTAGCTGCGCACATGAAAAATGCCTCAGGATCATTTTGAGCTTTGGAGATGTAACAGACTAATAAACCAGGATTACGCAAACGTGTGAATGAAAAAAACAACAACTCCGGGTATGTTTTTGAGGAGGTAACAACATTGATACATGACTTAAAGCTCACAAGAGTCAATTTTGCATAACTTTTAATGCTTAAAAAATCACAGTAGAAGGTGTAAACATAAATACAGTCTTCAAAATCACAAAAACTCGACTAAAGACTGTCAATAATTTTCCTTGTGGATAAATAAAGTTTGTCTAAGTCTAAGTCAAATTTGCCTATATTGGGCTAGATGTGAACAAACCATTGTAAAATGCACAATTGCCCTATTTATTTAACCCGTAACATTGGAAAACCTTTGTAAAGCAACATTCAAAGTTCAAAATGAGTTTTATTGTCAAAAACCATATGTACAGGTTGCACACACAGGATTTGAAATTGCAGTGAACATAAAACATCTGATAAACAAGACAACAAACACAATGACAAAAACATCACATAGCAAAAGTACAGTAGACTTGTATATGTAGCTGCTGCTAAGGACTACTGTTGCACTGTTGCATATTTACTACTGAAATTTACTACTGTTGTACTGTTGTTTCCTACTGTTGTTGTACTGGAATTACTACTGCTGCACATTTATTTTTATCTTTGCTTTCAATGCACATTCTATTGCACATTACCATTTCACTGCTGCATCTTCCACTGCACAGTTTTGATGCACACTGCACATTTTGGACATCTGTAAATAGGTATTTATTTATTCTTTTGCCCTGCTTTAGATTTTGGATTTTAGATTTTCTCTTAGAAGTGTTTGTTTTGTCTTTATATTGTATTTTGTACACTGTCTTTTTGCACTACTTGGCCAGAGAGAAACAAAATTTTGATTCACTGCATGTTGAATACATATGGCAGAACTGAAAATAAAGCTGACTTTGAACTTTGATCTATAAATAGGTAAAATTTGTATCTATAATTTAAAGCCTATAAGTTTCAATCAAACTGTTGATTGCGGTTTATTAGTCTAAATGAATAAAACTGAGTTCACTTCATGCTCATTATATTAGTACTAGTCTCTGTGCAGGCCACTGTGTGCAGACTAGAGCAGCTCAAATCTCCACCGTCCACAATGAGCCAATAGAGGTCGCTAGTAAACGCTTTATTGCTCAACTTTTGCTTTGGTCCTGATGGCCTCATCAAAAGATCCGAGCTCCGTCAAGCGCGCGTACGCAAGGGAAAAAGTGCTTTTGCTTTCGAAATAAAATATCTGTTTTACAAATTACACCGGATCTTAGATGTGTTTGGGCTACATTTGTTTCATATATTTTTATTCATGCGTTAACAGTTATATATATGTCATTCAGATATATATATATATATATATATATATATATATATATATATATATATATATATATATATATATATATATATATATATATATATATATATATATATATATATATATATATATATATATATATATATATATATCCACACACACACACACACACTTATATACAACCATACTAATGATTTAAAAAAATTTAATAAAACTAATAATAATAAAAACAAAAACAAAAAAAGGGGGGGGGGATTTAGACGGTTTCAAAAAGGTTGATAAATGGTTGCCACATTGTAAAAAAAATTGTTTATTTTACCTTTTTTTGGAGTACCTGATCTATTTTTATTATATTTGTATTCAGGTGTTAACAGTTATACATATGTCATTCAGACATGACACACATCTTTTTCATTTTTATGCAAAAAAAATAAAATAACATAGGCTATATACACACATACACACTTATATATAACCATAATAATGATAAAAATTAAATAAAACTAATAATAATAATTATAAGAAAAAATAATAAAATAAAAATTAATAAATTAATAAAATACAATTTAAATTAAATTAAAATAAATAAATACATAAAAAAAGAAAAGGGGGTGGTTTAGACGGTTTCAAAAAGGTCGATAAATGGTTGCCACATTGTAAATAATTTGGTTGTTTTACCTTTTTTTTTTTTTTTTTTTGAGTACCTGATCTTCTCTACTTTCAAAAAGTAGAGAAGTAATCCACTGAGTGCTGGATGGGGTGTTTGGGCTACATTTATTACATTTCTGTATCACCTAACCACTCCATGACAAACACCAAACTAATAAATAATAAAGAAAGGCATAGTCAGGCTGATGGATCCCAAAAATGTAAGACAAGGAATATACAAGGCTAAATTTTAAAAGGTTATTAACTGATCTGCGGTCTTGTTATTGCACGATTATGTCTGCTGTTTCATATTTAATTACATTTTTGATTGCCTGTAAAGGTCAAGGCTTTAAATGTGAAAGGTCCAAACCGGATACGCGTGCGCTACTTTGTTTGCGCTGGGATAGGCCAAAACAACCTCCCAACAAGGCGTTGTGCTACTATGGGGAAATACTGAGCACAAACCAGCAGAAAACGGGCTTGTTTTAGTTTTGGCTCGAAATAAATGACACAAGTTCCCATCAGAGGTGCGTGAACTCTGACCGATGGCGTATTGAGGATCGAGCCGTGCGTAATGAGGAGAGTTGGAAAAAGAAGGTGTTGAGCTGCGTTTTTTCTCTCTACCAGGGACAACTTGGGTCGGAGTATTGGCAAAGTGCGGGCTGATCCGTGGAGAAATCCTGCCCATGGAGCTCCTCTCTGTCTGGTAAATGTTTGGACACGCTTTTTTCAACAGTTGCATCGCGGTTTTCTAAGGTTCTTTTCCCAGGCGTAAAGTGAAACCAAGCGCCAGAGCGCAGATAGCTTCTTACCCTAGCCTCTTTGGGTATGCTACTAATTACTGGGCTGCGCTGACTAGGTTTCCCCTTTCTAGATTTCGCCAATTCTGTAATCCGAAGTTCATATTTCACTTGATCAATTTCCATTTTCTGTCTACAGATCACTTTAAACTGAAGCATGTTATTTGAGCAATGGCACCCCCTTTACGCGCAACAATAGCCCCGTTTTAACCTTATGCTAACAAAGCAATTTCTTCTTGCGCCAATGAAATATAATACTCTGAAATAGCAGGCATAATTCATTTAAAGGACAACACGTATTGTTGTTCGTAATGACCCGTTTTTTTAACTTCTGCTGTCCTACATGTTGCTGTTGCATTTGCTTCTGTCAGAAATGGGTTGTGTCTTGGCATTGGTATCAATCCAACCCGTTATCTGGCATTTATTAACCCTAAATTACAGCTGGCAAATTAGATATGTGTAGTTTTTGCTGTAAATTTGCGCAATTTTGCACTACTCATTTCCATCATTTCCATTTTTGGCATAACAACTACCAGACTGAATTATAAGCTTGCATTTTCAAATAATAATGTCATTTGTTTGTATTGGCAAGCACAATTTTGCCATGTTTGTGTTTTGCTTAAATGCTTTTATAGCCCAAACTAGACTAAATACTCAGATCTCTATGCAAACTGAAGTAATCCATTAATAATCCTCCTTGCTCCTTAAATGCGTGTAAGCATTTCTCTATCTTTTGTTTTGGACTGTTTTAACATATCTCATTTTACAAGGTTAAGTACATATGTCAGTGCTCCAGGGGCCAGCCAATGACATGTAATTATTTGACTTCAGAAATCTACTCCGAGTGACTTGAAAAGTGCCATGCTTGTAAGTACTTGCCACAGAGTAAAGTGAATGAGGTGGACTTTAGCCTGAAAATGTGTTTACTCTTGCCTGTTTAAATGCAGAAGGCAGCAAGGAGCCCTGACAGGACCTAAAATAAGCATAGGGGTATTGTGTCCTCAGCAGCCACTCAGTCTGCAGAGACTGACTGATGGAGCATGTTTGAATTGTCAGTCTGTTTTTTACTGAAGAGGCAAATTGTGGTCTCCAAGTATACCCATGGTGGACTGCATGATTTTGAGGCAGTACTCAGGTTTTTCAGCCTTGCGTGCTGTGCAGAAACATAACTTCTTGGCAATCTCTTTCAAATATGTAGGTTTATATAGTGGTAATAATATCTATTATTACTTACCGTGCATGATAAGGCAGTTTATGCTACTTTATTTTAAGGAAATGCACTGAGAAGGTTGCAGTTGAGCAATGAGATAGCAAAGTTCAACAGCATTTTTAGTTAAACCTATAGTTCTACCCTCAGTTATAAGTTTTTCATATTTTATTTTACAACCACAGTATATAACAGGCCAAAAGAGATTCAGGTTTGTGGCGATGTAAGCCCATTCGCAGTTAGGACTAGGCCTGGCTGTCACGATAATGACTACATCGATTTATTGCTCAGTATGATAGGAGGAGCAATACTTTCTCAGGCTTAATAAATACTGCGTGTACCTTTTCTTTGTACTAACAGGGATTTATATTTGTAGTATTATGCTTTTTTTTGTAACATTTGAGCTGTACTTTGTCAAAAAATAAGCATCTTGTGTTTAAGTCTTTAATTGCGCTAGTATTTATGCAATACTGGCATGTTTTTTTTAACATGGTTCACTTTGGAAGCAGGTTTACTGGGATTATCCTGCTTTATCATCATTTAGCGGGACATTTTTCTGAAGCAATATATCATACTTCAAGATTTGTTATTGTGACAGGCCTAGTAAGGACTCATGTTTGTCTACGTTTTAGTTTTAGTTTATTTGGCTAAAAAGTTGCTGATAGTAAAGTCAACATATGGACACAGATGGGCCATTCTTTTCATGTATGTATCTATGCAGTATGGGGTCAAAAGTGGTCATCGATATTTCTACCTTTTTGTCCATAACCCACTGCATGGCTCTGCACATGTAGCACATCTTTTCACCGAGGAGGCAAATGGGGTCATAAAGTGCAATAAACCCGCGTCGACTCGTCATATTTCACAGGCAATAATCATGTCTCTCATTCCTGCTTGCAGTGCAAAAGTTCCCCAACTTGCTGACTGTCTCTTCCAAATGCCAGATACTCCGGCCCACCTTCAGTTCCGATTGTTGGTTGACACAAGGCTAAACCAGACCACCATGACTCATCTGCTCAGCCACCATTGTTTCCCTGGCAGTCATTTTTCCAGCCAATTCGGATTCTTGTAGCTTCCTCCCCGTAGCTCTCCACTGGCACCGGGTCTAATCGTTTGGACAGGCTGATTGACTGTTTAGGCTAATTGTTGTTCAAATGCAGCGCAGAGGTAATCTAGCAGTCTGTTTTCATTCTAAATATCAGTATTGTCATTTCGAACCAAATGTGTTAGTGGAAAGCATGGAAATATTGAGCAGCTGTTCAATGCTGGTGCTGCCTGTTCATTTTGCTGTTCCATGTGCCGTGTAGAGTAGTTGATTCCACTTTGTAGAGCAGTGACTATTTTGAGTACAATCTGAATTGAAAAGTCCTATATTAAGCAAAACTGACTCGTGTGAACTTTAAGCCATGTTAGAATGTTGTTGCTTCCTTAAAAATAAATCCGGAGTTGTTTTATTTCATTCACATTCACGGTAGTTAAGTCAACAGCTGCCTTTTAACCTTTTATTTAGTAGAGATTGTCAATTCCAATTGGCTGAAATTGTGGATTCTAGTGAAATTGTATGTTCAAAACAGTGGAGCACTAGTCCATTACCACATGACATCACAAAGTGGAACAAACTAGAGTGTTTTCTGTTTGAGAGAAGAACACAGACTAAATATGCAGCGTTTGTGTGTTTAAACATGTGTGAATCAAACAACACCTAACTCCAGGAATGTTTTTGAGGAGGAAACAAGATAACAGATCAGAAAATGGTGTCATATTGGCTTTTTAATACAGTTTTTGTGACCATTTATCATTACCTGGCCATTACAATAGTAGAGATCGAGATAGTGTGTCGTTACACTTCATATATTTCTATAAGTGGAGATTTTAAGATGCTAAATACTAAACTTGGCATTCATTTACAAGCATTTTTATACTTGAGTCAAATAAATATGTTTACCAATAGTGGCCCACAGCAGAATATTGAGTTTTATGGCTTTTTTGTACTTTTTTATATTGATTCGGCAAGTGTAACTCTATAGAAGTTTTGCACACTTGCAGCTATAGCAGATTTGGCCTCTAAGCACTCAATTTATGACTTATGATCCAGATCTCAATGGCCCATTTAGAAATCTAGTTGAGTATAATATTTCTGCCTCATGGCTTCTGCACCCAATGTTCAGCTGTTCGAAAACTCCAGCCCCGGATTCCGCCGAAAATCCAAGGATCAGATGAAGATGCTGATTTGCTTTTAATAGCCTTTGCCATAATCCTTAATTTATGCCTACAAGTTATTACAAAATCGTTTGTTAGTCACAGTAATTTAGTGCGCTATCTCCACAGCTGAGTATATCTGTAAAACTATTGTATCATAACATTAAACTGTTCATTTCTCTCAATGGAATTTTAAGGACCCTTGATAGTAATAAAAAGCACGCAAAGATAAAATCATCAATAAACTTGTCACGTTAAGGGAAGTACTTGCTGGTAAATGCAGGTTCCTGTTTAAGACTGTGTAATGTGGGCGAGTGCAGGAATATTTCGAAAACAACATATATTCTATAGGCAGTAACATGGGCAATTATCATGTGATGAAATTGCAATGATTTGTTGCCACACACAAACTGACTGTCACATGGGATTGGCCATTTTCACAAAAATGTACTATATATATTGAAAAATTCTCCGTATAACAAAAATGTGCTAAAACATGCTATTAGGTGTCTTCTTGGGTGAGGTTTGTGCAAAATTTGACTTTTAAAGTGACACAAAAAAGTGCTGAATTATCACTTTATATCCTAGTTTTTGATACTCTCATTTCTCTCCTCTTTTAAAGCAACCACTTGGGTATTCACTTTTTTAATGACATGGCTGTTAAGAACTGTGATATCAATATTACAATATTTTAATATACTTTTTTAGGTATATTTAAAAAAAAAAAAACTTAACTGAGGCAAAATCAGGACTGAAACCAGGCTAATTTTGGATGTAATAAGGGAAATTTGCTGTATTTTAGATGCTTTTTCAGATGGAGAACCTTGGTGGTGTTGTGATATATTGAGTATGTTGAGATATTGATCATTGCTGCAGTCAGTATCACAGTATTGATACTTTGGCGATGTATAGTGCTGCCCAAGACAAAAAAAAAATAAACCCTCCTCTATTGTTACTGTGACAATACCAATAACAAAGCACTACAATGCAGAATCAGAAAAGACTTGTGCTGGTTTTGAAGTGTCTCTATACGCTACTATCCCTTTCTTGTACCTTTATGTGAGGAGAGAGCTGGCCCTGTCCTGTCATTAGCACCTGGCGGCATGCCGGTGTCAGCAGCCCCTGTCAGGTGTGGCTCTGGATCGAGGCCTGCATTCAGATGAGCCTCTGTCTGCTGCATGGAGTGGGCACTCTGTTTGCCATATGGTCCAGGCATTCGCACATAATCCCCGGGTCAAGAAGTGCTAATGTGCAGACTGCCAACATGCACTTTATTAGGTCTTCATATCAGGGACGAGACAGGGAGGTTACTGTGCATGCGGCTTTATTGGTCGTAAAAATAAAAAAATAAATAAATGGAGAGCATAGCATTTTAAAATGTACGGTCCAGCTAAGCCTAAGAATACGGAAGTCGATAGAGGCCATATTCATAAGCAATATTTTTTCTTCCTTGTTATCCCGAGATAATGAGATTTAATTCGAGGCCATGTTCGTAATGATTAATTTGAATTTCCACCTTAATAACGAGAAAATTAACTCAAGATCAAGAAAACGACACAATTAATTCATGATCTTGAGAAAACAAAACAATTATTCGGTGATCTCAAGAAAACAACTGAAACGTCTACCGCCACGTTATGACAGGCTGATTTTGGGGCTATTTTTTATTCTGAATAGACGCGTTTTTGGTCATTAGAATGTCTGGAATAATAATCGATCAGCTGATAAGGCAATATTTTGATCAGCGGTTGACACAGGGGAAGATTGCACTACATCTTTTAATTCTGGATAATTTCAAGATTAGTCTGCGGCACCTCCGCAGAAGACTGGCCCGGCTTTGTCTTTACCGATGGAGATACGGTGTTTTCTCGAGATCACGGAATAACTCTTTTTCTCGAGATCATGAACTAATTGTGTCATTTTCTTGAGATCTTGAGTTAATTTTCTCACTATTAAGGTGGAAATTAATCATTACGAACATGGCCTCTGTCGGCTTCTGTTTAAGAATGTGAAAGTATATGTATATATTTCTTTTCTTCCAAAGCTAGTCCCATGATATTAAGAATGGTATGAATGAATTAAAGATTTCTCTGTGCTTTTTTTCTAGGACTGAACAAATTGCGAAAAATAAAGAATTGCAATTTTTCGGACAAGCTTTCCAGTTGTGATTTAGATTTGCCCTTTCGTATTTGGATTCTGTTCAAAGTTCTCATTTTAAATGCATCCAAGAAATTATGCAAATTGGCCTGTAAACTGGCAAACTATTACAAGAATCATATTTTACAACATGTTTGTACAGACCTAAACTGCAGTGTTAGAAGTTTGTATGCATTATGCAGAATTTTCTTGTTCGTGAAGGTAATTATTAAAGATGAACTGATGTGGGGTTTTTTGTAGTTGATGCCAATACCTTTGTACAATCCGGAGAGGCTGATTGATAAGCCCTGTCGATATTTAGAGCAGATGTGGGACAGATTTTCATTATTTTTTCCCACAAATATACAAGTGTAATTTATTATAAACTTATCCACAACCAAGAGAGCATTGTAATCACATTTTATGCAGTGCTCTCTTTGCTTAAAGTGTTCAAATAAAGTTTAATACATGTTTTTTTTTTAAATAGCTGATTGGCCCAAACTAAATATCTGCCTCTGCTGGAGATTTAAGGCTGATACTTGCACTTTTTAGCTCATTGGCTCTCTCGAAAATTGATGGTTCTTCGAAAATTGCTGCCTTTGCGATTTACCAATTGCCTCCATTCAAATTATGATATCAATTTGATTTAAGGTTGCAGCCCTACTAAAAAAGTCTTCTTTTTAACAATTTGTTCAATTTGTTCTGTATTTATACCGTTATTTGTTATTTGTTGGCCAGTGTGCCTTGGTTATATTGCATTCAGAACATTGTGTTTTTGAGTGCTTGAAAGAAATCAATTTTGTATCGCTAAGGAATCTTCAACTGATTCCTTTGCGGGGGTATTTGAGGATAAGATATTTACTTATGCCCCTAAACGAAAACTCAGGATTTTGAATATTGCGAGATAAGGCTAATGACTAACCTTTTCCCCTGCATCTTGTGAAGGCGCTGTTCTTGCCTTGATGAGAAAACCCCTCTAAATGATTAAGTGCCCTGGCTGTCACCTAAATAAATAATTCAACGTCATGTTCCTTTTGGCAAACAGTTTTTCCCTCCTTTTTTTGTGGCCGTGTTCTGAGGTTTTAACACCGGCCTTTTATCTCCGCGACCCTTTGGCGAGTGGCTCATTTGAATGAAGCCATCAAGATAAGTGCGGTAAGGTGAGCCGTTTAAAAGAGCTGTGTGTTTGGGTGAAGGGGGGTGAAGGGGGGTGAAGGGTGGTGAAGGGTGGAGGCTGGGAGCGCGCTGTCACCTCTCATTAGGAAAGCACAGTCCAGCCCCCCTCTCCTTGCTCTCCGTGCATGCCCGCGGAGCCCGGAAATGCTAAAAGAAACGCCGTCGCCCTTGCCAGTGTTTGGGAATGTGTTTGATCCAGCCGAGTGAGTCAGGTCTTTTTGGGAAACGCGGGCCCCCAAATGATGCTTTTAGGATTATCCACAGCTGCTCAAGTTTCATTTCACTATGGTGGCGGCGACGGCGGCGGTGGTGTTATTGCCTCGCTAGCTGGTGGTACTGTCTGTGCAGCATAGCAAGTATTCTACCACTAATTGAGAAGGCTAGTTTAAAAATCCCCAGATGGTCTAAAAAGAATAAAAATTGGTATTACGTGCTGACCGTAGACTGTATAAAGAAGTGGACTAAGGGAGTGTAACATCACTAATTGAGTGTATTCTACCACTAATTGAGAAGGCTAGTTTAAAAAAAACCCAAATGGTCTAAAAATAAGATGAATAAAAATAATAAAAATTGGTATTATGCAAGTTTTTATTCTGTAGTTAAAGTGGAACTAAATGAACTAAACTAAATGAACATTTTCGCTGAAATGGCATTGAAATAGTATTGCGTATTGTAGTACAAAGTAGGTGAATTTGCAGCTTTCTGGTCAAAAAAGTTTGTGCTGACCATAGACTGTATAAAGAAGTGGACTAAGGGAGTGTAACATCACCCGTAGTGTTGAACTCCAGTCAAATGAAATGCATAATAGACTTAGACTTAGACAAACTTTATTGAACCACAAGGGAAATTACATAGAGTAATATATAATGGGGTAAAAAAAATATATGGAATAGCAACCAAAGAGCAATAGAAGATACTACAATACTAACAGTTATAGGGGCAAATTTGTAGCCAAGCTCCATATTAGGAATTGGAATTTATTTACAGACAAAAATGGCTAAATAAAAACACAAGGATCATGCAGAGCGGGTTACAGAGAGATGGGTGACAGTGTTTCGATGTAAAGTCAATTGGAGCCAGCAGCGCCCCCATAAACATATACATATTTGGATTGTGGCGGCTTGGGGGTCAGCTATGTCCATTTATATAAAGTCTGTAGTACTGACTCTATAGTGGCCACTGCATTTTCAAGTACTACATGACATCACATACCACCCGTGATCAAAACCAAGTGTTTCTGGAATGTGGCTGTTAGACCAATCACAAAGTTCATTATGTGTCCAGACCTTTCCTTTCACTGTCCCTTTAGTCCTCCAGGTACTGCCCATGTTAGCAGTTCTGTTGGTTGTAGGAGGATTTTAGGTGTTGCATCCAACTTTAATGCATGGACAGTTACAGGGTTAAACCACATACGGATTAACTAGACCAGTAGTTCCCAACCTTTCTTGGCCTGTGACCCCATTTTGACATCACACATTTCTGCCGACCCCATAGACTTTTTTTTTGCGGGGGGGGGATCATGTTTCAGTCTCAGCCTCAGTCACAATTATTGTGTCAAATGGTGTCTGAAGCCTCGGAGAAACACTGACCTTTAGTGGACAAATTTAACCATTGTAAACCAATACACAACCCATGATTTGGGAAGTTGTTTCAATAGGGTCTTTAAAGGGACAGTGTGTAAGATTTTTACCCGTTAATTACTGAAATTGAAGATACCCATTCAAAAATACATTGTTTTCCAAGCCTTTTCACTTCCATCATGAAATCAAAGTATTTTTTTGGACTTAAATATAGTCACATAAAAGGGGGATCTTCCCCATACAGAAGCAGCCATTTTGAATACGAGAGCCGCAGAAGGACATTTGGGCTCCGCCTTCGCCTTCAGCAAGGCTCGTGGTTTTGGGTAAACAACGACAAGCATGTTGCCGAATCACACGTCGTAATGGATCTAACACGTGTTTTGGACTAAATTGTTTTACTGGATTTTATTCGCTGGATCCTTACGGACAGATTTCAGACCAAGCTTATGGTGAAATGCTGAATTTGACCTGGGCAGAGCCTTCAAAGGTAAGCTTTGTGCTTTTCCGTTTTGTGCTTTTCCGCATAAAAGCCCCATGTGCTCGGGGAGAGATTGTTGTGCCGGGAAATTAATTGCATAGTCAAAAAGAGGAGACTGTAAGGTTTCATTTGATGTGTAGATTGTCATGATACATGATCGGGAATGTGTGTTTTCATGCGGAAAAAAAAAAGGGAACGGGACCGCGTTTTATGTATACAGTAGTGGCGCACGGTTCTTGCGCGGGTACGCGAGCTGTCTGCTACGGCGCGCCCGGGTGACCCTCGAGGTCTGCCGTAGCTAAAACAGGAAGTGCAATAGCGACTATCCACCTATGCGCCACGAATCCTACACACTGGGGCTTTAAGAATATAAGCTATAGTATACATAACACTGAGTCAAAAATGTGTCATAGTATTATTATATTGTATATTCCTCAATTAATGATTCCTTAGTAAAAAGCAGACAAATGTACTGATGCTGAATAACAAAATACAGTAATCCCTCGCTCTATCGTGGTTCGCGGATTTTTTATTTTTATTTTTTTTAATAGTGTAACATTTTTTTATAGTGTAACATTGTGTTCTGTCCTGATTGGCTAAGAGACTAGACCAGGACTAAACGTGGACTGGACCAGGTCTAGACCAGAACTAAACCAGGTCTGGACCAGGTCTGGACCTGGACTGAACCAGGATTGGGCCGCTGCGTGCCGCTGCTGGTTTCGTGCGGCTGGTTTGTGGCTCGGGGCCCGGGCCGCAGGCCAGCCGCGCAGGACTCGGGGCCCGAGCCGCGGTCCAGCCGCGCGGGACCAGCAGCGGCACGTTGCGGCGCATTCCTGGGCGCCGCGGTTCGATCTCGTCTCGCGCGTACACCCGGGGCTCCTGAGCAGTGCCGTTGGTGCCTGCGGCCGGCTGTGAGTCGAGCGCAGCGCGGTGCGCCGTTGCCTTGTTTCGTGACCACGCGGTTAATTAAAATTAATGCATTTTGTTCGACTAACGTCTTAATTGACAATTAATCGTTAATCGATTAATTGTCAATTAATCGTTAATCGATTAATTGTTGACATCCCTACTCTGGAGCACTCTGAACCAATCGCAGAACCCCACGTGGGGTCGCGACCTGAAGGTTGAAAATCGCTGAACTAGACATTTACATTTTGACAAGTTGTGTTGATCAACGAGGGAAATTACTTGGACACTACCTCAAAAAGAACAATAAGAAGTTCTTATTAATAACAAAATGCTAATGGAATAGTAATGAAACCTCGTAGAATCTGTCTAACATTTAATTACGCGGATCATATCAATGGGAAAGTTTAATGAGTGTGAAACGATCTCATTTAGGCTGGCAGAAAAAAGATGAAGACGAAAAATGAAAAAAATGAGGGTCAAATAAGGGTACACGTACACACATTTGTACGAGCTAACCACAATAGAAACCTATGGGTAACGTCGCATGGTATTAACAACTTCTAATTCAATTAATTCTACTGATAAGCTAAAAAAAAATCTATTTGTTAATGGGGAAGGGTCTATTCCATGAAGAAGAAGAAGAAGAAAGAAGACTTTATTCATCCCGTAGGGAAATTATTTCTCTGCATTTGACCCATCCTTCAGGAAAATAATACACTAGGTCTGTCCCGATAATTGCTGTATTGGTTTATTGTTTAATGTATGAAAGTTTTGGGGTCAATATTGTGTGTATATATATATTTTCATTGCACTACTGGGAATTTTTTTGTTATTTTTTTGGCTATACAGTAAGCTTTAACTTTAATCCGTAAAAGGTTGAATAAATAACTTGTATGACTCATTACAGATTTCATTTTTTTTAAATTACAGCTTTAAAAAAAAAATTAACTATTTTTATACTAGACCAAAGTATAGTATGACCAAAAATTGATATCACGGTATTTTTCATTTTCATTTTTTCATTTTTTTCATTATATTGGTGTCATGGTATTGGACAGTTTTTGTTTTGTTTTTTCATGCATGACGGTGTTAACCCCATTTCCTAATAATTTAGAGAATAATTACTGCAGTTAATTTGACTTGGTAAAACATATCTGGGTCCAGTGCTTTAATCATCTCCTTGAAGCTCCTTTCTCAAAAGGACTAAGTGGTACCATGTCTTTGGCGAAGCGGATAGTAATAGCGTTGGTAATATCGTTCCACCGTTTGCTTTTCTTGTCGTAGGCAGTCCTCTTAGCAAACGCGTCTTTGAGTGACGTCTGAGTGGCGTTTTGTGTCGCGGTGCCACCTTGAACGTTCCCTGCAGACGTGGAAGAGGATGCAGATCTTAGTTTCGTGCATTCTTCATATTCCAGGACATGTTTGTGATGGATTGCTTGTGTTGCCTCCTGCAGCTACAACTTTAGGCCGACAACATTTACAGAATGCGGTTGTTTGATCAGCGCCAGATTTTTTAAAGCCGAAGTATTTCCACACAACTGACACGGCTCCTCTTTTCGGTATAAGTTCCTCTGTGTCTGTAACATTTTCTGCGTCCATGTTGTTCACTGCTCAACACACACTGAGCTTCCACCGCTCTCACACCACTGCAAAACAGTCCCCCTCTCAAACAATGTCCCACAGCATGATGTTCCACCGCTCTGTGTTCCCGACGTTTTGTACACGCACACACTCACCAATATTGGGATATATGAAAAATTCATATTATTAAAAAAAAAAAAGGTATTCTGTATGAACCGGTATACCGCCCAGCCCTATTTTATACTATTTCAGATTTAGAATATCTTTTGTAAATCTTGTAGAATCTTATAAATCTGCTTTTGGATTATTGTCAGTGGCATAAATTAGTTTCAAATATTCTTGTATAGTTCAGCAATGTATCGAACTTCAAATTTGTTAGTCATAGTCATAGTTTGCTTTATTGTCGAAAAACAATCATGTACATGTACATAGAATGAACACACTGAGTTTCCAGCACTATTGCCACATCTATTCAGTTTAGTTATGTTATAGGTTTTGTTGCTACTAAAAATACAGCAGTATCACATATCAAAACGCATTGCTCAATACTCGGGTTATGTTTTCTTCCAACTCTGCTTTGCTTTGCTGCTGGGACCAACCCGCCACCCTCTTTTGGTAAATACCATCTCGGGGGCTCCTTCCGTCTCTCCTTCATATTCAAAACCTAACTTCTAATTTCATCTCGGCGCATTGGAACCCTGTGAAGACGTTCAAAGCCGTCTAATGAAATAAAGATCACCCCGGCGTTCTCGTTGCAAATGGAGCTGTGTGTTGTGACTTCTCCGTGAGGCTGCGGTTCTCCACTCAAACCCAGGGGATGCTGTGCAGTTGTCAGGCTCTTCGGGGGCAAGCACAATGATTTATTATAGAGCACGTATAGGAGCATAGGCAAGGAGAAGGAGCCAGCTGAGATTATACAGGCCTCCATCAGACCCATTTTCACGTCTCTTTTCTTGCAGCGTAGCAGATATTTGTAGCCGCTGTTGGTTTGGTTGTTGGTCGCGTGGTGTAATATAATTGGTAGATTTTGAGCTTCCACAAACGTTCATTGTAGGTCATGGAGCATGTTTTGGATTGTTGTGAATTAATGGGACCTGTTTTTTTTCATGTGATTATAGTAATATTTATTTCACATCAGTACTAGGTTTGTCAAAAGCATCAAATCAGTTTCTAATGAGTATTTAAGCTTGTATCCAAACTAGATTCTCATTTGAACAAGTATCAATACTAAAGGGTTACATTCACCAGACAAAAACGATCCTTTCCTGAATAGTTTTAGAATGATGTTGAGCTGTATCAGAACAAGCATAAGAGCATAGACTATTACAGCGTTTCCCAACCAGGGGTACTCGTACGCCTAGGGGTACGCGAGCACACTGCAGGGGGTAAGCGGCAAATTAAGGACATGAAATAAAAAGATTTTCATTTAATAATCAGTTGTGTCACAAGAGTTAGATACAACAAAGGAAGATTATTTTTGATTATTATTTTGATTTAGTATTTATTTGGGTAAATTATTTTCAAAGAAACATTCTTCATTTTTATGTTGAACTAATTTGAGTTAAATAAAAGAGAGAAAATGCCTGAGAATTAAATGTTCAAATTAAGGAGATGAAATAAAATGATTTTCATTTAAAAATCCATTGTGTCACTTTCTACTTTTGGAGAATTATCAACATGTATGAGTGAGGGGGTACTCGAGGTATGGCAAAAGGGCTTAGGGGGTACACAAGACAAAAGGTACTGGAATAGTACACGCCCACAGACCACTATTCTGGAAGACTGAACATTGTTCAATTTTGAAAATAGCATTTTTTTAATTAACATTGTGGTATTGGAATTGGTATTGAGTATCAAGTCTATTCCTTAGTATCAAGTACTGATATACTGTAACAGCAGCTCTCAAAGTCAATGAACCAGGACGTATCGTATTCCAGTGGTGTGACTGTGAAGTTCACTTTGCTCCCTAAAATATTGTGAATCACGCTTATAAACTCGTCATCAGACTTGCAATAACCTTGAAACTAATGTGTAGTACCAGCTTGTACAGGACTTTTTTGCACAAATTTTTTTGTACTATTTAATTTTTAAAAATGTTTTGCACTTTCTTTTTCTCGACTGTGTTGTAAATATCCTGCTGTGTTGTATATGTCATACTTAAATGTCTGCACTGAAGTGAGATGCTTTCAGTCTCATTGTGAGTATGTATGATGTAAATTGTTCATATGAATAGTGACATATAATAAAAGGCATTCTATTCTATTCATTCTATCATGGTGAATAATTTGGATGCTAGGAATTACTGAAGAGAGTAAGGGATAAAGTTGGACCTCTGCAAACTAAGAATGTTTTTAATATTTTTTAGTTGTCATTTACACTTCATCTAGCATGGATCAAATGCAAAGGACAAATTTCCGTATGGCGTCAAAAAAGTATAAACCTTATATTATCTCGGCAGGTAGCGGTAATTGCAGTTACAATTATATTTAGCTGGGTATAATAATTGTGAGTGATTATAGAGTAATTCAAATAATAGCTATGTTGTTTTCAGAGAACATTGTGTTTAGATTTTCATTACATTTAACCCTGCAGCCCTACTTCGACCTAAAATTTACCATTGCGAGATGGGGCCAAGTCGTATGGAAGCCTACGTTCCCACTCAACGTGTACTCAAAAGTAGACACTTTTTAAGAACTGGCTTATTGTGACGTTCAGCTTAATGGGTAATATGGGAGCAACAGAGCACCCAAAGGAAACCCACCCATATACAGGAAGAACATGCAAACACACATCCTGAGCCGGGAATCAAACCTTGCACCTTCTCACTGTGGGGCGCTGAAACCGCTAACCTCGGCTACTGTCTTGCCTGTTTTTCTACTGTGTCAGTATGGAGCAGATGTATAAAAAAGTAATTGTTTTTCTGGAAATCCTGTCAGGACTGCATGAAAAATAGACCACAAAAGCCACTCAGAGCCCCGCTGTTATTGCTGGCCAGAACCGGCTGGGGGGATGAGATTGCCGATGCTTCTTTCCCGACACCTAATTCAACATTTTATTTTAATCTTTGTCTAAGCCAGCATGCAAACTCAATTATTTACGATCTTGTTCGGCGGTGTCAGATTCAAGTCATTTAATATGTCATACACCTTGCATCGCCTAGATCAGAATTATGCTTTCAAAATGGCTGCATGTTGTGCCATTATAGCTGTCCTACTTTAATTTCACCTGTGCCCCAGAAAAGACAGGATATAGAGTTGGCTTTTGTCACCGTAATGCCCTTCACTGAGTCACGCAAGATTCATTACAGAAACATAACATTGAATTCAATTCAATGTGGTGAAAGGGTACCACTGAGAAGTACAAGCTGTAGTTAAATTATCTTTTAATAATACGGGAATACAATAGAAAGTGTATTGTTAAAACAAGTTGACGGTATGTTATGTTGGTTGGTTAAAATTTTTTCTGGCCAAATTGTGTTATATTTGAATTGGTTTGATGTACCGGTATATGCAAAATTCTCTGCACTTCTCGTATATTGGCATATTTTAGCCACAGTTTTGTATGACTTTGGGTCATTTCTTCATTGGAACTAGTGTTGTCACGATACAAAAATTTCAAACTCCATTTCGATACTAAGGAATAGACTTGCCCAGTACCACGATGGTAATAAACACTCTTTCTTTAGACGATAGAATGTGATTTTTAACATTAAATCATAGTATTTTGTTTTATATTACCCCGTGGCCTTATATCTGTGTAATCCCTCAGTCGTCCAGTTAGGGGTCATAGTGGTCAATGAGCGTATAATAGTCTGTGTGCTCGCATACTTGTTCTGATTCAGCTCAAGATTATTCTAAAGCTATACAGGAAAGGCTTATTTCTGTCCTTTTTGAATGTGATTTTTTTGATACTGATACTTGCTCAAATTAGTATTTAGTTTTTATAGTAGTTTTAGTATAGATTAGTATCTGATTTTCAATACTTTTGACGACCCGGTGGAAATTGCATAGTTCTATTTAAAACATGATTTAGCCCTAATTTAAGCATAGTAAAGCCAAATCTTTTCTATGGTACTTGGTGTGAAAAGTTTGAGCACCACTGACCTAGATCAAATTAAATCATGATTATCATTTGAAAATGGTAATGACGTGAATAAAATTGAAACACTGATTTATTTATTTATTTATTTTTCCATATTTAACATAAAATAGCCTCAAACAAACTTTGACTGTGAAATGATTAGAAATGAGGAAAAGGGTCATATTTGGTCATATCTTGGAGACATGTGATGAGGTAAGACTAGTTCCATTGACTATCTGGGAGAAAGCCAGCGTACATCTGCCTTAGATTTGCTGTCCCCTGCCAGTGGGTGTTTCCTGAGGGCCAAGCAGAGGAAATCTGTGCTAACCTCGGCCACAGTCCACACACTTGAAGATTACAGATACAAGACTAAACATGCATTCTTCAGATGGAGACAGTCACTCTAAACAAAGTCAATTTTGTCTCCTAGATACATTTATCCACAAACTGATTTGACTTTTCGACTAAAATGTGTAGTTTAGTTTACTGTTGCACATGAGGGGGTGGTTGGGTGATTGAGTTTTTTTTTTTTTTTTTAATCATTTATTAACCTTATTAACAGTCTAAGCTCATCAAAAAGTCATTGCAGTGGCATGGTACTCCACAAGTATTTAATTTGCCATTTGTTTCAGTAATCTCTTTTGAGTTGCATTCATTCATGCATTTTTTATTTGGTTCACATTCACTAGGCTTGTTTGGCAATTCATTTCAGCTGTTGTCTTTGGTATAAAATTGTATTATGTTAAAAACCTATGATTTGGCTATGCTTGCTTTTGCTTTTTTAATTAAATAAAGCACAATGGTGTGTACTATCCTGCCAGAATGGTAATTAATATTATCTTTTGTTACAATATGTTAAGTAACAAAATAAATTATTATGACAGGTCTAACTGAGAATACATTTCCAGGATATTGGTTCAGGGTTTAAACATGTATATTGTTCCATTTAATTGAAGAAGAAACACCATAACATATTTAGGTAAATTTAGTAATAACTGTTTTGTTATAACTTTCAGTCTCTGCTCTTTTCTGTTATAATATGGTATAGTATCATTATGAGGGTCAGAAGTAGGCGTGTCACATTTTGAAGTACGATTGGTGGATAGAATATAGACTATAAACGATAATATTGAATGCCATTATGCCACTGACAGGATAATCCTAAAGCAGGATTCCCGCCCCCAAAAAATATTCTGTATGTCGAGTATTGTTGATGAACACGAGCGACAATAAAGCAGTGAAACACGTAATGAGTCACAAACGTTAATTTTTTGACCTGCCAAAGTTAAAATCTTCCGAAAAGTGCCAAAAAAAAGATAAATACTCACCCCCGAAAATAACTGTTCTATCTGTCAAGTATTGAATGCTAAATCAATATAGTATTTATCATGACAGACCTGAAAAAGCTACATCGGTGCACTTCTAACAATAACACCCTTTCAAAGCATTTCAAAAGCGAAGCCTAAAATGTCCCCCTTTTAACCGATCCTCCTTTGATGTTGTCGTTTTAGGGCCGTCCTGCTGCGCCCGGGCCCCTGAGCGCTGGCGTTTGACCCGTGGTGAGGAGACCTGTGTCAGAGCAGAATGACTGGGCCAGAGGGGCGACCCCTGTACAGCACATGAAGAGCAGAAAGGATGGGTGCCAATGGGTCCAGCTACCCACACTCCTGCTCCCCACGCATAGGGGGGAGTTCACAGCCACAGCAGACCTTTATAGGCAAGTATCTGCACTACTACAAACATTTTAACTTCAATCCAGTTTCATTCCTTTTCTGCTAATGCCTTAGTCTTGATATGGGGGTTTCTGCTTGCAGTGTCAATATATTTGTGAAATCACTGCTTTAATATTTATTTATACTAAAAATGCAAAATTTGTGAACTATGTAACATTTCAGATGAGAGGCCTCCATGTGCTTGTTTAATGCCGTACTGTGCAACTTTCCAGGCATAACATCTCCATGTTGTGTCCAAGCAGAGGACGGACCCTCCACCAGAATAGTTGCACAGTGCACCTTTTTAAGTTATTAACTTGCCAAAGATTACTTGATGTGTACTAATATGTATACAACACACAACTTATTTTACTCCAGAAAGCCTAGAATGATTTATTACCGTAATAAGCCATAGAAAGAAATAACATTAGAAGACATAGTACTTGCCGGGAAAAGTGTAGGCTTGCATATTAGTTGTATACATTTAATATTTCACTTTACCTTTCCAAATATGAATCTTCTCATAAACTCTGCTGCCAAGCGACTTCTCCCCTGCTTGGTCTGTCCTGTTCTAGAGATTTGTAGTGCTAGATGAGATGAGTATGTGGGTCACGCTGATGGATGCCACAGAAGTGCAGGCTCAGAGCGAGGACCTCCTTGGCAAAGCGGACTCTGACGTCTGAGCCCCCTGTCTCCTGCCAAACACAAGTGTTTGCTGTAATTGACTGCACCCAGGGAAGTGCGTGGGCCTAGGTTCACACAGAGACAGTGTCCTTTGGCTAAGAAGCTAATTGGGTTTTAGACTGCCTTGTACCGAGCTTTTGGCTCAAATATAAAAGATATGAAAGGATAGTGTCTGCTTTGAATTTTCCATTGAACTTCCTCCAAAGACTTTTGGAGCTGGGTTTAGGGTTTTGTTCTTGTCCTGAAAGAGCAGGTCACAGAGCTGCAGCCTTAACACTGTTCATCTGATTGTAAATGTAGCAGAGAAGATGTTATATCAATCTAAGGTTAAATTGGTGTGATGTGTGTTTCAGGCACGTCGTCTTACTCCCAGCAGGGCTATGGCTGGGAGTCAAAGCTGTACAGCCTGGAGCATGGCCATGAGCGGCCGGCTGACAGGAAGAAGAAGAGTCTGGGGCTGGCCACGCTCAAGCGCAGGTTCATCAAGCGCAGGAAATCCAGTCGCTCGGCCGACCACGCTCGGCAAATGAGAGAGCTGCTATCGGGGTGGGATGTCCGGGACACTAATGCCCTGGTGGAAGAGTACGAGGGCACCGCCGCCCTCAAGGAGCTCAGCTTCCAGGCCAGTCTGGCCCGCGCTGATGCCCCCAACCTACAGAGGGACCTGGCAGCTCTGTACCAGCACAAGTACTGCACAGACGTGGACCTCATCTTTCATGGGACGTGCTTCCCTGCACACAGGGCCATCCTGGCGGTGCGCTGCCCTTTCTTTAAGAGTCTGCTGACATCAGCCCCGGGCTATGGAGCAGAGGTGCTCATGGATGTAGACACAGCGGGCATAGATGTGCCTATGTTCTCAGCTCTACTTCAGTACCTATACACGGGGGAGTTTGGGGTGGGGGCAGCAGAGGACAGCCGTCTGCAGAACGTGGATGTCCTGGTCCAGCTCAGTGAAGAGTTTGGGACTCCTAACTCCCTGGAGGCCGACATGAAGGGCTTGTTCGACCACATGTGCTACTATGACGCTCTGCTCAGCTTCTCCTCAGACTCTGAGATGGTGGAGGGCTGTGGGGAGAGAGGGGCTGTAGCGTGCCCCTCCACAGTAGGGGTAGGTGGGACTGTGGCCCCAGGGACCCCCGAGGAGGACCTGAGGGCTCATAAGGCCATCCTCTCTGCCCGCTCCCCTTTCTTCAGAAACCTTTTACAGAGGCGTATCCGCACAGGGGAGGAGATGACTGAGCGCACACTGCATACACCCACTCGCATTGTCCTGGATGAATCCATCATCCCGCGGAAGTACGTGCAAGTCATCCTGCACTGCATGTACACTGATTTGGTGGAGCTGGGGTTGGTGCTGAGGGGGAGCCCGTCCACAGGGAGTCTGGGGGAGGTACAGGCCCTGGTGTCGGGGGGCCGCGGGGCCAGCACCCGCACGGAGGAGGCCATGGAGCTCTACCACATTGCTCTGTTTCTGGAGTTCAGCATGTTGGCTCAAGGTAAGCCTAACTCAGCACTATGCACTGTTACATCTCACACACATGTGTGTGTGTGTGTGTGTGTGTGTGTGAGGGAGAGAGCGAGAGAAAGATACAATAAATGCCTTTTCTGACATTGTCTCAGTTTGTTGCCCTTGAGAGATCAAATAATGTAATTATTGTGAGGCAGTGAAACATTAGCAGTGTTTACTGGCACTAATGGAGCCAGTCATAGACTTTCTGAATCCAATAGCAGATAGTCTTTTCTGACACAAGAACCGCTGCTGTTTTAGATTTTCACATAATGCTGTAAACTGAGCCCTGCATTTGAATCTGATCGTTTTGACCTTAACTGTGTGTGACAGTCGGCTTTTACAGCTGCAGAACCATTGTAGCCATAACATTTTTAAAAGATGAAGATTATGGGATTAGTGAGAAATTAGTCCTCACATTAACTTGTGCCGGCAGTGGCATGCATTACAGTGGCTTTCAGAGTTTATGTGCTAATGGATTTCATTCTATTTATACAGCAGCAGTCAAGTCGGGTGACAATGTCAGACTATTACATTCACATTCTACTCTCACTATGTTGTTTGAAGATGTGGGGTATTTTAAGATCTACTACACAACTTTTCCGGTTGGAGTGTTTGCTACCTGCTCGTCTCTGCATGGAATGTTCCATGCTATGACTTTAAAGGAAAATTTACGTTTTTTTTTTACAATCTGAGCCTTCTTTCGGCAATAAAACAAGTAGTTTTACTCACCCATAGCAGTTTGCTGTCAATTGGAGCAGTATCGCAGAACTTATGTTGAGCCGTTCTGTTCTACCAATGATCCCGTATCCGTTAGCGTGAGTGCTCGGGGCATTACTTTGCGGTGTCCAAATAACACAAACTTTAGCACTTTTCAAATCACAAAAGATTGCTGTGCCAGGGTAGACTTTTAGTGGATTCCAAAACGGCCTGAAACCCGATATCCAGCTATAGTTTCATTTGATGACGTCATCAGAGAGGACAGTGCGCATGCGTGAACTCGGCTGTTTTGTAAACACAGCTAGTCCGAAAGAAGCTAACACCGCTCTGAACTTTACTTTTCTGTTGCGATATCGGGTTTTATGCCATTTTGGAATCTACTAAAAGTCTATCCTGACACAGCGATCTTCTGTGATTTGAAAAGTGCTAAAGTTTGTGTTATTTGGACACCGCAAATCAGTGCCCCGAGCACTCACGCTAACGGATACGGGATCATTGGGATCACGCACCTGTCTGCTCCTGCCCATTGACACCTTCCTCTGCTTTTTTTCTTTTTTACCATTTCAAAGTCCAAATCACAGGTAAATGTTTGAAATTGTAACAGTAAATAATGCTAAAGGTTTGACTGACATATTTTTAGTCACAACCGAAAGAAGTTGCGCATCTACTATAATAATTTAAATGAATCTCATATATGCATTTAATACACCTGATGCGACTTCATACTTTAAGAGCTAAACCAAAGAGCCAATGTCGCTTGGATTTAAACAGAACCCGAATTAGACCTTGAAAGGGAAAAGTGTTATCAGCCTCTAATGACAGCGAATTCACACATCATGCCTCTGACTGGATGATCGCACTACAACAGAGGAAAGGTAATGTTTTATCAATGACCCGCTGTCGATGTGCACGCAAGTGTCTCGACGCGTGGACGTGTAGTACATCGAGTGAAAGAAAACATTTTCCGCTTCTGTGTATTCGGTCCATTTATGAAGTCGGTTCACTCACCTGTGTGACCAACTCTGCTTCTGTCCTTCATCCAAACAGTACATTTAAAGAGAGGAGGATCCATGACGCACAAGTTCTTAAAGGAGAATTAATGTTTTTTTACAATCTGAGTCTTATTTCGGTAATAAAACAAGTTGTTTTACTCACCCATAGCACTTTGGTGTCATATGGAGCACTTCCAGAGATGTTTTAGATTTGCGATCTCCGTAATATGAGTTCTTGGGGCATATGTTTGCGATCTCCAAATAACACAAACTTTAGTACTTTTCAAATCATAGAAGCTCGATGTCTTAGTCTACGCTTTCGTTTGATTCAAAAGTGGCCTGTAATCCGAGATTTATCCATAGTTTCGAGTAGATGAGGACGCCAGTGCGCAGGTGCGGAGTCAGTTTATTTCACTCTCAGCTCCCGGGACCCAAACATGAACCGCAAAGATGTAAATTATGAATAAATCTCGGATTACAGGCCACTTTTGACTCAAACGAAAGTGTAGACTAAGACATTGAGCTTCTATGATTTGAAAAGTGCTAAAGTTTGTGTTATTTGGAGACCGCTTGGGGCATATATTACATGCTCGGGGCATATTATATGCCCCGAGAACTCGCATTATGGATATTGCTAATCTAAAACATCTCTGGAAGTGCTCCATATAACACCAAAGTGCTATGGGTGAGTAAAACAACTTGTTTTATTACCAAAATAAGGCTCAGATTGTAAAAAACGTTAATTCTCCTTTAAAGCCAGAATCTGTCCACGTCCTGATTTAGTCCAGCTCCACATGGTCCACATCACTCCATACGTTCTGCACAGTGCTCTAAGTCCCCATGTTAAACAACAATCTTCTTCTTTATTGTAGACAGAGCTGTTTGAGCCCCAACAGTTGTTTTGAGAGAGAGAATACTGGTGCGATGCTCCGGAACTATTTTTAGATTTTGTGGACTAGGATAATTGTTTAGTCTAATGAAACAAAAACTGTTTAAACCGTTTAAAACCTGTCAAATGGCTGAGAATATATATTTATTGGAGTGGCTGCCGTGTTAAATATAATCTTTGTACTTTCCAGAGGGGATTTTTTTTTTTTTTTTTTTATGGACGGGATTGAAGGTCACTCTTTTTCAGTACCGCAGTATATAATATTATTGTCATATTGCCCAACTCTAGAACATTCCAGACAAAGCAATAACATTTCCATTTGGAGACACCAAATGGCAGACCCTTCTCTCGAAACGCTACGCAGTGCACCTTTCATTAAAATGGGTTTGGAACATATAGGAATAAGTTTCATAGTTTCTGCCCAACCATAAGTCACCATGTCATGTTGGGTACAGTTTGAACCACAAGCCTTTGTCTAAAGCCTGTTATTTGCGGCGTTCTGCAGGACTGGAGCTGACACCCGTCTGATACAGGCCGTGCGCAGTGAAACCAGGCTGCACCCTGAGGCTCTGGTATCACTGTCCGGGTCAGTGTGGCAGCTTAAGCACAGAGCAGGCAAATGGTGTCATCCCCACACGCCATCACCACCACCCTCCTCCTCTTCCCCTCCCCCTCCAAGACCCTTTACCACCCGGGTATTTTTATCCTCCTCCTGGCTCTGAGCTGCACGCCTTTAATCAGCTCACTAAGGAATGCAGTCGTATTCTGACCTGCTGTTGTGGCACTGGTAAACTCGCATCTACGATCAGTGTTTAAAGGTTAGAATGACTCCTCTAAATCACTTTCCAGATTTAAGCCTAGCAGTTGTTTCATAATTCACCTCCATAAATCCTCAGAATGGGCACGAAACTGATATTTTATTATTAGACCAGGTTTTTATTATATGTAATAATCTTCACCCTGTCAAACCGTGCTCGTGCCCACTGCCTTTATAGCATTACAGCTGACTTAGGATTCATTCACCAGATGTTGCTTTCTAAAATGGAAGCTGGCGATATAAAGTGTTGAGCAGACACAGTGTAGGGTGGGTCAGTACTGAAAAAAATATATTCTGTCATCTTGATAATGCTGATGACATATGAGATTATTTTTTTTTGCGCAGTCCATGAAAAATTTGCATACCTGTTAAATCCAGAATGATATCCCTGTGTTTTTCTTACAGATTGATATCAGTCTGGTCCCCACTCCCTCTGTTACTCATCAAGCCCAACCAAACATGATTGTGAAATCAAATTTTTTTCCCCCACTTTTTTCCAGGGACTCATGTCAGAAGAAGAAGCTCACTGGTCACCTATGATTTACAAATAAAATTAAACTTCTTCTCTTATTGATTTAGCAGAAATCCGCAGCGTGTTTCAGCCTACTGTGATATTTTTTTTTCCTTGAATTTTCTTCTGATACCGACAGAGCATGCGCCTCCCTGATTGGCTAATCCACCTGTCAATCACACCCCTTTGAAAATGGGGAGATTCACTGTGAGCAGACATGAATCTTCGTAAAATATTGAAGCAGTGTGTATTCTGGAAGAGGTCCAAACCAGTCTGCATGAATTATTCTGAATGGATGACATGTTAACTGCTTCTATAAAGCACTTTTTACATTCATTACTGCTCTAACATCTCTATCCATAAAACGATTTATTATAAACGGTTCTATCATTTTTTCTTATGCGTCAGTAGCTTGCCAGGTAAGAGAAGTGTTGACGATATATCTCCCCACTCATCATTAGGGATGTAACAATAACCAAAATATTGTGATATCGTATCGTCAAAACTTTCAGTAATATTGTGGGCTGTCACAGTATATTGAATTAGAAGTTTCTCTCCTTAAATTCTTCATTATGGTTTAGCAATAGCTAAAAAAAAAAAAAAAAAAGGAACTACATAGACCATGATCCTTTGCTCCAGTTCAGTGAAGACTACATAAAGAAATAACTGTTATAAGCACTTTTAAATCTTAGTTCTTTGGACTAATATCTTTGGACATTTTAAGAGGAAAAAGTAGCATATTCACAGTTTTTGTTACCCTCCACAAAATATCATACTGTGAGATGGACATCGTGAAAATATTATAGCGAGGGATTTGGATATCGTTACATCTCTACTAGGGATGTCAACAATTAATCGATTAACGGTTAATTGTCGATTAAGACGTTGGTCGATCAAAATGCATTAATTGTAATTAACCGCTAACCGCGGACACGCGGACCGCGCTGCGCCAAGCTCGACTCACAGCCGACCGCAGGCGCCAACGGCACTGCTCAGCAGCCCCGGGTGTACGCGCGAGGCGAGATCGAACCCGGAATGCGTGCCGCTGCTGCTGGTTTCGCCGCACCCGAGCCCCGCGCGGCTGGCCTGCGGCTCGGAGCGCGGGCCGCGGCGAAACCAGCAGCGGCACGTGGTGGTTTAATCCTGGTCTAGTCCAGGTCTAGACCCGGTCGAGTCCCGGTCCAGTCCCGGTCCAGTCCAGGTCCAGACCTGGTTCAGACCTGGTCCAGTCCACGTTCAGTCCTGGTCTAGTCTCGCCAATCAGGACAGAACACAATGTTACACTATAAAAAAATGTTACACTATAAAAAAAAAAAAAATTGGATAGAGCGAGGGATTACTGTATTTTGTTATTCAGCATCAATACATTTGTCTGCTTTTTACTAAGGAATAATTAATTGAGGAATATACAATATAATAATACTATGATATATAGCCTGATCCCGTCAGATCTCAGAAGCTAAGCAAGGCAGGGCCTGGTTAGTACTTGGATGGGAGACCGCTGGGAATTCCAGGTGCCACAGTGGGGCGCCAGTTGCAAAAAAACTGTCGCTGTGTCCTTAGGCAAGACACTTCACCCACATTGCCTAGTATGAAAGTGGAGTGTGTGTGAGTGTTGGAGGTGGTCGGAGGGGCCGATGGCGCAGATTGGCAGCCTCGCTTCCGTCAGTCTGCCCCAGGGCAGCTGTGGCTACAGAAGGTAGCTTACCACCACCAAGTGTGGAGTGAATGAACGGTGAACTATGGAGCGCTTTGGGATGACAAGGCATGTCATGAAAGGCGCTATATAAATGCAATGGAAGAATGGAAGATATATTTTTGACTCAGTGTTATGTATACTATAGCTTATATTCTTAAAGACCCTATTGAAACACTAAAATTCAGGTGAAAAACGCCGCTTATCAGTTAATCGTTAATCGATCGATAAGGTCAATCAACTATCAGTTAATGAATTAACCGATAATTTGCATAATCTCTACCCATGAAGTAGGACTACAACTATCTTTTCTTTCTTTTTTTTTTATTTTAATGAAGCAAAATTCC
Organism: Paratrypauchen microcephalus; assembly: GCA_036785185.1. NCBI lineage: Eukaryota > Metazoa > Chordata > Actinopteri > Gobiiformes > Gobiidae > Paratrypauchen > Paratrypauchen microcephalus. Next base: position 2,988,194 of record JAVJIX010000085.1, read on the forward strand.
CAGAGTTAAAAGTATAGTTCTGTATATGTGTGTATAGCATAGCAGTGCTGACATTAATAGCTGGCTGCCCTTGGCTGTGTCAGGAGTCAGGACTGTGGTGTTCTCTTGGTGGGACCCCTCTCATCTGTCAGACTGGCTCACTTTCCCTGTGTGTTCTTGTAGCTCCGCCGATGCCCTCTGGCTCTGTGCACTTTTAGCTTGGGGAGATTTGTCAAGCCGCTAGACAGGAACATCGAGCTGTCATCTTTTCCCATTAAACGTCAAGACTTGTCTGCCGCTATTACCTCATCCCACTCCTATGGCAACCAGTATTAAAAGCCCTATTCATTTTTCAAATATGTTGTGCAATGGACAGGCTGGACTATTGGGCTACTCCTGTTCTGTGCACAAGCTAGTCAACAAATAAAAATGAGTAGAGCTGGTTAATCAATTCCAAATTGGAACTGACAAAGGTTGCAATTATTCAGCTAATTAAACATGCTCTAGATATCTATCTAGATTAGTCTGACTCTGATTGCATCAAACTGGCTTGTTCTTTGGTTGTTGGGGTCATTGACGAAAGGGCATGACTGCTACCAATAGGGTTGTCAAAAGAAATATTGATTCCTGGATACCAATCAATACTAAAACATGATACTATACTGTGTTCCAAATTATTATGCAAAAGATTTTCTCTGATTTTGCCACATTGTTAGTAATGACAGTCATCATAATTTTCAAGTCATCAACCTTTAGAGTACAATTCAAATGTTATTTAACAAACCTCCAAATGATAACAGTATTTCTTTTTTCAAAAATAAAAACTTAAAATGCAATGTTCCAAATTATAATGCCCAACAGAGTTTCAAACCATGTTATTGTTATAAAGAACTGAAAATGGTCATTAGCATATTACTGAAATCAAAAGTTATTTCAATCAAAACATCTTAACAGCTCAAGTTACATTTTAACATAGGACCCTTATTTGATAGGAGTTTCACAATTCTTGCATCCATTGAACTTGTGAGTTTGTGGAGAGTTTCTGCTTGAATTTCTTTGCAGGATGTCAGAATAGCCTCCCAGAGCTGCTGTTTGGATGTGAACTGCCTCCTGGCCTTATAGATCTTTCACTTGAGGAGCTCGAACGTTTCTCAATAGGGTTGAGGTCAAGGGAGGATGGGGCCACACCATGAGTTTCTCTTCTTTTATGCCCATAGCAGCCAATGATGCAGAGGTATTTCTTGCAGCATGAGATGAAGATGATTTTGCTATGGAAGGCACGGTTTTTCTTTTTGTACCATGGAAGAAAATGGTCAGTCAGAAACTCCACATACTACAGACGTCATTTTCACACCTTCAGGAACCCTAAAGAGGCCGACCAGCTCTCTCCCCATGATTCCGGCCCAAAACATGACTCCACCTCCTCCTTACTGACGTCGCAGCCTTGTTGGGACATGGTGGCCGTCCACCAACCATCCACCACTCCATCCATCTGGACCATCCAGGGTTAAACGGCTCTCATCATTGAACAAGACTGTTTGAAAATGAGTCTTTATGTATTTCTGGGCCCACTGGAGCCGTTTCTGCTTGTGAGCTTTGTTTAAGGGTGGCTGAATAGAAGGTTTATGCATAACTGCAAGCCTCTGGAGGATCCTACACCTTGATGTTCGCAGGACTTCAGAGGCACCAGCAGCTGCAAATACCTGTTTGCTGCTTTGTAATGGCATTTTAGCAGCTGCTCTCTTAATCCGATGTATTTGTCTGACAGAAACCTTCCTCATTGTGCCTTTATCTGCACGAATCAGTGTGTGCTCTGAATTGGCTACAAATCTCTTAATAGTGATGATGATCATGCTAAAGTTTTCATGAAATATATAAGGTTTTCCTACCTTGTCCATCCTATATATCCTTTTTCTTTCCCATATTGCTTGAAAATAATGTTGAACATCCTTAAGTCATTTTTCTTTTAATTGGACGTACCTTCAAACTCATTGGCACAGGTATGTGAGATGATTTCACTGAGACGAGACCGTCCATGAGTTTCACTAGAAAACTAAACATTTTACCTTTATGACACAAACACAATTTGCAAAATAATTTGGAACACAGTGTAATTTGAGTACTATTATTGATGTTGGAAAAAACATTAGAAACAGGACCAAATTGGACATACTTATAACATACTTATCTCTTTTAGACTGGTCTATAACAATAGAGAAGTACTTAAAAACGGTGTATTTTATGTGTACAAAAAAACTGACCAGTCACTCCCAAAGCTGCAGCTAACTCACTCCATGCCTCCTCCTTTCTGCTGTTCATATAAATTCTCATATTTCCAATGAAAAATTTGGTTGACTATTATACCATTGACAAATTACCAACTAAAAGTGTGCTGATTTTTACTAAGTCAGTTACTCTTCACGTACCTTATGCATTCCGAGAATTCTTATTATTCACCCCGACGACTTTTCACAACTTTCAGATACCATAGTGCCAGAGTTTTGCCATCAGTGTTAAGCTAACAACAACTTGCGTATTCTAATGTGCGGTTCGATTATCATACAATAAAACACTTTATAATGTAGACACCGCAGACTTGTGTTGACCAGAAGAGCTGCTTATACAATATAGCTGTACTGAGGCGAGACAATTTTTCAGTCAGAGTTAAAATACGACCAAATGCACTCTCCAACCCTAATTTACTGCATTGTTTTTGGAAGATGCACAATATTAAAACATTTTACTGTGAGGGCCGGATCAAGCTGTGAGCAAAGTCCGTGTATAGCCTCCATTTTTACACCAACTGGCATTGAAATTTTCGTTATCTGAAACCTTGAGCCTTCTGTAGACACGATAGACATCCCAACACTACAGCGCCGCCTCACTAAACAAACCGCCGCGCTGCATTCAGATGTCATCTCAGTTAGCATCTCGCCTGGACGCTTCTGTCAGTGCAGTTCATATTCCTGTCACTCTCACACCAGCCGCACCGAAACGAGCCGCGGTATTAGACATGAAGCGGATTCTAATCTTCCGCTCATACCGAAGGCGCTGTGCTTACGGGGAGTTGTGGCATGTTACGCTCCTGAAACTATTGATACTTTGCCGCCGATGTCGTCAACATTCTCACTACTCCGAGCTTTGTTTTAACACAATCTGACCAGAAACAGCCGATTTGGTTGGAGCTACAGGTGACGTGATTTGTGTGTTTAAGCAAGTCACTCGCACGTAAAATTAAAACGCTGTCACAAGCTTGTGTTTTGTGTTTTTGTGTCAGTTTTTCAGTCAGTCACTTTGTTGAAAATCAAACTCCTAAGCACAACTATGAATGCTTGTATTGCGTTTAAATCAATTTTATCTTCAGTTTTCAGACTATATTGGAACATTTTTGGAAGTTTTTGCCAATTTGGGACTTGTTTAACAATTTTATTGTGTGAATATTGGAGAGATGGACCATTGGAGAGCCAGTGGAATCCAAATTGAAGTTGGGTTTTGTTGTAACTGGCACTAGGTCTGTCATAATTACTTTATCACCTTATGTTTCAATATATGACAGAAAGAACAATGGTTTGGGGCTCTGTATGATAATGTGTATGTTTTCTTTGCTCTTCTGGGGAACTTTGTCAAATTTTTGTGTCGTATAATATTTGCACTGTAGTTATGGACATTTTATTACTTCTATGACTCTGTTTTGACTCCAACTATGAGTCAGTTTTGTTTCATTGTGGTAATTATTAATATTTTATAACAATATTGTGCTTTTAGAGTACTTTTATTTTCTTTTACTTTTTTTTTTGCATAAAGCAGTTTTAATGTTTTTATAATGTATTGATAGTTTGCAGTGATCACGCTGGGGTTATACTGTATGTCTATGGCAAAATGTTTAGTTACCACACTACAATGCACACATTAGCAAACACTGACAAATGCCTTTTTTTTGTACATCGTGGAAACGCAATAAAAAAGTAACTTGACAAAGCAGAGATGGTAACGGAGCTTCAGACAGATTTGTGCCTACAGTTAGATCTTACCCCAAGGAATGCTGATGACATGAGCTGCCAAGTATCAATTGTGATATTTTCTGGCACAATATGTTAGCACTGCAAAATGTTTCACAATTTTTTTTATCTTTGAATGTATCTAGTCACATCCTGTGGTTTTACTAGGTCCAAAAATAAGGCTTACATCAACAATTTGCATAAAAATGTAGTTTAGATACGAAACAGTCCGTATTGTGAAATATAATAAAATAACCTAAAAGCACTGCAGGCATCTTGCTATTAAATATTCTCAAGATACTTTTCTAAGTTTGTGGTTCAATATTGTCCTTGACTGCTGGGCGTCCAGTTTCCCATGGATTTTTAGAGCTGGCTGTGAGCAGAGGAAATTCATTTTACAGCCCTGAAGGAAACAAGTCCGCTTAGACACACCATTCCAATATCCTTAATAATTGAATTTTGATTAATTTTGGAGGAAGGGCATTATGTACCAAGGGCGCTAGACGTGTGACATAAGATGAATTAATCTTCTAATTGTTAACACTGTATTGCATAAAATGTGGCATGTTGTGGTTTTAAGAATTAATAGTCAAAAAGTACTTCTTGAGCAATACTGATAATTGATAGTACAGTGAACCCTCGCTGTATCGCGGTTCACTCTTCGCGGCCTCGCTGTTTCGCGGATTTTTTTTTCCAATTTTTTTTTTTTTTTTTTTTCAATTTTTTTTATAGTGTAACTTTTTTTTTACAGTGTAACATTCTGTCCTGCGCCCTGATTAGCTAAGAGACTAGACCAGGACTAAACCAGGTCTAAAGCAGGTCTAAACCAGGACTAAACCAGGTCTAAACCAGGACTAAACCAGGTCTAGACCAGGGATGGTAGGGACAGAGTCTCTGATGTCCTTCACGAGAGCGCCTGGGTGACAGGAGGTGTGGCCTTTGTTTACTTGCACGAGTCATGGAAGAGAGTGCGAGCCGGACCATGGAAGAGCCAAGAATCAACATGGACTCTTCCAAGAATCAACATGGACGGGCCCGCTGCGGCGTCCGGGGGAGCCGCAGCGGGGGGAGGACACTCGCGCGCACAGAGGAGACAGTGGCTCTTCCCCGTGAGAGGACGAGAGGATGAACCCGACCCCGTCCTAGAGAACTGTGGAGTATTGGCGACGCATTGATAGCGGACTGATTTTGGAGCCGGGGTGAAATGCAACCAACTCTTGTGAGCGCAGGTTGGTCTTACCTGGTCTTGTGGTGCTCAGAGGCGTCTGTTAGCGGTTCGGCACTGTTAGCAGTGGCTTGAGTCTTGCCCAAAATGATATCCAGGTCGCTTTCCACTCGACTTTCGCACATGGCATGGATATGTGGTACCAAAACAAACACACGTGTCCGCGCGCACGTGCCCGCGCGCACGTGCCCGCGTGTCACGTGCCCCCGCCCCACTATTAATATATTTTAATGAAAATCTACAAAAGTTTGAGTGTTTAAACAAGAGAAAAATGTGAGAAAATGTTAATACCAGTCTCAGAAAGGTGTATAATGTGTCTGGTGAAGCGTTTTCAGCCTTAAAACATGTAGAATAATTGTAAAATATAAAATTGTCCTACTTCGCGGATTTCACTTATTGCGGGCTATTTCTGGAACCTAACCCCCGCGATAAACGAGGGTTCACTGTACACCAAACTGGGGTGTACTGCATGTATGTCAATGGTGGAATGTTCAGCAGTTACCCTGGTGACAAAATGCACACAATAGCAAACACAGCTAAAGTTTTAAAATATGATAAGATAAGACTTTATTGATCTCACACAAGAGAAATTCACTTGCCACATTAGCTCCAGGCAAGTTTAGTGCAAAAGAAAATTAGAATAAAAAAAGTGCATATAGGCGGATCGGTGCAGCGTCGGCAGTGATGCGGTCACTGTACTGGACCGTTGTGGTGAAGAGGGAGCTGAGCCGAAAGGCGAAGCTCTCAATTTACCGGTCAATCTACGTTCCTTCCCTCACCTATGGTCATGAGCTCTGGGTAATGACCGAAAGGACGAGATCGCGGATACAAGCGGCCGAAATGAGTTTCCTCCGCAGAGTGGCTGGGCGCACCCTTAGAGATAGGGTGAGGAGCTCACTCACACGGGAGGAGCTCGGAGTAGAGCCGCTGCTTCTCCTCGTCGAGAGGAGCCAGCTGAGGTGGCTCGGGCATCTGTTTCGGATGCCTCCTGGACGCCTCCCTCGGGAGGTGTTCCGGGCATGTCCCACCGGGAGGAGGCCCCGGGGAAGACCCAGGATGCGCTGGCGGGACTATGTGTCCCGGCTGGCCTGGGAACGCCTTGGGGTCCCCCCGGAGGAGCTGGAGGAAATGTCCGGGGTGAAGGAAGTCTGGGCGTCCCTGCTTAGACTGTTGCCCCCGCGACCCGGCCCCGGATAAGCGGAAGAAAATGGATGGATGGATGGAAGTGCATATAGACAAGATAAGTAAAAAAAATAAAATAAATAATAATAATAATAATTGTAATGAGAAGAAAATAGTAGAAAAATTGCACGTTTAGACTATACAGTCTGATAGCGGTGGGGAAGAAGGATCTGCGGTAGATCAATGTCTGAAAACTCAAGAAAAAATACAAAACTGATTCAAAGACATTTTCAGGAGCCTGTGATCAATACGAGCTTTCATGGACCTGTTTAGGTGTTTGATTTTCAACAAAAAATAAACTGTCGGTTAATGTGAGATGTTATTTGAATGGGACTTGTTTAACTCCACAGAATCAGCTCATCTGTTGTAGTTCCAGCCAATTCAGTTCTTTCTGGTCAGATTGTGTTAAATTAAAACTCAGATTAAAGCCCGATATGAGCAACTTGAGCTACAGACAGAACAGTGCCTCTGATTAGTGTCACACCCCCAGGGAATGTTGATGACATCAGCTGCAAAGTTTCAATTACTCTATTGACATATCATAATATCTGCATCGCTATAGCCAACACGAATCCAAATATAACCCGTGATTATGCTGCCCTAGTTCTCTCTTGTATCCATGGTGTAGGTGTTTTTGTTTTTGTTAATTCTCCAAGCTGGTGGGTTGTTTTTGCATAATTAAAAAGTGTAGTTTAGAATGTTGAGCATAGTTTTTTACCAAGTGGCTTAAGTGCGGGTTTTTGTCAGGTTCCCTCGAGGCCTGTGAATAGATTACGGAGAGTGTGTGCGTGTCTGTTTACTTCTCACGGTTACGTGGAGGCAGCTTGCGACTCAAACACACAGAGCTATCAAAGGCATTTCTGTGGGCTGCCGTGTTACAAAGTAAGACCACTGCCTGCTGCTCTGGTATGTGCTGCCGCTGCTGTAGGAGACGGACGGCTGGAGGACGGAACGGCAGCACGGCAGGACGTGGGGGGTACCAGAAGGGCCCCCCATACAGCGAATACAGAGATAGCCTCTGTAACACGAGAAGACGTCGAAAATGTATAGAAATAAACACGTTATCACCTATTAATCACGTACGCTTATTGATATTTTGCAGCTGATGGCATCAAACATTCCCTGGGGTGAGTCTAACTGGAGGCACTGCTCTGTCTGAAGCTGTTAGTCAAGTTAGACTTTAATTTGAGCTTTGTTATAACACAATCTGGCTATAAAAATTTAGATACCAAACAGTCCATATTGAAAACTGAAATATACTAAACTAACTAAACTAAAAGCATCTTGCCATTAAAAATTCTCAAGATACTTTTCTACGTTTGTGGTTCAAAATTGTCCTAGTTTCCCATGGATTTTTAATCTGACTATAAACTGACTTGGTTGGAACTACAAGTGAGCTAATTTCTGTACTGTCAAACTACATTAATTAGTCAGGAGGTACCTTTTTCAGTTAGTAAGTCTCACCATTTTTGTGAGACAGGACCATGAACGCTTTTCTGTATTGAAAATGTATTGCATAAATCAAATGTAATCAAATTTATTTTATTGGAATGCCCCTTGAGATGTGCCATCTTGTTTTCGAGGGGGTCCAAAAACACAAAATATTAGTAATGCACAATACAGTACAATATAATACAATAGACACATAAAAAAAAAAAAAAACCAACAACTTTACTTTATCACCTTGATAGAAACGACAATGGTTCGGGGCTCTGTATTATGATGTGTATGTTTTCTTTGCTCTTGTGGGGAACTTTTTTCAAATTTTTGTGTAGTACGATAATATTTGCACTGTAGTAATGGAAATTTTATTACTTCTATGACTCCGTTTTGACTCCAGCTATGAGTCGGTTGTGTTTCCTTGTGCTATTTATTTATATTTTATAACAATACTTTGCCTTTAGGATACTTATTTTCTTTTAGGGTTTTTGGACAAATAAAAAAAAACTTACAGGTTTACATTAAAACATAGATGTACATGCAGCCACTCCCAGCGTGATAGCTTGATATTACTTGATAATTGATATTACTGGGTTTCACAAGACATTGGAACATTCTATAGGCCAAGAATATGTAATACAGATGGGGGCAACTAAAATTAATATTATAATGCTGAAATGGTCAAGTTCAACATTTGTGCATTTACCTTTTGAATATCCTATGACAAAGCACAATGTTATCAATAAGGACATCTCTTCTTACCCCCATCTGGGAGAAGGACGTGGGTGATGACATTGTCGAATCTGAAAATCTACCAGCTGATGGTTTTCAGATTTCCCAGTTCATTACATTGTTCTTTGCCGTCCACACCTGATTGAATTTTCGGTTAGCTGAGGAAATTTTACATACTAAACTTGGCTTCTTTCGAAAGTATTCTCTGGTGTGATGTATTTACCACTGTCCCAGCAGCAGCTTATCAGGATACTCCCATGGCTCTTTTGTTTACTTGTTTTATACTGCTTTTGCAATTGTTTGGCATGGGCACAGCTGCCAGTAGCTCAGACTTTTTGGCATTCTAACCAGTATTGTAATTCTTTCACGTTCGATCTCGAGCTCTGGTAGACATTATTAGAAATTCAAAACAAAGTATTTTAATATATCAAATACATAAAAAGTCCTCAAAATTTCCAAAATAGGAAAAAGTGAAATCCTTGACTTAATGTTTTCCAAATGGCAAATCAGGTACATCATTGTTACAAATGCTGATATTGCTCGTATGATTCTCCCCTCTTATCTCAATTACTGCCCAAAATAAATCATCCCCGTGCTCTCTGCTGATGTTTTATTCACCGAAATATCAGGACGGTGTGACTTTACTCATTTCCCATAGACAAATAGTTTTATATTAAAATTATGTAACTTTTTGGAAGTGGAAGGTCGAATGAATAATTTTGTGGAAATGCAAAGTTAAAACCATACTTTGGAAATGTTATGCCATATTGTGGAATATTACAGCCTTAGCAAAAACATTTCCATGAAAACAAGCAAGCAGGCAAGAGTTAGGTTTGTGGAGATGCAAGCCCACTCAGAGTAAAGACACATTTTGTCTTTCAGTTCATATGTCCACATCCATAATGGAAGAAACATGCTTTTATTTTAGGGTTGTTGTTTTTTTTTGGCAAAAAAGTGACTTCTGCAGTTGTACTTGATGAGAACCACACAAGTCTAATGTCAGTTGTCATTGTGGTATTGTGCGTCAGTGTAGCTTTAACATCTTGATTCCTGTGGTGTGTTCAGGCTGTGAGGACATCATCGTGGAGAGCCTGTCCCTGGATTCCCTGGTGCCCATCCTGAAGTGGAGCTCGCAGCCATATGGGTCCAAGTGGGTCCACAGACAGGCCATGCACTTCCTCTGTGAAGAGTTCAGCCAGGTGGTCTCTTCAGATGTCCTCTACGAGCTGGGCAAGGAGCACCTTCTCTCCGCCATCCAGTCTGACTACCTGCAGGTAAGGGACTACACAGACATGAGATATACACTGTGAAATGCTTGGACACACAGACACCCACGTTTACTACTTTTTAGTTTGTATGCATATAGAGGACATCAAATATATCAAGCAACATATGGAATTACATAACATAGAACAAAAGTTAAATATCAATGTTTAAAAAATATATTTTAGATTCAAATTCCTTGCTGTAACGACCCTTTGCTTTGTTGACATCACCGCAAACCCTTGGCCTTCTCTCAATGAGCTTCCTGATGGAGTCTCCTGAAATGCTTTTCACGTAAAGGTCTGGCGTGTCAGGGTCAAGAAATGCAGGTCAAGAAGTGTCTAAAGCAGTGATTAGCAAAGCAAAGGGTGGCCATTTTTAAAAATCTAAAATCTATCAGTTTTTTGTTATGTTTTACCACATTACACATCTGTTCATGTGAGAATATACAAGTGAAATGTTTTAAATGTAATATTGTTTTGTTGATCGGCAGGCGAGTGAGCAGGACATTCTGAAGTATGTGGTGAAATGGGGCGAGCAGCAGCTTATAAAGAGGATGGCAGACAGGGGTAAGATGGTACACTGTGTAATTACCCTCACAGCAGCAGTCCCCTAATGTCTTCAAAGAGACTACCCACTTACCCAGACTCCAAATATGAAGCGTGTGAACCAAAGAGTGCAACTTTTCACAACAGAACTTTCACATTATTGTAGTAATGCCTGATCAGCCAGCCCCTTCTACATTCTAGATTTAAACTTCCTCCATAGCTTTGAATAATGCTGCTTTAAACGTTTGACTGCACAAAAAGTGTCTGTTTTTTTCTTTAGAGATGTTTTTCCAACATTAATAAGTGTATTAATCTGTACAATTTAATGTAGATCTAAGAAAAAACTGCACCCACTGATTAACAGTGAAACGGTGTCTCTCCCCTGATAGAAGGGTCCCTGTTCGTGTGGGTTGTGTCTATGGAACTGAACAGTTCTCTAACGTCATTCACTATCGTGGCATTTTGGCAGATTTTAACCTGCTCAAGGACTTTGAACAATGTTGTTAAAAATGCTTGACTGCACAAAAATACTGGTTTTCCTCTAGAGATGCTTTTTAGAAATAAATAATTTAAAACATCTCATCATTTCAATGCAGACTAATTATTAATAATAAAAAATGTTATTCTGTTAATATATATATATATATGTGTATATATATGTATATATATATATATATATATATATATATATATATATATATATATATATATATATATATATATATATATATATATATATATATATGTATATATATATTCTGTATATATGTATATGTATTCTGTAAATATATTCTGTAAATGTTTTAAAAAAAATATCTACACCCACTGATATTATTTAGTGCATGTCCCCTGATAGATCTGCATTTCAGGAGGATATGACAAAGCCCGTTTCTATTTGCATCTATAGAACTGAAAACGGTTCAACCTGTCATGTCATACTTACTTATTATACTTATTATACAGCTTTTACAGTTTAAATATTTAAAACTAAACTGACTGAATAAAAACTGCACAATATATCGCCAACATATCTATCGCAATATTGGCTGATGCAGTAATCACAATTGCAAGAAAACCGTTTTACAGAAGTGTACTGTTTTTGAAATGTAAAAAGGCAGATCATTCATGATTTTCCTTAGGGTTTACTTTAGATATAGGTTGGTCTTGGTTTTGTCTGTTAGGTTTTAATTTTGACCAAAGTTGACATTTTTGGTTTTAAATTAACTTCACGTATTGCGCCAAATACTAGTATATTAAAATATCACAGTACAAAAGTTATAAAATATTGCATCTTTTTCTCATGCATCATGCATATACTGTCTAAATTTGCAGTATAGTGAGTCAAAGAGCTGTAATATTGATTATGTGTGTCACTCCAGAGCCCAATCTGCTGAGCGGCACAGCTCACAGTGTGAACAAGCGGGGCGTGAAGAGGAGGGACCTGGACGTGGAGGAACTCCGTGAGATCCTGTCACCCCTCCTGCCTTTCATCCGGACGGAGCACATCCTGCCCCCGAACAGCGACGTGCTCTCAGACGCGGTCAGTATCTATCGACCGCCTTCTCTCAGCTGCTACCATCTGATTAAAGTCCATCTGAGCCTTTGTGAGCGTCATAAATGGTGTATTGATCCGCATTCTTCATTCTGTTCACAGCTCAAGCGGGGTCTGATAAGCACGCCTCCCCTGGACATGCTGCCCACGGCCGAAGGGGGGAAAGCCAATGCCTGGTTGAGACAGAAGAACGCTGGTATCTACGTGCGGCCGCGCCTCTTCTCTCCCTATGTGGAAGAGGCAAAGGTAACATCCACTGATGACTGATGAGTGCCCCCTAAAAATTAAAAGCAAAGTGGTTTGTTTTTTAATAGGATTCAAGCTACGGCAACCGTCCTCTGTGGTCATAGCAATTAAGCAATTCAAATCAAAGTATTGAATGGGGAACTGGGTCCTCACAATGTCCTGCAGGACTTCAGGAAGGAATTGTTTGTTTGAACCCAGTGAATAGGTTGTAATAATTTCCCTTGTGGATCAATAAAGTTTGTCTAAGTCAAAGTGTTCACGTGACATCACAGCAGTCTAGAATCAGCCCATCCACTGAGCTGGAGGCTCATAGCTAATGGACATTATATAAATGGACATAGCTAACCCACTAGCCGCCGTGTTTCAAATAGGAAGTGAGCATGGGTGTGCTTCCTGCTCCATCGGCTCTGGCTCTAATTCAGTTTGTATTGAAAAATCATCTGCCCTATCCCAGTAACTGCTGTTGTCAGACTCGTCGTTTTGGTATTAAAATTAGGTCTGTCAGTTTAACGTGTTAATTAGATTAATTAATTACACTGCAAATGAATGCGTTCTACAAATTAAGGCAATTAATTATGAGCAGCAAATTTGGCGTGTGGTGAGCAAATCGCTGCTAAGGTCTTTGAACGGCAAGTTTATTTATAAAAATAAAGAAGACGGGACGATCAACAATAACACGTTGATTTGGAGCTTTTGTCAAAAAGAATTTTCCGATCACCAAAGCTGCTCCAGCCTGACGGATCATTTAAGCGCTACACACGTCCGGACAGGTTCCATTGTTATCGGTGATAGAGCGACTGTGAGCGAACTTCAACAAACCACGCTCACAGAATTTGGGAAACGAATGAGCAAAGCGACCACAGAAAAAACGACAAACTCAATCGTAAAGTGGGTTGCCTCTCTCTCTTTAATTGAAATTAAATTAAAATCCAATTAATTAGATTCATTAATTACAAATCCTGTAATTAGATTTGTTTTTTAATCGCCTGACAGAACTAATTAAAATTTTTGTATTTACCTGCTCTACATGATCTGGGTGATTTGACTATTTTGTTTGAAACCATCTCCTATTCCTAACATGGAACTCTGCTACAGTTTTGCCCCTGTAACTGCTTCATTTGACTGGAGCCAAACGCTACGGGTGACGTCACACTCCCTTATTCCACTTCTTTATACAGTTTATGGCTGGAGGACAGGTCAGAATTCTGTTTGACTGTAGATGGTTTATGGTTAAAATCTCAGTATGTAGAAATGTAACTGAAAACATTTTGTCGCTATTGCTTCACAAATTGGTGCCCTTATTCTACCCCAAAGACACGATTGTTGTCAGTTGAAAGGGCCTTAAGTTTCAATATTTCTTTCAAAAACGGTGAACCTCCCATAGAGGCCCCTGTCCTCCATCAGAAATTATGGCATCATCAAATACCAAAATGTGATCGAAACCTATTGCTACCCTCAAAGTGCCTCATAGTGCACAGCCTAACCATTAATAGAATGAATTAATAGTTCCTTCCATCATCTTTGCCCGAAATTAATTTTTTTAATCAATTTTCACGCTCCCTCCAACAACTTATAAAGCTTCCCTGTTCATGAATATTAATGAACATTCCAACATACCCCAGAGTGCCTTTATTAGATGAATTGTCAATCAAGTGGAACTAATTTGCAGAGCCTCCACTTGTCCTTGGGTTCCTCCGTGGATTCTGGGACACTTCTGAGTTCCCATCTTTGGGCCTGTTTGCAGACTGTTCTGGATGAGATGATGGTGGAGCAGACTGACCTGGTGCGCTTGAGGCTGGTGCGCATGTCCAACGTCCCCGACACCCTCTACATGGTCAACAACGCCGTCCCCCAGTGCTGTCACATGATCAACCACCAGCAGATGACTAGCAACACAGCCTCCGCTCCCTCTGTCGTAGCTAATGAAATCCCAGGTAAGTTTGAGCTGTTTCTGATTGAATGTGCACTATATGATCGTACAGGTGTATTGATGGTCTCCTCTGTGGTTGTTACAGTGCCTCAGCTGTCTGTGGTGAAGGAGATGATCCGCCGGCTGCAGGAGCTGAGACACACGGAGCAGGTGCAGAGAGCCTACGCCCTCAACTGTGGAGAGGGGGCCACCGTGAGCTACGAGCTCCAGCTGCGTGTGCTTCGAGAGTTTGGGCTGGCCGACGGCGCCACGGAGCTACTACAGGTAAGACCACAACACAAGATCTAAAAGCACCTCGCCATAAAAGAGTCAAGAGGTTTAGCACTGCATTGTTCAATTTCAAACTAATATTTGTTTTCTATTTCAGAATCCGTACAAGTTCTTTCCCGATGAGCGATTTGGAGATGAGAGTCCCATTCTAGCCTTGCGGCAGGTCGGTCGTTGTCGCGTGAACAGTAGCCCAGCTATGGACAGCATGTTCACTGACATGGAAGGAGTTGGAGGCTTCCACCCTCCCCTGCCTCCTCCGCCTCCTCCCTACCATCCCCCTGCCACCCCCAGCCATGCCCAGATGAAAGGGGCTTGGCGACCCCGGGTGCCCATGCCCACCCCTACCCGCTCTTTCTCCTACCCCTGTAATCGCACCCTCATCCAGAGACACGTGTCCTCCAAACATGGCAGCTCCGAGTACTCATCAGTGCCCAGGCCCCAGCCCCCAGACTGCACCAACCCACAGGCCATGGGGCGTGCTCTGCTGGACCAGCAGGTGGTGAGTGCTCTGTTTACAGACCAAATGTGCCTTGTGTCTACAGCTCATGAAACCATGTGTTGTGTGTTCTGACTGCAGATGAATGTGGAGCCCGTCATGAGGGAGTTCATGCCTGATATTGCCCTCGGAGTGTCTGTGCTGTCTCTGAGGGAGCAGCACATGGACATGGACAGAGAAGGACCTCACAGTCCTATGGGCCCCTCAGGCCTGCACCTGCCCCATGGCCCCTGCCCCTCGGCTCGCCTCAGCCACAGCCACGGCCCTGGACACGGTCACTCCTGTAAACGACACGCCCCTGAGCCCAAGCTGGAGGCTCAGGCGGAGTTTCCTGACTTGTATGACTTCTCCTGTCGACCTGCCACCCCCACCTCTGCTCACCCTCGGCCCTCTTTTCCAGGGCCCGATCTCTACAGCCACAGCTGCACCTCTGGCTCCTACCAGCCCTCTTACATCTGTGACTCTCAGGGCCATTCCCACTCCCAGGGGCGGAGTGCACCGGACCCGCTGCGGTTAGATGTTCTCGGGATGACCTCACAGAGACATGAGCCTGTCCTCTCCAGCCCTTCTGGGGCCCAGGCTAGAATGGGACATGTCCCAAGGGGAAGATCAAATGAAACAGACTTGACTCATGGCTTAGGTCATCTGCGCTCCCCTAGTGGAACTGTGGACAGTTATGAGGACAGGCACACAGGAGCCAGAGAGCCAGTAGAGGAGATGGTTCTGGGGGCTGAACAGTCGGGCCCCTCCCCTGTCCCACAGCCCCACAGGAACAGTGTGACTGAGGACCGCCGCTCTCCCAACAAACCTGAATACCCTTATAAGAAATCAGCACTTTAACCCCTGGAGGAGTCGGGGTTGAGTTTGGAAAAGGGAAACCTAACGCTGTCTGTCCCGGTGGATGGCAAAGCACTAAATGTGTGTGAATGTGTGTTTGAGAGGAGCAGGGGAAGGGGGATGACAGTAGCTATTTATAGTTTGTCCTTTTGTCCTACCTCTGTCACACTGTGCTATCCATCACACACTCACTATAGAGAGAACGCAGCAGGTTAACAGTCAATGCTTCTCATTGATCTCCAAAGCTCCTTGGTCTGCTGTTTGGAGACTCAGTGTAAAGCATGGAGGGGTCAGGGAGCAGAGCTCCACAAGACCTGCCTGATGCATCACAACACTACAAGAGTTCTGTACAAATGAATTACTCCTCAGAATGCTGAGATGGCAGGATCTGTATCTGTTTACACAAGCGAACAATGGCACATGCTTTGAGACTTACAGTAGAATTGAATATGGCTGTGTATTGCTCCCTTCATATTTAACATTTCCATTTTCTTCTCGTAGCACGCCTCTAGCTGCCCACCTGACTTGGTTCACTGCTTTGGGAGCTAGCTATGCAGTGTTGATGTGTAACAGTCTGGATCCTGGCCGCATAAGAAATTGGAACTGACAGGAAGTAGGTCATCATAGCTCGTCATTGAGGGTTAATTGTGTCAGATTTGAACGATCACAGCCGCTATGTGTCCAACTGAGACACGTTTCCGCTGCAGATTGAAGTTGATGGAGAAGAGCAGGTTCATTGTAGCGGACAGTACAGGGCTTTATTGCAGATGATGCCTGGTTTTCAAATGGCTTCCTGTTTATTTTAGCATCAAAGCAGATCTGTGAGGATAGATAGATGTTAGACAATCTCAGTACTGTACCCACCCATTTTAACCAGGTCTGTTCGGACATCTCAGAGCCCAGTGTATGGGGGTGTGCGATTGTCCGTTAAGTGTGCAAATCCTCTTTTTTATTTCAGCAGCATTAAATATCGCAATCTAAAGCCTTAACTGGTACTTCAAATATCAGTTCTAGCAACCTTTATTCAGCTAAGTATGATGTCATTACTTTCACTACAGTATAATCACTTTCTGACTGTTCTGATCACTATGGAGACACGCACTGCAGTTTGGGCTTGTTGATGCTGTTGATTACATAGCTGTAGCAGGAGTAACCCCCCCCCCACACACACACACAACAAGAGTTCACACAGAGCTCGTCACGTCCAGTAGCTGAGCACCTCACTCAAAATCATTGCACTGTGGAGCCACAGATGTAGTTGAAGGGAAAAAAAATAAACATTTGAACAAAAAGGAAGTGAAATTAGAGAATAGTCCAAATGCTGGCTCCTGTCTAATGAATTTGTATATAATGAGTAGAGTCCCTGAGTTGAATGACTTGTCACATTTTAGTGGATGTTGAAGGTTTGTACTTTTACTGTAGTGGACAACACTGTGTACTTGTCTCGTCATGAACTCACCAAGAATGTGTGGTTTACAATGTAAAGATTATGTCCAAGAAGCTATTTTGTTCTTAAGCGTTATGCATTTAAGGCAGTTCAGTATCGTAAGTGGGGTAACTTTGTAAACATGTTTTTGTTCCTTTACTTTAATGGGTCCATATTAGGCTATTTTTCGATCTATGTTGTTTGCTCACAAAAAAAAAACATGCCTGGAGTTGTTTTTGTTTCATTCACACATAGTATTTTAAACAGGGCTCTCAAGTTTTGAGCGGGGTCGTGCGTGAGACTGCGTAATTTTCGAGGGGGGGGGTGCAAGTGAACAATTTTTCCCGTCGTGCTCTGAGTGCCTTTAAACAAACCATTCTATTATTTTTACATACGTGAAAGGAACTTTAATGAGGAACTTTAATAAATGTGTCAATTTAAACGGGAAATATCCGTTATTGGCTACAGCTGTAGGCCAAATATCGGATACCTATTGATTACAAAAATTCATCTACATAGAATACCAAGACTAAGCCAGGACTAGACCAAGACTAAACCAGGACTAGACCAAGACTAAACCAGGACTAGACCAAGACTAAACCAGGACTAGACCAAACAAAGACTAAACCAGGACTAGACCAAGACTAAACCAGGACTAAACAAGGAGTAAACCAGGACTAGATCAGGACCAAACCAGGACCGGTTCAGGGAGTGACTCACCTGTTCGGAGCTGCAGGTCACTCCGTGTGTCCGCAGCACAGCCGGTACAGTACACCGGGCTCCGAGCGCCTTTCCCGGCTCACCGCGGCCTGAGGGTCCGCTGACAGACCGGGGGGAGGAGGAGACACAGGGACACCCGCTAACTGAGATTTTTTTCCGGGGAGCGGGGTGAGGAGGGGGGGGTTTCGCTGAAAACGCGCGGTGCCTGCATAAACTGAGCCACACAGACCGATTTTCTGGGCACCAAAACAAAACAAACAAAAAAATCAGCGTGAGAAATGCCATGTGTGTCGAATTGCGTGTGTCACACTCTCAATGCGTGAGACTTGAGAGCCCTGATTTTAAACATTTAGGAAAGAGTTCTTTCACCTTGTTATGTCATGTGATAATACAGGAAGTGCTCCAGTGTGTTTTTTCCACTCCATACACCTTTGCTAGAATCATTTGGATGATTTCAGCCCTGGAATTGCCAATCTCCACTGAACTAGAGGTAAAAAGCTGTTTACTTAAACAACCACTACATGACATCACAAGGTGTGGCAGAGCATTTGGAGGTGTAGACAGACTAATAAAGGATTACTCAAACATATGTGAATGAGACAAAACACAATTCCAAGTATGTTTTTGTTGAGGTAACATCACGATGTGACTTAAAGCTCACAAGAATCCATTTTGTGTAATATAGGACCTTTAAAAGTAGCAGGACTGTGTAGAGGATCTGCAGATCTCGCCTTTTGCTTTAAAGATCGCCAAGCAGAAAAATGATTTTCCAGCTTGCTTCATGAGGAAAAAATGCAAAGGTCCAGATTCCTCCTCATGTTCATGTTGGTTTTATTTTCCAGGACAATGTTCCACTGAAAAGTTTTGTTTTGCTCTTTTGCTGTTAGAGAAGTCAGTGCCTTCCCTGCCTGCAGCTGGGCTTTTTTGGAGAAGTGACTTAACTGTCTATGCAAGCTCTTTTCTACCAGCTAACCAGCCTGCATCACTTTGAACTCTCATGTAGCTTGTTTGTGTACATAGTGTTATTTAGCACCTTTTTGATTGTGGGATAATTGCTTGTGTTGAATTCTAAAACATGTTTGTAGACTGATAAGTTCCATTTAGTTTCACTGAATCTATTTTTCTACTGTCACCTCGAGGGGTGCGTAACAGTGGTCAACTCGGCATCATGAAATAAACTGGTTTGATATAACGTAATCCTTGTGGCTTTTCAGCGTCGTCTTTACACACAGTTTTTTGGTATGTTTTTAATGGTTTCACAGTATTGTACATTGCACAGAAAATCAAAATTGCCTACAGGGTGAATTAACCCTCAGAGGTTCCTTTTATTCACATTCAGGACCCTAAGGACATAAATGTGCACTCACAAAAACAGCTGTAAAATCATAAATATTATTCACTTTTTTCAGCTAAATCCAAATATCTATCTCCGCTCTAATCAGAAATATAAACGTCTTTAGAGTCCTAAGTGTGACACAAAATTGTTCCAAGTGTTCCAATGCAGTGGCATTTTTTTTTTTTTTTGGAACTTACAACTTTCCAAACTTTGGTGTCTTGAGCATTAATCGAATTGAAATGGTGAACAGATGAAGCAAAAAATGCTGAATTGACAAAAAAAACATCCATAGAGGGAGCCTGAGGGTTAAGGCATTATGTTAAGGCCTTCATAATAAAAAGCTGTACTTGACAATGCTACAGTTACTGCATTTTACATTCAAATGCTTCAACAAACTCATTGAACATTCAAGGAGCACCACATGAATCCAGCATAGGATGTAGCAGCCTTATTGGTCCTCCTTATTGGTTCGGCGGCGTTTATTCCTCTCCTTCATTTCTTCAAAAGACTGTCGGACTGCCTCTGCTGTGACGTCCTGTAAAGCCAAGCATGGGAAGTTTTTAGGGTTTAGTTGACAGTAAAAACACAAAATAACATTGGACGGCTACACGTTCTCCCACCTTTCCCTCTTCGGCGCACTGCTCCCCCAGTTCAGCCATGCTCATCATTATCTCCTTGATACCTAATTGGGAAAAAAGTTGTATTATTATTCCGTAACAATGGACAATATTAAGTGATTACAGCAGATTCTCTTATGCAACATGTGGCTTGCTTGACTGACTTTGCAGCACAGTTAATTGATACTTTGGGGGGACAGTATGCATGTCCACAGAGGTATGTTCTGCAGTTACCATAGTGACTATGCACAAATTGGCACACATTGCCTGAAAACTCAACGGAAAAATAACCCAAAATGGATTTAAGCTGATCAATACAAGCGTTTAGACAAATCAGCTAATCTGTTGTAGTTACAGCTAAACCAGTTCTTTTGGTCAGATTAACTAACTTTAGTAACAGAGCTGACAGTGCCTCTAGTTAGCTGCAAAGTATTAATATTAGTTAAACTCCAATTAATTATGTACTGTATGAGAACTGTTCTAAAAACAGGGATGAAAGAGTTCCGCTTTTTAGCGGATCTCCGCTTTTTTTTTAGCCGCGTGGTAATTTTTTTTTTTTTTTTTTTTCCAAATACGTTGAAATTTTGGGTGCGTATTATATATGTATAATTGTGTTTAGGGTTGCCAACCGTCCGTTGAAAAATGTAATCGTCCCGTATTCAGAAACAAAAGTACATGTCTCGTATTAAACTTGTACATGTGTGCGGGGCCGCGCGAGCTTGTGTGCTCTTCTGGTGCTGCGGACTCGAGCCCGTGTCTGGTGTCGCGGACCGAGTGAGTGAGCGCAGCTCTTTCGCAACAGCCTGTACCATTGTGTGTACACAGGTTAAACTTTATAAAACATCCTATACCTCATCCTACCTGCCCGTGCCTCACTTAACGCGTCGCTCCTCGCTTTTTCACCTGCGCCTTTTAGCATAAGCTCCACCTCAATGCGCTCTGATTAGACGAAGTGCAAAGCAAAAACGAATCAAATATATACTACTAGGCCTACCTGTTAATAAAATGTGTTTGTTTTTGTACTTTTATGTACAGTTTTACTTTATTGCTAACATATAGCATATAGAAATCCAAATTTCAGAAATTTTAAATTTTCCAGCGGGGGGGGGACTTTCCGCTTTTTTCATGATTGGCCACTTTCATCCCTGTAAAAAGCACGGGATTGGTAGATTAGATCACATTTTAGTCTTCTCACGATTATGGTCGACTATTAGGTCGACTATGTAACTTTTGTAGTGGACGGCCTGCCACCATTTTGTCACCATAGAGCCATTATTGCTTGGAATGTTCCACACTATAGCTTGACACGTCTAGAATTCATTAAATTACAGGTGTTTTTATGACGATCTGATCTGTAAATTGGGCTGGTGAAGTCTCCTGCTTGTCTCCATGGAGAACGATCAGTTAAATGCCAGTGGTGGAGCATCGCAGGCAAAGCAATAACAGCTATTGATAACACTGGTCTACAAGCAAAATGTTTCCAGAACAAAAGTAGTGATTTTTTTTTCTTGGTTTAGGTCACTAATAAAGAAAAAGTAAGTCAGAAGTGCTGATTGGCTATAGTTTCCAAGATATAGTATTGGGACAAAATAGGAAATTTATGCAAAATAAGGTAAAAACAGTAGTTATCAGAAGGTACAGTGTGTCTACAAGCAACAGTTCTATCTGAAAGCCTGTCTGCACATTCCAATACATTCATTTTAATATGTCTAGAGTTTTAACAGCAAATATTTTTTGATTTCACATAAGAGAGATGCCTCGAAATTGTGTGCACCTGATGTCTTAAGATATTTCTTGTTTATTTCTTGATGGATAAAAAGCGCAAGTTAAATATTTTCAAAATATAAATATTTTTAAGCAAAAATGCCTAAATCTATTGTATAAACAGATGTAATTTTGATGTAAAACAATATTAAATATCTTGAATACATTAGCAAACCAGCACAGTTATCAATTGATTTTCAGTTCATCTTATCAATATAAATGAGATTTACCCACTTTTATCTCGGAAGCAGATCAAGTTAAAAAATTTGTAGATCAGTGTAAGGAGACAAGCAGGTGGCAGACCCCAGAAAAGTTACACAGCGCACCTTTAATGCACATGGACAGGAGTCTTTGAAAACATACAAATTCCAATAAGATTTCTCATTTATTTCCAAAATCATGTAGCCCTACAATATCTAAAATAAAAATGAGAACTGCATTAACAAGTCGCAATGAACCGAAGAGTTACGTGTTCCTCATTCCACTCACAGTAGATGAGCTCCAGCTGTTGTGCGCGGCCCATTGAATCGGTATAGGCTAAAAGGGGGTTTTGTCCGAACGGCTTCTCCATGCCTTTGTTCTCGTAGGCCAACATTGTGTCCGACGGGTCCATGAGGAACTGTACCTGCGCAGATACATAGGCCCTCTGCCCCAACACAGAAATCAAACGGTTAATAACAAGTAAAGACACTGCAGGGGCGGGCAATATTGACAACAACAAAGTATTTTTATCATTTGGGGATTATTTGGACAACAACTATCAGGAGGTTTGCAATCTGTCAGAAATGTGCTGAAATCATTTGGGTTGGAGTTCAAGTATCAAAATATCCCATAATTTAGCAGCTTTGCATTATGTAACTTTTCTTTTGTTTCCATAGAGATGATATTGCTTAAGCCTCATGGTTTGAATGCATATTTTTGAGAATAAAGAACAACTTTAATGAAAAATGTCATAATAATGATATATTCCATAGGATATCAGGCAAAGCATTGGGCAAAACAACCCCCCCAACACTAGAAAAGTTACATTGTTCTTTTTTTAATGTCCTAATTTTCCAGAACCACAATTTCAATATTTTAAGTTATTAACAACCGTAGACATTCGTGACCCACAAACACTAAAGTAGGCTACCTGCAACATGATAAAATAGCTTTATGTCTAATGTTTGGTTTTATTTTCAGGACATAGGAAAGTGAATTAATATTGTAAGCCAACAAATAGGAATTTACATTAAAGATCCCATGACATGGTACTTCTTGATGCTTTTATATGGCTCCTTAATGG
The DNA here is from genome assembly GCA_036785185.1 of Paratrypauchen microcephalus. Classification (NCBI taxonomy): domain Eukaryota; kingdom Metazoa; phylum Chordata; class Actinopteri; order Gobiiformes; family Gobiidae; genus Paratrypauchen; species Paratrypauchen microcephalus. The sequence continues at coordinate 3,011,040 of JAVJIX010000085.1, forward strand.
TTCCCCAATACTGTAAATGAATCCTTCTTCAAAATCAACACTTAGTGCATGAGAAAGACACATGTACAGAGTCAGAGTCATAATCTCTCTGTCTGAACAACTCATTCTGGGCCTTGTTGCTTGAGTGCAAATGAGAAGGACACAGATTGGTTAGAGGAGGGGGGGCAAATGCGCCGCTGGTTCCTTGTTTTAGCGTTGCGCTGTGCCTGGCCCCACTTCCGAGTGTGTAAGCGCAAAGGAGGAAAGGACAGCCTTTTCAATAAAAAAAAAAACACATTTTTACAGAAAATAAAATTAAACCACTCCTGTTTCAGAGGTCCAGAGGGTTGGGTAAAGGACTTCCGAGCCTAGAAACACTCGCACGTGCCTCCAGGCAAATAAAAAAACGCATTTCGCATTGCGTAGCTCCTCCGCAGTCCAAACTCTCTGGGCGTGATTTCCAGAGACAGGGGGTGGAGATCCAGACGGTGGTGGAACTGAATTTGTATTTCTTTTTTCGATCTGACGTCAATAAGGTGCCTTGTCCAGAATCGCCCATTTGAGCTGTTTTTTTTTCAAACGCAGAAAAGGATCGCAAATGCTCAGTTTAGACATTACGCAACTTTTAGCCATTGGGGGGGCCTAAACAGGGTAGGGGAGCTCACATTAACGTTCAAAAACCTCAGAAAGTGAAAATTTCATGCCATGGGACCTTTAACGACTGCATTTAAAGGCTGTTGTGCCTTGTTTAAGACTGACGTTTACATTTATCATCTGAGGGGACCCTTGAAATCTATTCGAAATCCAAGGCTGAGAACCACTAGTGTCTGTCACAATATACTTATTGTTAGCTCCATCTGTCATATACTTTATATCTCTTTTTTTTTTTTTTTAGATTAGTATTTATCGTGGGTAATTTTTCTTTCAACTGATATTTTTCTGTACAATTTCAGCTGTAGAGGGTTGGATATATTTTGACTCAGATTTAAAAAAAGTGTTTCATTCTGTAGTTCGTGTTTTTAACCATATTGTAGATTTAGAAAGTTATTGGGTCAGTGGTATAAATTAGTTTTAATATTTTATCATCTATTTTTTTCCGTTTTATCCTCTATTTTTCTTCAACACTACATCATACTTCAAAATGGGTAATTGTGACAGACCTACATGTAATAGACAACGTGTCGCCCACTTCTACTCTAGTGTTTCACAAATGGTCAATCATTTTGAGCACTACCTTGCAGCTGGTACAGGTGCAGAGCTGCGTGCGCCAGTTATAAGGCCAGAACACTGCTCCCTCCCTGGGTCTCTGCGCCACCTGCGCCAGGGCCACCAGGGCTTCTAGCAACTTCAGTCTGCAGCCCACTGACTTAACTGGCTCCTGAACTGTGCTCCCGGACATCTCCTCCTCGCGTTTCCGTTTGCAAGATGAACTCTTATTTTCTGCTACCTAAAAACCAAAAGAAAGGGAAGAGCTTTGAGTTATGACAGTGTGAGTCTGTATATCTGGTGACACACTGGTGATGAGAGGAGGCAGTTTATAGTACGCTGCCCAGTGGAGCCAGGCCAGAGCTGTCCACAGAGCAGGAGAAGCAGTGACGCATGGCTTATTTGTCCTGTAATTACCCTGAGGAGAGGAGTAGGCTGGCCTGAGTGTAACCCACACATTACCCTACAGCTCCATCTAGTGGTAGAAAAAAGGAGTACTATCCAAACTGGTATCTCCACTACATGGCCTGGTGGTGCTACAAAATACAGCCCGGGAAAAAAAAATGAGACCACTGCAATTTATTCTGAAATCAGCATCTCTACATGTATTACAGCCATTCCATTCCAGCGTCTATTGAATTCCAACACAAACACAAAGCTGAGCTACTTCAGTTCTTGCACCAGGAGTGGAATAAACTCACACAATGAGAACAATGTGAAAGACTTGTGGAGAGCATGCCAAGACGCATGAAAGCTGTGATTAAAAATAAGGGTTATTGCACCAAATATTGATTTCTGAACTCTTAAGTGTTAACATTACTAAATTAAAATTAAATTAAAATGAATTTGATCTTGTTGTCTGAAAACATTTTCATTTTCTACAAATAAATGCTCTAAACGATAATATTTTTATTTGGAATTTGGGGGAAATGTTGTCAGTAGTTTATAGACTCAAACAAAAATGTTACTTTTGCCCAAACACATACCTATAAATAGTAAAATCAGAAAAAGTGATAATTTTTTCAGTGGTCTCTTATTTTTTTCCAGAGCTGTACATGTATACTTTGTTCTGGTTGTCATTATTATGTCGTCATTGAAACTTTGCAGTGACATCATGCTGGGGGTGTTGCATGAATGTCTATGGTGAAATTTTCAGCAGTTACCAGTAGCAAACGCAGCCAAAAGTCTGAAAGCTCAAGGAAAAGTACAAAAATTGATTTAAACAACACATTTTCAGGAGCCTGTGATCAAAAAGAGGCACACCCGTTTTTCAACAGCAAAGGTGAGAGTGAAAAACTGTTGACTAATGCCCATGTTTTACGGGCGAGGTATTTGTTTAGCAGCACCTGTTGTAGTTCGAACTTAGATTAGAGAGATTGTGCTAAAACATAGCTCAGATTGAAGTCTAATTTAAGTTTCAATTTTTGGGGGGGAGAAAACAGGAGTACTGTAAGAAAACCTGCAAAGAAAGGTTATAATTAGAGACAATGCAATCACCTAAGGCACCTTTCAAACATTTTACTTTTTATCTGGAAAAAGACATCTCCCTTCGTTAATTACTGTTCTCAAAATTAATTCATATTTTATCCCTTTGAAAACACCACAGAAGCATAACGCCATTCACTGTACCTCTTGTGTTGCATTTGTCTCGCCGGAAGAAGGATTTTCAGTTACACTTTGGCTTGGCTCCGGAGCGTCTATCTTGTCGTCCTCGCCATCCACCTCTTCCTCGCCATCCACCTCTTCCTCGCCATCCACATCGTCCTCGCCATTATGAGGACTGATGTTGACCACAGGAGGCACTGAAAGAAAGGGACATTGGAATTAAACCATCAGTCTACAATTTCCTCTTTTTTTTAAAGTATCAATACATCTCACATTAAAAAGGGACTGCAGTGGTTTAAGGCTAAAAACAAGAGACATTTGAAGCACTATGGGGTGTTAATTTTTAACAGAGAGCATATTTAGATCACCATGTTACCTTTTATTTTTTGTTATATACTGCATTTTCTGCACAAATACAAAAAAATCTGTACAATTTATGAAATACCTATTATAATACTAACATCATTTAGTAATGTCCGACATATAAAAGTGTGCGAAAAGGACATACCGGCGTAGTGTGCGGCATAAGTCCATAAGAAAGGAGCTTTGTTCATGCAACCCTCACAGACCATCTCCTGTAGCTCCTCGGGTTCCGCCACAGTGCAACCTAAATGCTGTTAAAGGCGATACATTTTACATTATATTTACTGGTCTTGTCTCAATACTAAAATTTGATACTATGGAATTGACTCAATACTAAAGTTACGATACCATAATGAAGATAAAACAGCATTTTAGTGATAGAATGTAATTTTCATACACAAAATAATAGCACTTTCTTTATGTTACCATTAGATTTTATACTAGTTCTGATGAAGATCAAAATAACAGTTTCTACTGTTCAATATTTTTCACCACCCTACACTTGACTATCCATCTTCATAGATAAGGTGACACTAAGCCAAATTACAGAGACGATCTGTGGAGAAGACCTCACTTACAGAAAGAATGCATGTTTTTCAAAGTATATCTGAGCAATAAAAATACCCGTCATAGACGCGTTTAGTTTATAATGTTCCACAGTATATAATTAAAGATTAAAAGCTCTAAGGAAACAAGAAGGTGGCGTATCCCCTGCCAGAAAAGTTATCATGTGGGCGCAGTAATGTGCTGCTCACTGCTCCTGATAACAGGATGGGTTAAATGCAGAACTGGAATTTCCCCACTGTGGGACTAATAAAGGCATAGCTTGCTTTCCTTCTTTCTTTCTTTCTATGTATGTGCTCTTATACTTGTTCTGCTACAGCTCAACATCATTCGAAAACTTTTCAGGAAAAATTCACTTCTGTCCCGTGAAAGTGACTTTTTTAGTATCGATACCTGCTCAAATGAGTATCTAGTTTTGATTCTAGTATCAGACTTTGACACTCTAGTCTGTTTGTGTTCCCCAAAGTAATGTGTTTTACTATTGTAACGTCTTGGCCGAGGGGGAACACCTTCTTCACTACAGGGTTTGTAGCATCTTGCTTTGGGTGGTGATTTAAAAATTCTTGCATTCTAGCAGGCTCTGGGCGGGAAAAGTAGTCTACTCTCTCTTCTCTCTCCTCAACAGTTTGGCCGGGATGAAAGTGGCCAATCATGAAAAAAGCAGAAAGTCACGGTGCCCCCCCCCCCCCCCGGAAAATTTTAAATTTCTGAAATTTGGATTTCTAAAACACATTTTATTAACAGGTAGGCCTACTAGTAGTAAATATTGGATTTCTTTTTGCTTTGCACTTCGTCTAATCAGACCGCATTGAGGAGGAGCTTATGCGCGCTAAAAGGCGCAGGTGAAAAAGCGAGGCACGGGCAGGTAGGATGAGGTAAATAGGATTTAGTTTAACCTGTGTACACGCTGTTGCGAAAGAGCTGCGCTCACTCGGTCCGCGGCTCCAGACACGGGCTCGCGCGGCCCGCAGTTTAATACGAGACATGTACTTTTGTTCTGAATATGGGACGCGCACACGCGCACACGCACACGCACACGCACACGCACACGCACACGCACACACATATATACATATATATACACATATACACATATACACATATATATATATACATATACACACATATATATATATATACATATACACATATATATACATATATATATATATATATATATATATATACACAAACAAAATATTTCTCAACGAATTTGCACAGATGTAAAAAATAAAATAAAAAATACCCCGCGGCTGAATAAAAAGCGGAGATCCGCTAAAAAAATGAACTTTGTCATCCCTGGTTTGGCTTGACTAGACAGGAAGAGGGGCAGATTATTACAGTTTATTAAGTGATAAATAGAAAACCTAAAAACCTAAATTAAAAATGTGTGGAGAATCCCTCAGTCGTCCAGGTAGAATCCATGATAAAAGGAGAAATTCAATTTGTCAACTGGACAAAGTTTATTTGGTCGAAAACGTTTCGCAACTCATCCGAGAACTGACAAAGCAACTCGGATGAGTTGCGAAACGTTTTCAACCAAATAAACTTTGTCCAGTTGACAACTTGAATTTCTCCTTTTATCTTCCTAAATTAAAAATAAAAATATTGGGGACTACCTGGAAAAACTGTGGAACTATCTAAACCATCAAAACATTTAGTATGTTTAGGTTATATTTTTAGATCAGATAAATCTCATACTAAGGCAGCACGAGGCAAGGCAAGATGGCTGACCGGAAGTAATGATGCTCTTAAATCGGCCTACTCAATGTATGATGTGTATGGAATTTGTTGTTTATCAAAAAAAAGTCTGACCAATATGGATGCCACCAGTGGAGTCAGTAGTGTGGAAACATTTACATGAGTAAAAGGTTTCTTGTTAACCTAAAGTGTATTCTTAGACTTAGACTTACACAAACTTTATTGATCCACAAGGGAAATTGTTTTGGGTACAGTGACCTTGTTGTAACCATGAACATGGATTCTTGTTAAAGGCAAATTAACGTTTTTTTACAATCTGAGCCTTCTTTCGGCAATAAAACAAGTAGTTTTACTCACCCATAGCATTTTTCTGTCAATTGGAGCAGTATCGCAGAACTTATGTTGAGCCGTTCTGTTCTACTAATGATCCCGTATCTGTTAACATGGGGCTCGTATCATATGCTCGGGGCATTACTTTGCGGTGTCCAAATAACACAAACTTTAGCACTTTTCAAATCATAGAAGCCCGATGTCTTAATGTAAGATTTCGTTTGAAGCAAAAGTGGCCTGTAATCCGAGATTTAGCCATAGTTTCGAGTAGATGAGGACGCCAGTGCGCATGCGCTATCAGCTCCCAGGACCCAAACATGAAACGCAAAGCTGAAAACTATGGATAAATCTTGGATTACAGGCCACTTTTGCTTCAAACGAAATCTTACATTAAGACATCGGGCTTCTATGATTTGAAAAGTGCTAAAGTTTGTGTTATTTGGACACCGCAAAGTAATGCCCCGAATACTCATGCTAACGGATACGCTACAACATAACTTTCTTCAAACAGCTCCAAATGACACGAACGTGATATGGGTGAGTCAAACGACTTGTTTTATTACCGAAAGAAGGCTCAGATTGTAAAATAACGTTACTTTTCCTTTAATATGAATTATGTTCTTAGTAGAGGCAAATAATCACTAGAGCTTATACAACATAGTCCGGGCTAGTACCCCACTGCAGATATTTTGAGCACTCAAACTTTAGAGCTAGCTGACCGGCTACAGGATAGCAACATTCATTATTCATGCCGTTTTTGCGACCACACCCCCAGGCGAAATTCGCCTAGCACTTGGATTTCGCCCTGCGGAAACGAAGCCTTTTTCTCATTGAATCTACACCATTTAAAAACTTTTGTGAAAATTCGCCATTTTCTATCCATGCGGCATGCCTGTCCATCACCTAAAAGTCCCGGTATTATCCTAACACTACTACCTGCTTACCTGCTGTGATACACCTCCTTGGTCACTGTCACTGTCCCTCGGGTGTCCTGTCAACTGTCCCTGGCTGCACCTCCTCTCCCTTGGGTTCCTTGTCCACAGTCTCTGGCAGCTCCTCTCCCTGTCCACCTTCAACCTGCAGAGGCTGTGGAGGCTCCAGCAGCCCCTCCAGAGAATAGATCTGTTATTTTTGAACATTTTTGCAGCGTCTACAGTGAGGCTTTTTAATCTTTTCGCCCGCAAATTCTCCGCACCTTCTTTCTTAGGCTTTTTTGCGCGTTTCACGCTCATTTGCTCAACAGTATGATTATTAAACTGGCGGGGATCAACGCAGAGAAAGGGGTGGGACCGCTCTCATAAGCTTCTATATCCTGATTGGTTTAGTCCACTGTCTATATTGAAGATGGACCAATGGGCCGCCTCCTCTAAATTGTGGGCCGGTGACTGGTCTCTAAGTTAAAAAAAACAAAAAAAACAAAAACAGCACCGGTACTGGCCCCTGAGGACTGTTGGCCCACCGGGAAAATGCCCGGTATGCCAGATGGCCAATCCAGGCCTGCTGGTGACCAAAGTAAAAACTGTGATACTGATATGCTTATGTATTTCCTGCCAAATTGCAAAATGAAACAAACTCAACTTTTAAATGTCCTTACCCCAGAGTGATACCAATCCTCACAGATGACGCACTGAATCATCTCGTCATTAACCTGTAGTAAAAAACAAGGAAGTTAGAATTGGCATTTTAATTATCATCTATCAAAACCAGTGGATCAGGAAACATACCTGGCCATCTGGGTCTGGGTACAGTCTGTCACACGTGCAATAACTGCCTAGGTAGTTGTGATTGTATTGATTTTTCATATTCTCTGCATCTTTGCTCTGTTGGTTAAAAACAACAACTACATTAAAGGTCCAATATTATCCAAAGCTTATTATGCGAGTATGTTGTTACTTCATCAAAAATATCCTTGGGGTTGTGTTGCGTTTCAATTACACACGTTTGAGTAACACTGCACTATAAGGCTCTACACCTTCTAACCTCAAAATGCTCTGTTCCACCTTGTGATGTCATGTAGAGGTAGTTTTCAAGCTAACAGCTACCTTTTATCTTTTGTTCAGTAGAGATGTGAAGTTCTAAGACTGAAATTATCCAAATGATTCTATAGAAGGTGTATGGATCCTAAATAGAGAAGCACCAATACCGAATATTGGTGCCGATCCAGCAAAAAAAATGCAGTATTAGGTATCAGTTCAGTCAGGCCCAGGATGTCTCATGGTTTGAGCTTTAATTCATACAAAGGTGTTCAGTTGTTACTTGCAAGATACATAACAGCTACATAACACAATCAGATACATTTTGTAATAAGTTAACTGTATTTTTTATTTTTTTTTTTAATGCCATTTTCAATCCCTACACTGGTATCGGTTAATATCGGACATCGGCAGATACTTAATGCAGGGGTGTCAAACATGCGGCCAGATCCAGCCCTCCAAGACCTTTAATCTGGCCCTCGGCTGATTTTCTATTAAAATATTTTAATTATATTTAAAATTTCTATTAAAATATTGGTAATTTTCTCTTCCCAAACGCTCTTAAAGTACTATCGTTTTGACTGTTGAACGAGACACTCTCATCAGCAAAATGTCAAAAATGAGAAAAGTGGACACCAAGTGCAGCAAATATTTGGACTTATTGCTATTTTTGGAGCATTTATGTCATGAGTTTTCTGATCCGGCCCCTTTGGGATCAAAGTAGGTTGTATACGGCCCCCAGACCAAAATGAGTTTGACACCCCTGACTTAAAGTCATTGTATCGATATCGGTATCAGAACTGAAAAACCCGGATCGGTGCATCCCTAATTCTAAAAAAGCAGTGGAGCAGTTCCTGTATTACCACATGACATCACAAGGAGGAAGGTGGAGTGTTTTCTGTTTACATGTGTGAAACAAACAAAACAACTCCAGGTATAATGAGAAAACAGCATTATCAGATCAACAGATCAGAAAATGACAATACATGTTTAATTTAACAGAATGAGGAACGTCAAAACAAAACTCACCGGAATCAAGTGGCACTTAAATTCCCCAAATTTGCTATTCCCACAATCGCAGCGAAAGTTCCTGTTTGCAAACATAAAGTAAACATCTCATACATAACAACACACGCCCTTTACATTTTCAGTTTAGCCGCAGGGTCAGCTCACCTCTTAGTGAACAATTCAACTACATCGTGGTCATCGTGGCACTTGTTGGCACAGGCCAGGCAAACCCCAGCAGGCTTATCGGGATTAGAAGTGCAAGTCAAACATGCAAACACCGCCTGCCGCTTCACGTAGCCCTGCAAAAACGGCAAGATACACGGGCCTTGTTATCTGGGACATCTATCCTCCCATTGATCATCACTGTGTTTTATTGTATTAGAATGAATCAGTGAAAACATGCATAGTAGGGATGTAACGATATCCAAATCTCTCGGTACAATATTTTCACGATATGCATCTCACTGCACGATACTTACGGTAATATTTTGTAGAAACTAACAGAATTGCGAATATGTTACTTTTTCCTCTTAAAATGCCTTTGATTCTGTCGTAATCCAAATAATTAAGATTTCAAAGTGCTAAATAAGTTATTTTTTCATGTAGTCTACACTGAAACAGAGCAAAGGATCATGGTCTGTGTCATTCCCTCTGTTTTTTAGCTCATGCTGCACCCCAACAATGAATGGGCTATTCACACTTACATCACAAAACCCGAAGACATTTGGAAACATGAGGATGACGACTTCCTTTGGGCTCTGTTGGCATTAGTAACTCTGACAAAATCTGAAGAAAAAAACTGAGAAAATGTCCAAGTTTTCTTCATCTAGACGTCATTGTATCCTTTCTTTTTTCCTTTTATGAATACCCTCTTAAGTTGTTTATTATAATTTGTCTTAATAAAAAATCTTAATAAAAAATCTCTCTCTATATATGTCATTGTAGCATTCCGTTATGTTCGGCAAATCAACAGTTACATCCAGCTGTCCATAAGTGACACTGAAGACGCGATTAGAGTCACGTCTCACATGGAAAGCTTTGGCAGCTTTTGTGAAGAATGAATCCATGGTTTTTATCACATGCCCAGTACATAGACTGTATATATAAATATTCTTTATACAGTCTACGGTCCAGTATTGGTAACTACACCGGCGGTTGTTATCCCCATGTTTCCAAACGTCTTCCAGTATAATTCAGACCCCCCAGGATTTCGCGGGCATTTTTTGTGATTGTTGCGGGCTAAAATGCCTGAATTTGCGGGAGCTTTTCCAAAAAGTTGCGATGAAAGTTGCGGTGCTTTTAAGATTTTTGTTGCGATTTTGTTGCGGGAGGAAGTGAAAGTAGTAGAAAATAGTTGCGATTTTCGCTTTTTGAAATTAAAATTGAATAATATTTTGAATACTGAGTTATTACTGACAAAAAGACACAGAGATCACAGATATGGTCCTAAAACAACCTTACCAATATCGAAAATAAATTACTACTAGGAGGAGAACTGTTTCGCCCGGTCTTTTGCTGTTATTTTAGTGGGCAAATGGCGCTGCAGACATGTTTCTTTGCCATTAGAAGCCGTGTCCCAATTCCCAGAGCGCGCGGCTCGGAGCGTGGCCCGAAGGGCATGTGCGTCACACATTTCGACAGTACACCGGCGCAACGACTGCTGTCCCACTTCTTTTTTGTCCCATGCGCAGTTAACACGTGGTCCGAAGACCGCAGTTGTTAAGCGGTCCGCGGACTGCACTCAGGGCTGAGCAAGTGTGCACCTCCTTGACTGCAGTCTGAGCCCCCTTCGGGCTGCGCTCCGAGCTGTGCGCTCTGGGAACTGGGACACAGCCCCAGTTTCGTTTTGTCACACGGAAGTAAAGCAGAATGTTGCGGCTTCCAAACTCAAACCTTTTAGCCGCCGAGAATATGAGGTTGGGTCCTATGGCTCGCAGATTTGTGACGCGCAAAGAGGAGGCTATGGTGACAGATACGCTGAGATCCAGATATGCGTTTTGTGCATTTATTACAAAAAGAGCGCACACAGCTATGACAGCGCAGCAGGATGAAATGGAACTCATGAAAACCAGCAGGATGAACAGATTAACGTGAAAGATGCGGTCAACAAAAAATACGGCTACACCCCAACCCTGACTCTCTCCTCTGTGTGACAGGTGAGCGCGCGCTTTTACACGCACACACTTCCGTACGTGCACACACCCACACTCACGTGAACCACCGCCTCTGCCGCACACACACACACACAAACGCACCGTGCACCTCATCTCAGTTATGTCTCCTACACAGAAGGAAGTTGGTCGGCGTTCAATACATCGCCGATGATTGGTCAAAATTAGTAAAAATTGCGGGAAAGTTGCGGTGATTGGTCAAAATTGCAACACCGCCCTGAATTCGCGGGGATTGGCTGAAGTTGCGTTGAAGTTGCAAATCGCAACATCGCGAATTCCTGGAGGGTCTGATAATCTTACTGGAGACTTGTAATTCGATATGCTGTAATGGCCCATGATATTATTGTGAGACTTTTAACGATACGATATCACGATATTTTGGTTATGGTTACATCCCTAATGCGTAGTAGGGCTGTACAAATCGAAAGTGAGTTATTGCAAAGACTGTCATTTAGAAAATAGTCTAAAAGCTCAAGGAAAAATACAAAATGGATTTCAACACATTTTCAGGAGCCTGTGATCGAAATGAGGCACACCTGTGAACTCCTCAACGAAAACACGCAAAGAAAGGCTGTACAATTCATTCCAGTCAAATCAAAACTGAGTACAGTAATGTAATTTAGAAAATAGACCAACATCATTAAGAAAGAAAAAATCTTGTATTACCTGTAAGTTTACACCTCTCTACAAACATGTTCTGAAATTCATGTGGTTCATTGAATAGGTAATCAGCTCATATTTCAGTCTCCTCCCAAATATTAATGCTCTTGGACTTTATTGTGCTCTCAGAATCTTAACTTTGAAAATATTTTTTTGTTTGTTTTTTTATCATCTACAGATATTATCATTATACATAAACATAAAATAATAACAAAATGAAGAAAGGATGGAATAATTTTAGGCTTGCAATAAAATATATTTTGCTTTTGAAAACATTTATTTACAAAGACTTAACTGCAAGTCTCTGATAAGATAAGATAATCCTTTATTTGTCCCACAATGGGGAAATTGCAGTGTCACAACGCAAGTTTCAGAAACAGTAGGAAAATATGAGCATGCATCAAAATTAAGATAAATAATCATAATAATAATAAGTATGTACAATCAACTAAAAAACACAACACTGTAAGGTTAAAAGGCCCAGGAACGCTGCACAATAAACAGCAGTTAAAGTGACTCCAGTTCAGTAATATATAATATCACTACAATAAACCTCCTAAAATGGCACGTTTTGGCAAATCTTCTCCAAAACCTTCAGTTCTTAAAGCTTAGATGCAAGAGTTAACATTGCTGCATCCATTCTCAGTAAAACAGTAAAAACAGCAGTGTATTGATGAGGTGAGACCAAGCTGGTTAAACAATGGTCAGAGGAGCGCGGATGCTACAGGACCCCCTGCACCAGCACTTACCTGTGGATACGAGCACTTTACGGAGTCGCTGCCTGCTAGTACACTTATCGCCTGCTCCAAAAAGGCTTCGTCTTCCATCTCCAACTCCTGCTCGGTTTGGTTTTCGTTATTTTCTGCCATGATCTAATCGGGACGAGCTACAGGCAACAAAAGCTATGCGGAGATCCGAGGAGGGCAGAGGCATTCACAGTAGTAAATAATTCCGGGCGGGAGTTTGGGTGCGCACCACGTGGGGAGGAACTGACGTCAGAGCCCAGGTAGCCAGTCAGAGCCCGCTCCTGGTTTAGGCACAACAAAAGGGCGGTCATTAGCATATTAGCCACATTAGCTCAAAAAGAAAATAATTTGGTTTGCAAGTTTGTCTAAAGGACTAGTTTGAAGATGCATTAAAGGATCTAAGTTTTTAAAGTTTTTTTTTGTTGTTGTTTTTTTTTTACAATCTGATCCTTATTTCGGTAATAAAATAAGTTGTTTTACTCACCCATAGCACTTTGGTGTCATATCCTCCTGGGACCTGAAGAAAAAAAGTGTAAATTATTATTATTATTATTATTTTAATTTTCTATTTGGAGGTAAATTAACACCTTAGCATTTACATTTTGTTCATTTTATTTTTATTCATAATGTTGTAACATGTCCTCTGTAATGGACGTCGGGGACATTTTTCATGTTAAATCCACGTGAAGTTAACAACCTAACTTTAACAACCTAACTTTTTTTTGATGACCAACATCTCTGACAAGCTTCTACAGTCACCTCCCTTTTAATTTCTTATATATATATATATATATATATATATATATATATATATATATATATATATATATATATATATATATATAATGTATTATTTTTTTAAATTTATTTATTTGAGTATGTATTTACATATTTATTTATTATCTATAATTTACTATAATTTATTTATTTATTTATTTATTTATTTTTTTAGATTTTTTTTTTTAAATCATAGTACAGCCACAAACTAGAGTCTCAAAACAATTAAAAGATAGACTGGTTAACTCTATGTCCACTATAAGGACACAAATGAATGGGCTGGGTCTCAGGAAGATTATGGAGCATTTCCGGATATGTTTTAGATTATCGATCTCCATAATGTGAACTCTTGGGGCATATGTTTGCGGTCTCCAAATAACACAAACTTTAGCACTTTTCAAATCATAGAAGCTCGATGTCTTAGTCTACACTTTCGTTTGAGTCAAAAGTGGCCTGTAATCCGAGATTTAGCCATAGATTCGAGTAGATGAGGAGGCCAGTCCGCATGTGCGGAGTCACATCTTATTTCGCTCTCAGCTCTCGGGACCCAAACATGAAACGCAAAGCTGTAAATTATGGATAAATCTCGGATTACAGGCCACTTTTGACACAAACGAAAGTGTAGACTAAGACATTGAGCTTCTATGATTTGAAAAGTACTAAAGTTTGTGTTATTTGGAGACTGCAAATATATGCCCTGAGAATTCACATTACGGATATCGCTAATCTAAAACATCTCCGGAAGTGCTCCATATGACACCAAAGTGCTATGGGTGAGTAAAACAACTTGTTTTATTACCGAAATAAGGCTCAGATTGTAAGAAAACGTTAAGTCTCCTTTAAAACACAACGCCATGAAGCATTTTTACAACTACATTAACATCTTATTTATGGCTACAAACAATTTTTTTTCACCTCATCTCTCAGACCAATGCAATAATCTGTGCAATAACCTATGTGCAATATTTATACCAAACTATGTGCACTACGAAATCCACATGCAACACTTATACTACACTATATTATGTGCAATCTGTGAAATAATCTACTTACATCTTATTTGATCTTTGATCTTTGATTTAATCCTACCTGCACCTTCGTACATTGTACTTTATTACATTTTATAACGTATTTTTTAAATTATATTGTTTACTTTTTCCCCTGCACTTTTGCAACACTTTTTTTACCATGTACTATTATTGCATGTTATTAGTACTTCTGACTATCTTAGCGAGTCAATGATTCTTCTGATCCTAAGCATTTCATTGTATTGTTGATCTTGTGTTGATCCTGCATATGACAAATAAACAATCTTGAATCTTGATCTTGAATTTTGAATCTCTTCTGTTCTGTAGGCCAGGCAGGAAGGCAGTCTTTTTTTCCCCCCAAATCCTGTATACAATGTAATATACAGTATATGATGTAAACAATAACAATGCTCGAGGCTTAAGAGTTCATATGCATAGCGCTCAACATGTGCAATTTCTGCATTATGCGTTATACAAATAAATAGAAATTATCAATACATTTATAATTTATGTGTGAAGGACCAAGATTCAAGATTCAAGATTGTTTATTTGTCATATGCAGAATCAACCCAGGGTCAACAATGCAATGAAATGCTTAGGATCAGTAGAACCGTTGACTCGCTAAGATAGTCAGAAGTACTAATAACATGCAATATTAGTACATGGTAAAAAAAAAAGTGTTGCAAAAGTGCAGGGGAAAAGGTAAACAATATAATAAACAATATAATAAAATACAGTATGTAATAAAATGTAAGAAAAATACAAGGGTACAATGTACAAGGTGCAGGTAGGATTAAATCAAAGATCAAATAAGGTGTAAGTATTTCACAGATTGCACATAATATGGTGTGGTATAGGTGTTGCATGTGGATTTCGTATTGCACATAGTATGGTATAAATATTGCACATAGGTAATTGCACAGATTATTGCACAGGTAACAGTAGTTTACAGTGAGGTAGTGACAAACATGATGCATTCATACAGAGCAGCAGCAGTAAACATAATTATGCATAATGAAAGGTAGTTTAGTGCAGTATTATTGAGAGTTCAGTATTATTTAGAGTATTATCCAGAGTTCAGTAGTCTGACAGCTTGGGGGTAATAGCTGTCTTTGAGTCTTTTTGTGCATGCTGGCAGGCTCCTGTATCGTCTACCAGAGGGTAGCAGACGGAAGAGTCCTTGTGCCGGATGAGTATGGTCCTTAGTGATGCTGCGTCCCTTACGCAGACCCCTGCTGTGGTAAATGTCCTGGATGGAGGTCTTCCACAGGACGGGGACCTTCTCCAGGCTGAGGCTCAGATTGAACATGTAGCAGAGAACCTCACAGAGCTGGTCTGCGCAGGTTCTTAGCAGCCTGGGGCAGATACCGTCAGGTCCTGCGGATTTCCCCTGTCTGAGTCGCCTTAGCTCCCTCCTCACCTCGTCCGGTGTGATGGAGAGGGGGGAGTGGGGGGGGGACTGGGGTGGACTGCAGGGGGTGGTGGTGGGGGGTGGAGGGGGGGCTGGCGTTGGGTTGGGTCCGTGTGAAGGGGGAGGGGGATGTGGCCACTGGCCCGGGGAGGTGTGAAGAGGAGGAGGGAGTCGGCAGAGGGGCAAAGGGGGTGGGGGGCGCATCAAACCTGTTGAAATAACAGTTTAATTCGTCCGCCCAGCGCTGATCACCATCAGCTGTCCCTCTGCCACTCTGTCCAAAACCAGACATGCTCCTCAGTCAAGCAGTGTCCACCAGCACTCTAGCAAAACATATTCAACCAAATAAACTTTGTCCAGTTGACAAACTGAATTTCTCCTTCTCCTTGCTATTTACAATTTATATTTCAAATTCCATACAAACTGCTTTTGTTTTCATGGCTTTTGGATTTGTGCAATACTAGACACAATAGAGTTTATATAGGAGGACAGGAGGGACTGAAATACAACACATTTGGGTTTCTGGCTAGAAAATTTACAGCAAGGGGTATGAAATGAGAATGAGGAGCAAGTTCAACACATTTTTTTTTTTTTTTTTGCGGGAATATCTTTCTCAAAAACACCAAAAAGTATATTTTTTCCATTCAATTGTAGGTTTGTATAAAGCTTTCTATTCACAAACAGAAATACGTCATTCCAAAAGATCTGAGCATATGAGCATTCCCAAAACACATGGGTTATTTTTTCTTCAATGCTGTGACAGAATGAGCATGAGATGGTCTATGTTTAAGCAAAATTAACAGGGTAACATCGATGTAGGATTTTCAGGCAGACCTCACGAGTCTTATAGCAGGAAAGCAGTCCCTCAGGAGCCTGTTGCCATTCATGTGTAAAATGTTTATTGTCATGGAAACTGAAAATAATTCTCAACATTCTGTGAAATGCTGGGAAGACAGGAAAGCTGAAACTGAAGCCCATTCACATATACTTTCCATACATTTACCAGGTATTTGCAGGGAAATCAGTTCTGGCTTTGTTCATACATGATCCTGCTTGGTAAGTCAGGTTACATGTGTGAATGGGACTTAAAATATCAGAGTGCATGACAGGAAAACCAGAATTTTAAAATGCAAGTAAAACCGAGGTGGTGGTTGGTAATAATAAAATGGTAAATCAAGTGCATAATTAATGAAAATTGTTCTGCACTCAGCCCATTCATGATATAACATGTCATATTAAAGGGGGAATAAGGTGAATTATATGAAATACAGAATAACAGAGATATATACAGCTCTGGAAAAAAAAAAAAAAGAGACCACTGCATTTTTTTCTTAAATCAGCATCTCTACATGTATTACAGCCATTCCATTCCAGCGTCTGTTGAATTCCAACACAAACACAAAGCTGAGCTACTTCAGTTCTTGTACCAGGAGTGGAATGAAGTCACCCAAGAACAATGTGAAAGACTTGTGGAGAGCATGCCAAGATGCATGAAAGCTGTGATTCAAAATAAGGGTTATTGCACCAAATATTGATTTCTGAACTCTTCTTAAGTGTAAACATTAGTATTATGTTGTTTTAAAATGAATTTGATCTTGTTTCTTTGCATTGTTTGAGGTCTGAAAACATGTATCTTTTTTGTTATTTTGACCAATTGTCATTTTCTACAAATAAATACTCTATAAACAATAATATTTTATTTGGAATTTGGGGGAAATGTTGTCAGTAGTTTATAGACTCAAACAAAAATGTTCCTTTTGCCCAAACACATACCTATAAGTAGTAAAATCAGAAAAACTGATAATTTTGCAGTGGTGTCTTATTTTTTTCCAGAGCTGTGTATAGATATATAGATATCTGAGTTAGACATTTCTGTAATTTATAGATCTTTTGATGATTTTTATAGTGATATTTCCACACTTGATGAGTTATGATAGGGCTTATAGTATTTCCTGTATGTTGATAGTATTTTGTTGTTTCTTCTATTACGGTTTCGTGGGAGCGTGAGGTGAATGTCAACATCTCATATCCAGTGTACAGATCTCTTTTAAGATTTATGAACCTTTCTCATACTGCGTGAATGGAACAATTTGAACAGAGTGCCTTAGCCTCATATCCAGGCACGCCTCCCACACACTGGTTTCGTTATGTTGATGATAATTTTACAAAAATCAAAATTCAAGATTTGGAACCTTTTACTGCACATATCAATTCTGTAGATCCTAATATCAAATTCACCCGTGAAGATGCCAAGGATAACACATTGGCGTTCTTAGATTGTGCAGTAACGATAGGAGGAGACCGGGGACTCCAAGTAGAAGTCTTCAGGAAGCCCACACACACAGACCAATACCTGCTTTTTGATTCACACCACCCACTGCAGCACAAACTGGGTGTTATTCGGACATTACAACACAGGGCCCAAGTGGTTCCCACAAGCACAGAGGGTAAGGAAAAAGAAGAACAACATGTGCAGGAAGCCCTCTCTGTTTGTGGTTATCCCAAATGGGCTGTTAACAAAACCAAGAGAGACAAGGGCAAGAAACAAGATAATAGAGAATCCGAACCCAGGAGGAAAGGGGTAGCGATTCCGTACCTGGCCGGCGTGTCGGACAAACTACAGAGGATTTTCAGACAATATGAAATCCCAGTTTATTTCAAACCCACAAACACTTTAAGACAAAAACTCGTCCACCCAAAGGACAAAACACCGAGCCACAAACAAAGCAATGTGGTCTACTCCATTCAGTGTAGTGAAGACTGCAGTGAGCGCTATATTGGAGAAACCAAGCAGCCACTTCACAAGAGGATGTACCAACACAGACGGGCGTGCCAGAGTGGACCGTCTTCTGCCGTATATCTTCACCTAGAAGCCACGGGACATTCTTTTGAGGACAGTGAGGTTCAGATCTTAGCCAGGGAAAAGAATTGGTTTGAGAGGGGAGTTAAAGAGGCTATTTTTGTCAAAAAAGAGAATCCTTCTCTGAACAGAAATGGTGGCGTAAGATATAATTTGCATCCCATCTACAATTCCATTATTAAGCCTAGATCAAACAAACAGGGAAACAATGGGGCTAGCCAGGTCAGGGCCAGAGGTGTGAAAAAGCAGGCGTGTAGGGATGAATAGGGATCGTTAAGCTAGACGCCAGAGAAACAAAAGACCGAAACCAATGAGATAGTTCCGGAATGTAGTTAGCTAGGTAGCTCCTCCCTACAGCAAGATATAAGCAAGTGTCTTACCAGTATTCTTATTAGAGCTGACGAAGCCTCTCGGATGAGCGGCGAAACGTTTTCAACCAAACAAACTTGGTCCAGTTGACAAATTGAACTTCTCCTGCTTTCTCATACTATTAACCAAGCACAAACTGAGGAATAAAATGAATTAAATGCAACTAGAGCAACAGTCCTGCAGCACAGAGTCGTCCTAGACCTTTTGACAGCTGCAAATTGTGGAATACGCAAAATAGCAGGACCTGTGTGTTGTACTTATATTCCAGACAATGGTGGCAATGGGGGAACAATTACGACAGCACTAGATGGCCTAAAAAAGCTTCAACAGGTCCAATCACTTAACGAGGGCCAGAGCTGGGATCTGTGGACATGGCTCTCCTCAGGATCCTGGTGGTCAATCTTGCTAAAAGCCCCAACACCAATACTGATCATTCTTGTCATGTTTTGTGTTTTTACTTCTTGTATTTTACCATGCTTGCGGTCCATGGTGACTGTCAGAAAAATCACCTTCTCTGAAAACACCAACGAGCTCAGTGAAGAACCACAGCAAACACGTATTTAAATTTTACTTGCACAAGGGGAGACAGCCTTTCTCCGCTTCTTGCCTCTTTTATCGATTCACAGATGGGTGTACACGAATATGCAAATTTCACATGATAAAACAGCATGACTTCTTTCCCAGAAACTCAACAACCTTGACATTTATTGATGCAGGTTACAATGTACCTTCTTTCTAGCTCCCTTTTCCCAGATCCCATAACCTTGAGATATAATATTCCTATTTAATTTGATCAAAATACATGAAGCAATGATAACACATTTATAATTATTCTAACAGTGACCAAGGCGATAGGCGGAGCGGTACAAAATGTTATGAGTGATGAATACCAAGCATTGTTACACCAAAATGATCATGACCACGGGGTTGAGAATAAAAACTCTTATGTGTAATTTGTAAACGTACCTCTGAGTGTAAATGGTGAAGTTATGAAAATGAAGGTAACACAGAAAACTGAAGAGATGTGTATACTGGATATGAGATTTTGACATTCATCAATGACAAACAGGTAAGAGTAACTGTAAATGTGTTATTGTTGTTTCATGCAACTTAAATTGCAACATTGGGTGTCAAAGGTTATGAGTTTCATGGAAAGGAGTCACATTGTCACATGTTTATCATGTGAAGATTGCATATTTGTGTACACCCATTTATGTATCAATAAGGTGATTTTTCCTGATATTTACTTAAACAAATGACAATGTATGCCTCTTTACTGTTGGCAGGTATCAAACTGGTTAAAAATGGGGACGCCAGGCACATTTCTTATATAAAACTGGGACAAATCAATGGTTTTGGATAAATCCACTGGGCCCTAAACTGGGACTGTCCCGGGGAAATAGGAACGTCTGGTCACCCTTTGCTCACCCCCTGGCTCTCAAAAGGACACTTTGAGGGGAAAAAAAGCAAATCAAATTCAAAATAAGCAGTTTTAGGCATAAATATATGGAGATTTGAAGATTTGCGATTGGTAATTGAGAGACTGAGAACACAGAACAAGAGGATGTATAGCAAAGTGTACATTTATTTCCAGTAAGAAAGGAGGTTTTAAAAATTCACAGTATGTGCAAAAGCTGTGGAAATTGCCATAACAGAATGGAATGCTCTTTAATACAGTTTTCATTCGATGTTTTAATCAGAATTCTAAAGATAGTCATGGCCAGCATTAAAATAGAAATTAATTTTTATAGCACTAAAGGAGTTGAGGAGTGTTCGACAAAATCACTAAAATCCTCATGTGAAACAAATACTCAAGCCAATAAAACTTAAAGTAAACAATGCCCATTTACAACAAACATATCCTTGTAACAGACTGGAGAAATTTCAGAACCATGCATGATCAAAGATAATGGACTTTGCTTATGACCTAACGTACTGAAGGAATAAAGTGCTGCTCAGGATGTTGTACCAAGATGTGGGCTCACTTGTAGAAATGCAGATTATTGGTCCTTAATGGTAAGAACAGGGTCCACCAGCTTGTTATGGACGTGCATCAGACCTTAAAGTAAGAAAAACAGTTAAATAACAGCAATGGAAAACTGAAACATGTCTCTAATTCTGTATATTGTGTATGTGGAGATCTAGATTTTGAAAGAATGTGTAGTACCTTTAAAGTATTTGACGGTTTTAACTCGTAACTCCAGGGTGGCGTCCTCATCACAGACAAAGATGGTGCGGGGGTGCTGCTGGAAAGCCGACACTGTCCACATGTGGTTGACCCCTTCTTCTATGGCTTTATACAGAGCGAAGGCTTTGTGCGCTCCTGTGATCAGAATCATCACCTGAACAGACAACAGTACTAACAATATTAACACTTCAAATAGTAGTACAAGTGAGACGAATACAGTGGTGGATAAAGTAAGTAAAGTCAATTTTGGTACTCAAGGAAAAATACAGATAAAAGGGTAAAAATACATAAAAAAATGAGTAGTCATATGAAGAAATCAACTTAAAAGTACTTAAGTATGCATTTAAGAAGTATTTCAGACAAATTATGAGAACTGTGATGAAAGTTGAATACAAATTTTACAAAAAATGATGATTTTTGGTCAACAGTATCAATACGATTCATTTATTTACATGTTTTTGTTTGCTCATAGCTGAGACTTGAACTCAAAACCTTTAGTCAGGATGTTACCATGAAGGTGCTGAAAGTAACCCTTTTTAAAATAACTTTTTAGTTCAGTAAAAAAAAAGGTAGTGCAGTAGAAAGTAGAGATACCTGCTCCCAAATGTAGTTTTTTTTTATATATATATATATATATATATATATATATATATATATATATATATATATATATATATATATATATATATGAGCAGCACCAAATTCCTGGGGGTGCACATCAGTGAGGACCTCTCCTGGACAGTGAATACTGTATCACTGGCAAAGAGGGCTCAGAAGCGCCTCTATTTCCTCCGCAAACTGAGGAGAGCTGGAGCCCCTCCACCCATTATGACCACCTTCTACCGAGGCACCATTGAGAGCGTCCTGACCAGCTGCATCACTGTGTGGTACGGGAGCTGCACTGAACAGAACAGGAAAGCCCTGCAGCGCATAGTGAATGCAGCTGGGAGGATCGCTGGTGTCTCTCTCCCCTCCCTCCTAGACATTTTTAACACCCGGCTCACCCGCAGAGCGTCCAGCATTGTGGGTGACCCGAGCCACCCCGCACATAGCCTGTTCAGCCTCCTGCCCTCGGGGAGAAGGTACCGGAGTCTCCGGGCCCACTCCACCAGGCTTTCAAACAGCTTCATCCACCAGGCTGTCAGGAGGCTGAACTCACACCCGAACTCCCACCTTACCCATCTCCCACCCCCACCCCCCATATTGGCATAACCTGTATTCCATAAAAGACACATCACTCTAGACACTTTAAAAAACTGCTGCTAAGGACGACTGTTGCACTGTTGCACATTTACATTTACTACTGGATTTTACTCCTGTTGCACTGTTGTTTACTACTGTTATTGCACACTTACATTTACTACTGGAATTTTTAGTACTGTTGTTTACTCCTGTTATTGATTTTTACCCCCGTTGCACTGTTGTTTACTACTGTTATTGCACATTTACTACTGGAATTTTTAGTACTGTTGTTTACTCCTGTTGCACTAGAATTACTACTGTTGCACACTTATTTTTATTTATCTCAACTCCAATGTACATTCTACTGCACATGACCAAGTCACTGCTGTATCTTCCATTGCACATTTTGATGCACACTGCACACTTTGGAAATCTGTATATAGTATAGGTTATTTATTATGTTGCACTGTTTTAAGATTTTAGACCGTAGACTTTAGTTTTAACTTTAGATCTCTGTCTTAGATAGTTTTTGTTGTGTTTTGTCTTCATATTGTATTTTGTACACTGTCTTTTTGCACTACCTGGCCAGAGAGAAACGAAATTTCGATTCACTCTATGTTGAACACGTATGGCAGAATTGACAATAAAGCTGACTTTGAACTTTGAACTTTTGATATAACATACGAGATTTGTACATAATTTGTAATAAATAAGTTTCACAATTCTAACTTCATAATTTTTATTTATTTTAGGCAATACTTTAGCAGTCATTGTAATACTGCTTTTTGGAACTACAGCTTCTCAAACTGCATAACTCACCAGCTCTTAACTCTTTTTTTTGTCCAAGCCAAAGGTAAATTCAGGGAGAAAATCTTACGGGATCATTTTTCTCATGTTTGCACAGTCACCGCCAATTTTCTCATGCAAGATCTTGTGCCACGAGCTCTTGTCCAATCCCTAATTGAGACTACAATAAAAATATGATTTTTGTTTTGTCCTGTTTTGTCCCTTAATATACAAATGGGCTACGTTCACACTGCAGCCTGAAACGACCCAAATCCGATTTTTTTGCCTCTATGCGACCTGTATCTGATCTTCTAATGACAGTGTGAACGACACAGATCCGATTTTTTCAAATGCGATCCAGGCCACTTGGATATGTGGTCCTAAATCCGATACATATCCGATCTTTTGACATGCGACTGCAGTCTGAACGGCCAGGTCGCATTCATCCGACCTGAGTGTGTTTCCTCCAATGAGAGTGGTACAAGTAGGCGTTCACAAATGTGCACAAACGTTCTTCTCGTCATGCGGAAATAGTATATAAACTCGTATCAGTGAAGCGGCGAAGCACGTAGCAATCCCACCCCTCCTGCCTGTGACTCCGCACTCACATGTTCCTTTCTGCACACGTTGCTGCCACTGCCCCGCAAAACGCTGTGGCCAAAAACCTTGTCCTTCTCCGTCTCCTCCTTAAAACAAATAAGCTGTACATGTTTTGGCTCCGGTACGAAAGCAACTTTAGGCTACTTCCGGAAACATTGAGCGCGTTCACTGCGTGTGACGTCATCGTGTCCTCCAAGGCGCATGCGGGACACTTTTGGGGAGTTTAGCGTTCACACTGGAGATCACATACAATGCGCATTTAACTGGAAATGTGAACGGCCTCGCAAAAAAATCGGATTTCACAAAAAAAATCGGAATTGAGCATTAAGCCATGCAGTGTGAACGTAGCCCAAGTGGCCTGGATCGCATTTGAAAAAATCAGATCTGTGTCGTTCACACTGTCATTAGAACAGTGCTTCTCAAATAGTGGGGCGGGCCCCCCTGGGGGGGCGTGGCGTGGTGCCAGGGGGGGCGCGTATGACCCTGGGAAACATGTTTTTTTGCTGTACTGTACTAGAACTAAGTGTAATTGCACATCAACAACAGTAGTTGGCAGTGGCGTTCTCACATGCGATTTACGCACAGTCTCACCATTAACAAAACATCCTCTGTCACAGAAAAAACATGTATATTCCACTGAGTCGTGTCCTTTAGTCCGACAGAAGCTGACGCATCAGTGGCACAAGGAGAGAGCGTTTTTTTTTCAGTGCTTTTAGCTTATGCAAATGAGGTGGTTTTAAGTTTCATTTCTGTAAAACGTAAACAAATGTGCGCAAAGCATTAAAAACACATTAATATTTGAGTCCTCAGTGCAGTCTTTGGTGTAAGTTTCTTTCTTTTTTTTGTTTATAATGTTAATAAAAGGATACAATGGTGTTCTCATAACAATTTTCTAGACAAATAATACTATTTATAGTCGCGCGCAGGAAGGGGGTCTTAGTCTATTCTGTTTTCTATGTTAATCTCAATATTTTATACCATTCATGCAGTTCCAGGAAACCACTATGTATCCTATTGCATGTATGGAAATCAGTACACAGTGGTACTTCACCTTACGAAATTAATTCGTTCCAGAAGTAGTTTCGTAACGTGAATTTTTCGTAAGTTGAACAAGTTGAAGTGTAAAATTTTTTTATAGTGTAACACTGTGTCCTGCGTAGAGACAGGACTAAACGTGGACTATGCCAGTCTAGACCGAGGTCTAAACCTGGACTAAACCAGGACTGGACCAGGACTAAACCTGGACTAAACCAGGTGGATTAAACCACCGCGTGCGGGTCTATTTCCTGGTTTCGTTTCGAGTCACGGCTGAGGCGAGCAGCGAGGACTCCCCTCGAGACCGCACGCAGTCTGAGCGCACGAATGAACGCATGCAAGAGCCGCGGTGGTTTAATCCTGGTTTAGACCTGGTTCAGACCTAGTTTAGACCTGGTTTAGACGTGGCACGGTTTGAGCATGGGTCTCGTGCTCGCGCCCCGCGCCGGGTCATGCTGCGCTATCACACACACACCGCCCTCCCCCTTCCCCCCACGCTTCACTATTAATACATTTTGTTGAAAATCTATGAAAGTTTGAGTGTTTAAACGAGAGACAAATGTGAGAAAAGTTTAAATCCAGTCTGAGAAAAGCGTATAATGTGTGTGGCTGAGCGTGCATTATTTGAATTTTTGAGATTTCGCATTTCGTAACTTGAATTTTCTTTCGCATCTAGAGACCAAAATTTAACATGAAAGCGTTTCGTAACTTGAAATTTTCGTTTGTTGGGTCTTTCGTAAGGTGAGGTACCACTGTAACTTTGTCTTAAGTTCTTTTTCCATATATGCAAATATTCAGTAACAAAAGACGCACATTATTTGCAGTTTGAGTTTTATCATGTACTCCTTGTACTCACTGTAGCGTGGCAAGTAGAAAGTTTGGTAGTGTCAATCTTATGAAATATACTTTTTTTCATTTTTAATATTATAATGAGGTCATGTTTTTTTTTTTTTCTTTTTCCTACTTGCCTCTTTAGCATCCATGACAGTTCCAACACCCACAGTCAGAGCCATGGTTGGAACTTTAGAGAGGTCATTGCCGAAAAACCGAGCATTTGCGACAATAGTGTCCTTAGCGAGTGTCTTCACTCTAGTTCTGGACACCAGACTGGACCCTGGCTCGTTGAATGCTATGTGACCATCAGGACCAATACCTTTAGGAAGAAAATCAGAACATGACCACGCTGGAAAAAAAGACAATTTGGTATAGAAAATGTGTAGGCCTACATTATGACATTACCTCCAACAAATAGCTCAATACCACCAGCCTCGGCAATCTTCTTCTCAAAAGCTTGACATTCGGTATCTAAATCGTCCACGTTCCCATCCAGAATGTGGGCGTTGGCAGGATCTATGTCAATATGCTTGAAGAAGTTGTTCCACATGTAAGAATGGTAGCTCTCTGGGTGTGCACGAGGTAGACCTGCAGAGAAAATAAGAATATTAACACTGTTTTTTTTTTTAAGATTGCGGCTAAATCCAGTATTCCTCATTATTTTTATTATAGTATTATTATTACAAAAGGAAAATCTATATATACTGAACTTCAACAAAGGATTATTCTGCTATGTTTTTTAACAGAAGTCTTGGAGTGACGATGCCATCAGTGCCCTCCAAGAGGACCACGGACTGGAATGTGCTCTGCTCCCCCCATGGGGAAAACATTGACAGCATGACGGACTGTATCACAGATTACATTAACTTCTGCGAGGATACGGCAGTCCCCACACGCACTGTTCGCTGTTACCCCAACAACAAGCTCTGGATCACCAGCAAGCTGAAGACTCTACTCAATAAGAAGCGGCCCTTCAACTCTGGTGATAAGGACGAGTTGAGGAGGGTGCAGCAACAGCTAAAAGTCCAACTGAGGCGGGGTCATGAGGCTTATGGGAGGGAGTTGGAGGCTAAACTCAAACAAAATAGCACTAGAGAGGTCTGGAGGGAGATGAAAGCTATTTCTGGTCTCTCCAGACCCAAACAGGTCAAACATACTAAATTTACATTTTAATCGCTTTTCCTCAATTGGCACCTCCAACTCCACACCTCTATATAGACCAGTCAACAGCCCATCACCTCTGTTCCCACGCCTGCCCCCACCCCCACGGAGGAACCCAGCTCTATCTCTCCACCGGGGCAGGTGAGAAGGCAGCTGGAAAAATGCGCCAGAACAAGTCTCCAGGACCTGACCAAATCAACCCCCATGTGCTAAGAAGATAAGATAAGACTTTATTGATCTCACACAGGAACTAAGAACTTGTGCAGCACAGCTCACTGGGGTCCTGCACTTTCTATTCGCACTGAGTCTGAAGCTTGAAAGGGTACCAGTGCTTTGGAAAACCTCCTGCATTGTGCCAGTGCCCAAGAAGTCTATCCCATCTGGACTCAATGACTTCAGACCAGTTGCGCTGACATCTCATGTCATGAAAGTGGTTGAGATACTTGTTCTGGCTCAGCTCAGACCCCTGGTGGCACCATCCCTGGACCCTCTCCAATTTGCATATCAGCTCCACATGACTGCGTGCACATGGAAAAGTCCAAACCGATTGCAAACTGCATGTGCACAGGGATTGGATTGGGATTGGTTTCCCCAATCCTCCAGGAACCCCTGGCCTAGGCTGATAGCAAACCACTTGGCGTTGTCATGTGCACGATTTCGGATCGGATTAGCATACTGCGCATGGGCGCGCCAGGAATTTCAAAATTTCACCCGGAAGTTGTAGGAGTGGTAGGGGGTGCCTACGGCGTCATAAGTAGCGCTTGTTGTTGCCGGACTTTCAGACGAAAGCATGGCTGTGAAGAAAGCTACAAGCTCGCACTACTGGACCGAGGCAGGGTTTGCTCTGACCCCGGAGCAAATCAAAACCAAGTGGAAAAACGCCAGGGCGGCGTATGCCACGGCAAGAAAGAACAACGGGAGAGCGGTCAAGACCGTACAACTTGCCCGCATTACGACAGCATTCTTCACGGAACCAACAAGTCCCATCTTCCACCATTTCGGGACTATGAACATAACGTAGAATCGAAACACATTGTTTGCTCAAAGCCCGATAAAGGAATAACAGTATGCGGTAACTTTCGTCTTTTCTGGAATTATTCAATGTTCCTGTTGTTACCAGCACCTGGAAGCTGTGCCTGGAGTTTTGAACTTTTGAAATAACACCCAAGGTACTTTTACAAACATTTTGAGTTATCTATTGTGACCTCATAGTATCAGAAGAGAGTGTGTGTTTTTTTTTTTTTACTGTTGTATAACTTAAAGGGACAGTGTGTAAGATTTTTACCTGTTAATTACTGAAATTGAAGATACCCATTCAAAAATACATTGTTTTCCAAGCCTTTTCACTTCCATCATGAAATCAAAGTATTCTTTTGGACTTAGATATAGTCACATAAAAGGGGGATCTTCCCCATATAGAGGCAGCCATTTTGAATACGAGAGCCGCAGAAGGACATTTGGGCTCATCCTTCGCCTCGGCTCCTGCTAACAGCTGCACAGCCGCGCTGTATATGGCTCCCCCCTTCCCCCCTCCCCTTCCCCTTCTCTCCTTCGGTCCTCTGCTCCCATATGCAGCCAGGAGCGAAGGAAGGAGAGGGGAAGGGGAGGGGGGAGGGGGAGCATGCTGCCGGATCACACTCGTAATGGATATAACACGTATTTTGGACTAAATTGTTTTACTGGATTTTATTCGCTGGATCCTTATGGACAGATTGAGACCAAGTTTATGATGAAATACAGAGTTTGACCTGTGCAAAGCCTTCAAAGGTAAGCTAAGTAAGCTAAGTTTTGTGCTTTTCTGTATAAAAGCCCCATGTGCTCGGGGAGTGATTGTTTTGCAGGGAAATGAATTGCATAGTCAAAAAGAGGAGACTGTAAGGTTTCATTTGATGTGTAGATTGTCATGAATCATGATCGGGATTGTGTGTTTTCATGCGAAAAGAAAAAAAAAAAGTGAACGGGGGACCGCGGTTTATGTATACAGCGGTGCGCGGTTCGTGCGCGGGCACGCGCGATGTCGGCGCTACGTCGCGTCCGGGTGACCCTCGAGGTCTGCCATAGCCAAAAGAGGAAGTGGAATAGCTAGTAACCACCTATGCGCCACGAATCCTACACACTGTCCCTTTAAATATTAAAAACGTAAATATTAAAATCAGTGTCGAAATTTACTTAAGTTGTTCACTCAGACAGGACAAAACAGAGAGTGGAAGAGACAACAGAATATAAGCTAAGCATTACAAAGACATACAAAATGAAAGTGTGGTTGTGTAATTTTCCCCAGACCTTACATAAATGAACGATAAACCCATAGCTACAAATTTAATGCCTTTATTTGTGGCACAAAAGATGCAAGCAACAAAAAACAACAAGGCAGAGCATGATTAAAACATGTGCGGTATGGGTCCCAATCCTCGTAGTTTTCGTTGTCCTCGATTGCTTGTAATATCAAACCCCGACGACACAGCTCGTGTCGTATTAAAGAAACCAAAAACGCTGTTTTGTCGTTCATACGAACAACCTAACTCTGCAGAATGCACACCACATATGCCAATGCCGCTCCGTCAAACTCCTCGAAAAGCCAGCGCAGTATACTGCCAGATAGCTGTGTTGTGTTGTGTTTTTATTGAGCAACCATTACCCGGAAGTAGTTGGACTACAGCACCACATAGCGTTGCGGATCAGACCAGGTCGCTGACCTGAATCTCATTGCGCGACATGCATGTGCACTCGGATTGGACCACAGACCACCCGCTGAGTAACGGGAGAAATCCAAACCAATCCTAATCCAATCCTACCATGTGCACGCAGTGCTGAGTGTTCTTTGATTTCTCCAGCGCCTTTAACACAATCCAGCCCTCTCTGATGGGTGAGAAACTGCTCAGGATGTGTGTCAACTCCTCCACTGTCTCCTGGATTACTGACTACCTGTCAGGCAGGCCTCAGTATGTGCGACTGGGGACCACCCTGTCTGACACTGTGGTCAGTAATGTAGGAGCCCCTCAGGGTACAGTCCCGTCTCCATTCCTGTTCACTCTGTACACCTCTGATTTCCAGTACAGCTCAGAGTCCTGCCATTTGCAGAAGTTCTCTGATGACTCTGCAGTGGTTAGGTGTATCAGGGATGGACAGGAGATGGAGTACAGGACACTGATTGCAAATTTTGTGGAGTGGTCCCAGGCAAACCATCTGCTCCTGAACTTAGGGCCCGTTTACACGAGAACGCTTACGGGTAAAAACGACAAAATATTTTATCGGAATTGCCTTTCGTTTACACGGTGACGCCGTTTTTGGGGCCTAAAAATGCAAAAATCTGAAACCACCCTCCAGAGTGGAAAAGTTAAATGCGCTCCGCTGTAGCGTCTCCGTGTAAACTGCCCAAGACGCAAAA
The DNA here is from genome assembly GCA_036785185.1 of Paratrypauchen microcephalus. NCBI lineage: Eukaryota > Metazoa > Chordata > Actinopteri > Gobiiformes > Gobiidae > Paratrypauchen > Paratrypauchen microcephalus. The sequence continues at coordinate 3,040,965 of JAVJIX010000085.1, forward strand.
CTGGTCAGATCTGCTCACGTCGGTACGCGTTTACGTCACATAGATGCGGCATACCTTGATACCACGGATCTTCAAGCTGCGCTAGCAGCTCTAGTCAACATACAAGAGTCATTTCAACAAATGTATAAATCGCACCCATATACGTCTACGGCGTACAAGTCTTTCTCACTCTCACAGCCACATAGATGCCAAGACAAGCGACTTCCGCATGAGGCACTTCAAATGTAAAACCCGATGTGATTTTATATTTTCTAATTCACTGTAATCCTCCTGTAATGTAACTATTTTCAGTACAATATTCAAAAACATGTAAACAAAAGTACAAGTCACTGAAATATTTGGAACGGAACTTAACAACTCATTTAAAACGCAACTAGAACATTTTATTTTGAAGTTTTACCTTTCTCTTTTCCAGTACAGTCATGGTTAGAAATGTAACTTGATGCTGTTGTGATGTTTTTTTTTGTTTTGTTTTTTTTCAGTCAAGCGCCTCCCTTCGCTGGATTTTGCGTCCACTTTTGCATCTTCGTATAAACGCGGATAAAAAATTGAAGACGAGACGCCACTTTTGCGTCTTCTGTTTTGATCATCGCCGTATAAACGTAGCCTTAGACAAGACCAAGGAACAGGTAATTGACTTCAGGAGGATCAGGTCACCTGTGGAGCCTATTAACATTAGGGGTGTGCAAAATAATCGTCATGACAATGCATCGCGATACTTTCGCAATATACTGCATCGATTCTTGATGCCAAAAATCAATTATTATTAATTAGTTATTTATTAATTATTAGGGGTTTTTTTAATATATAAATCCTATGCACTTTTTTCTTTGTGAAAGGGTATTGTTTGTTATGATGGTAGCTACCTCCAAAATGGCAAATGTTTGAACATCATTTTTTGTTTTAGAAAAAATCCTATGCACTTTTTTTGTCATTGGTTTGGTTTATTTGTTTTTGTTATTCAATAAATTCAGTTATGAATTGAGTTGCTCAGAGTTATGTATCAATTGAAGACACTACCCAGATACACAGCCACTGATATTTAAGTTATCCTCTTTTTTTTGGAACATTTTCACTGAAGTATGTCGAATATATTGCAATGCATCGCAATAATTCAAGTATCGTGAGGCATCGTGATAGTATCGCATCGTGGCATATGAATCGTGATTCGAATTGAATCGTGACTTCTTTGCCAATACCCACCCCTAATTAACATCAAGGGTCACGAGGTGGAGATCGTGGACTGCTACAAGTACCTGGGCGTTCATGTGAACAACAGGCTGGACTGGAGGGACAACTGTAATGCTGTGTACAAGAAGGGCATGAGCAGACTCTACTTCCTGAGTAAGTTCAGGTCTTTCAATGTGTGCAGTAAATTACTGGAGATCTTCTACCAGTCTGTGGTTGCCAGCGCCCTGTACTCTGCTGTAGTCTGCTGGAGGAGCAGCACCAGCAAAGAGACATCGGACGGATTGACAAACTGATCTGTAAAGCTGGTCACATGATTGGCTGTGAGCTGGAGACATTTGTCTCAGTGAGGGACAGGAGGACACTGGACAAACTGCTCTCCATCATGGACACTCCTGCTCACCCACTGCACTAGACCATAGAGGGACAGAGGAGCTCATTCTTCAACAGGCTCCTACAGCTCCGCTCTAACAGTGAGAGATACAGGACTACATTCATACCATATTCCATACAACTGTATAACAACTCACCCTTATGTAACAGATAATACTCCCTACAACTTCATACAGCTGGTACTGAACATCATATTTGATACTGTATTTTATATTGACTACTACTTTTCTATTTAAATCTGATTGTACATATACAGTATATTTATTACCATTATCTTATGTATATAATTGTGTCTCATCTGACACAGGTCTATTGCTCTTTGGTTGCTATTCCATCTATTTTTCTTCTTGTTCTTTCACCCTCTGTTTTTATATTGTATATTTTATTTAATGAGTGAGCTACAGTACCCAAAACAATTTCCCTTGTGGATCAATGAAGTTTGTCTAAGTCGTAAGTCTAAGGAGGATTGCATTACAATTACTGTGAGAAGAAACATCACAATTACAGGATTATTCATAATTACTGAAAATGTGACCAAACAACAGTAATCCTAAATTTTGTCTCAATTTGCATAATGTCAAACTGTCTAATAAATTATGATTCCTTATGTAAGTGACCAGTTTTATGAAATTACTTTACCATTTGGATGGTAATGTTAATGTTAAACAGCCAGATAAATTAAATTACTTTTGTTTAAGATCTTAGCATTATATTGGGACCTGAACAGTAATGAATTAACAAAATAATCTTAACTTTCCTAAATACATTCATTAAAATGGTGGTTTAACATGATCTGTAACCCAGCAATATATTTTTGTCAAGTCTGCCATTATGTAAAAAAGCTGATCAATACAAAAAAAGAGAAATCGCCAGAATAAAAAATACTTATACCCCCCAAAAGTAATCCATTAGATGTATTGGATCACTGTATTGATTTATTGAGATACAAAGGTGAAAACAGCCGAGGCATAGCATGCATCGGCTCACAAGTTACTGACTTACCTACATATTCATCCATATTGAAGGTTTTCACATACTTAAATGAAATATCCCCATTTTTGTAGTACTCGATAAGCTTCTGGTAACAGCCAAATGGAGTGCTCCCTACAAATGTGCAATCAGAGAAAGAAGAAAATAAAAGTTCTGTTTACTGAGGATGGATGTGCTGTGACTGACAAACCTGTACAAACCTGTGGGCAATCCTAAAGTGAAGTATTTGTCAGCAGAGGGTTGAAACTGGATGATTCTGTTGCGGATATACTTGGCAGCCCACTCACTAGCCAGATCATAGTCGTCCAATATAACAAGTCTCATGGCTACCTGTACAAAAAAAAAGCTATTTAGTAACTACAATAATAAAGAATAATCCCAACGCAATGGCAGATACAATTAATGGTGCCAAATGATTGTTTTTTTTACAACTATCTAAAACATAAAGCATTACAGTAAAGCTTTCAGGTTAGCGCTGCAGAGTAATAAACAAAGTCTTTCGTGTCCATTAACTTATAGCGTTATATTTTTTTTACATTATTAACTTTGGTATTACGCAGTACTTGCCTAGTTTAGTGCGCGATTGTTGTTGAAAGTTTGGCACTGCACAAACACCGCTGTCATGTGATTTTCGTCTTTTGACTTGCCTTTACGCACGGTGTTACGCGTGCGCCTTTACCGACACTTATTGGACAGGAGGGGAACTGGAGATCGTAAAGAAAATATTGAAGACAGACGCAATGTTTTAATCAACCAGAGATGTTTTTTATTTTATTTCTTTGTAATATATTAACAATGTGCTACTAAATATTCCTCTATAAAATGGTAAATTAATCACCATTACGCAGGAAAGGAACACGATGCGCGCTCCAGAACAGGAGGTGGCGCTAATGCTTAAAAACTGATGATAACTAAACGCAGATTGTAAACAGTGAGCAGAAGAAGACAGTCGACTAGAAAGAAAAGCACGTTTTTTTATTCGGCAGATTTCCTGCAACAAAGTAAGTATAAAAATAATAAAAACCGTGTGCAATAATTCTCTTTTTTGTATTTAAAGCAATTAGGTTAAGTTATGCCATGAACAGCAAGACGTAAACATGATCCATAGCCTATTTATTCACGGGTAGTAATGTCCAAGACTCTATTGTCCAAGTAATGCTATCCCAATAACGTGATTTTTAAATGTTATGAATGAAATTATTGTTTTAATTTACAGATTAGCACATCAGATCACAAAAATAACCTGATCTGGAGAGAGAAGCTGGTTACTCTGCCCTGGTCTGTTTCTCCACGTGTGCAGAAGAGAGTGAGGTAGAGTTTTTTTTAAATAGACTTTTGGGACAGTCAGTCAATCTGGCATTACTTTCTGAGATTCACGCAACTAACGTGAGTCTGTGATGAAAAATAGCCAAATCTGAGAGCTTTGGGCCAGTCCCGAGCCGGTGATTATGTCAGAGAAGCCAGGTGTGTGACGTGTGATTGTGTTTGTGTGATTGTGTAAGACTGTGTGGAAATGTGTGTGTCACAAATGAGCTGTGATGTGAACCTCCTAAACCTGAAGTGCCCTCAAGAAGAGCATTCATGAAGGTTTCTACACTTGAACTGAGCTCAGAATGCATGCCTGACCTTCCCAGAGGTTTAATGTAAAGTCTCTTATTGTGGTGTATTTTTTTCAATTTTTTTCAGGCTTCATCACTGAGCTCTGGCTGCAATCTCGATATACCACAGAGGCAACTCTCCCAAGACTAATCACTCTCTGTATATGTTTTGTGTAAATGGTGAACTTTAATATTGGATCATTGAAAAAACAGACAATAAACACAGTTTCATAATATTTGTGTGACTGAATTTGGACGGTTTTTCATGTTTTGTCACAACACACTGTCAAGGCAGGCAGACGGTTCTAAGCTTTCAATGCAGTACAAGTTTTAAGTTCTTTGTTAACTTGACAGTCACCTAGGTGAATTACTGTAATTCAGCTCTAATTGTGTAACCACGTCACTAGTAGTTGCATTTAAAATCATGAATACTGAATACTATGCAAGTCCCAGTCACACCAATCCATGTCTGTTTTTCTAAACCAACAAACGCACTGCCTCCTCTGATTGGAGCTCAGAATATGCAGATTGTGGTTTGAAACTACTACATTCAACTTCTAACTATTCTAAAAATACTGATCCAAAATGCTAAAATTTGCAATACTCTTTTCACCACTGACGGTGCCCATGGCCAGCCCAGATTTTAGACTGGCCTCTTAACATGAGCATGAGCTTGCCTTCAGATGCATCATATCAAAGTGCAGCTTTCATTCAACTTTAAAACATCTATTGCAAACTTAAATGTCCCATGGCATGAAATTTTCACTTTCTGAGGTTTTTGAACGTTAATGTGAGCTCCCCTACCCATGGTTAAAAGTTGCGACATGTCTAAACTGAGCATTTGCGATCCTTTTCTGCTTTACAAAAAATCAGAGCTCAAACGGGCGATTTTGAACAAGGCACCTTATTGACGTCAGATAGAAAAAAGAAATGCAAATGCAGTTCCACCCCCGTCTGTCTGTACTCAGCGTCTCTGTAAATCACGCCCAGAGAGTTTGGACGGCGAATGTGCTAGGCAATGCGAAATGTGTTTTTTTTTATTTGCCTGGAGGCACGTCCGAGTGTTTCTAGGCTCGAAGTCCTTTATCTGAGCCTCTGGACCTTTGAACAGCAGTGGTTTAATTTTATTTTCTGTGGAAATGTGTTTATTTTTCAATGGAACGCTTCTGATCTCTTCTCCCCGCAAAAACGCGGAAATGGATCAGAGAGCGCACAGCTGAGAGCTGGGCCACGCCCCCACCCTCTACTATATGCCATCCCTTTTCTCCTCATTTGCATTCAAGCAACAACGCCCATAATGGCCTGTTCAGAGAAAAATTACTCTCTCATCTTATCTGTTTCTCATGCACTGAATCTTGATTTTGAAGGATTCATTACAGTTAAGGCGCCATATAAAAGCATCAAGAAGTACCATGTCATGGGATCTTTAAAAATAAGAGCAATTTGAGTGACTATGATGCTGATTTGCACATCTCTGCTTTAATTTACCACCTAAAAGCTGTTCTAAGCTCTGCTAGTGGGAAAAAAATATGTGAATACTAGTCATGTGCTAAACGGTTTGTGAGAGCTATAAACAAGTTAACTTTAAATACCTTTTAACTTAGTCAATTATCTTTGAAATTAGGCTTCCTAGTCATTAAGTAAAAAAAATTAAAAAAAATTGATTTCTTTGATTCCCATTAATTAAAAAAAAGAAAATGATACAGATGTAAGACTGCTCAGACAATTTATTTTACAAACTGCTTAAGATGAGGTAAACAGTTTAGTGTATTTGAACAAAATGTAACATCGGAATTGTTTTGTGCGAATGATGACATGAGGAATAAAAGTCCACGATCAAAGGAGTTTTATAAAGAGGGACGTGGCTTGGGTGGTCCCAGGAACAGCGCGGTCTGAATGCACCAACATGGGGTTTTGGCTCAGAAAAAGTCCATTCTACTCTTTCTTCTTGTAGTCCTCCAGGTGGGCCAGAATCCACCCAGATGGTCCCAGGATGGCCAGGGAGAACAACCCAAGGCCAACGGTGGTTTCCTGGAGATAGAATTAAACACAATTAAAAAAGATGTAACCAAGTGACAAGAAGGGAAGAAAGCAAGGACAGGACAACAACAAAAAATACACATACTGTCTAATATAACGCTAGTAGAATAAAAGGTACGGTAAACAGCAGACAACAGCAGGATTTTATTACTAGTCTTAAGCTTTGATATGGCAGAAAAGCAACCATAACTACGCCATAGACTTTAGCAGAGTTTTCCACACACACTTATCATATACTGTACATATATATGACATTTGAATTGTCACTTACGGCCTATATTTAATAATTTTGACCAATGTAGTCGTCTTTTAAAAGTTTATTATAACACAATGAGCAAAAGAGTCTAAATTTGTAATGTCATTATTGTCCAGCTTCTTTATAGACTATGGGGGGCCACCACAGTCTCCTGTATTAAGACGAAACACTGTATATAAATGGACTATTAAGCACGTTATCACATATTTATCACATATATTTAGCCTATTTATTTACTTAAGTGAATTAATTTTGATTAACCTTAGGGGATAAATCTTGAACAGAGCTACAGCTACTTGACCGTCCATGGGAATGCTACTTTGCTAACAGTGAAGCAGCATATGCAAAACCTGACGGAACACAAGTTTAGTCACATATTATTACACTTTTAGGAATAACCTCTTTAAAATGTCTTTAAAAGTCAGTCTTTGTCAGATGTTTTGACAGAACTCTCAACATGACCTCCTCGCCCAAGGACAGCTAATGCTAACTAGCTGCTAACATTAGCCTCCGAGTTCCGCTGCTGATGTTAAAACAAAAATAGATTTACCACCGCGCCGATCTTCGATAGGGCCGGTCTGGAGCCCAGGTTCGCCGTCTGTGTGCGGACCACCGGGGCCACACGGCTGGTGAGGACCCTCAAAATCCCAGGCATGTTGAGTTTACGTTGGCTCACGATCCGATGCGCTTTGAAGAACGAAGAAATGTGAGATCTAATTTAACATAGCAGCAGAGGAGCGCCACCTCCTGGTGAGAGGCAGATGTGGAAGATAACTTGTTTCTTTTTTTTTTAATTTTATTTTTATTTGGAAAGAACAATCATTTTCACATTACAGATTTCTAAATCAGACATAATCTTTCCTATTTTTAATATATTATGAAAAAGGAGGAAAGAAAAAAAAAAAGGGGGGGGGGGGGGAATAAAAAGGACCCCCTCTAAACTATTTACAGAAACTGGGGAGCTTACTGAACAAAAATACTATCAAAAATTTTGTATTATACAGTGTAAAATAAAATATAATAAGACAAATCTTCACCGGAAGTGGAGAAGTTACACGAAGTCGCCTCTGGTTGGGGTGATATACTTAATCCATTTATTCCAAATACCATAAAATGTGTCTCTTTGAATGTTTATTGAATAAGTTATCTTTTCCATCTTGAAAATGTCAGAAATTATGTCAATCCAGCCATCCAATGTCGGCGTACCTGGGGTTAGCCATTTTTTTGTGATGTTCTTTTTGCTTGCCACCAAAAGGGCTTGTAACAACTTCTTATCACTTCTCCTTTCCAGAAAATTAACCCTACCTAAATACAAAGTTTCGAAATTAAATGGAAAATTTACTCCAAAAACCAATTTTAAACATGCGTGGATCTCACTCCAATACTTTTTTAATTTGGGGCAAGCCCAGAATATGTGGTAATGATTCCCCTCCTCAGAACCGCATTGTCTCCAGCATGCCAACTTGTTGGCTCCCTGAACCGGAGTTTTAAAGTATCTAATAATGTTCTTCCAGCAATGTTCCCTCCAAGATAGGGAGGCAGTCGACGACCACTGGAATGACCAAATGTCCTCCCAATCAACCTCTGTAATTTCTATTGCCGCTTCTTTTTCCCATTTTTGTTTCACATAAAGTGTTTTATTCTTGTCAGTGGTAAATAGAGCGTCGTATAATCTGGATATCATTTTTTGGGTAGAGTGTCTATATGCCAATGTTAGTATTTTAAAAAATGCTTCTTCAGATTGTGTCAAGTTTGATATTTTGCAATTTGAGGTGAAATTATGTCTGATTTGCAAGTATCTATAAAAGTCAGCTGTCTGCAGGTCATATCTATTTTGCATTGCCTGAAAGCTAAGAAAATTTTTCTTTTCTGTGAATGACCAGTAAGTCGTCAACCCCCTCCCCACCCAAGATTTAAAAACACAGTCGCTTCTGTTGGGGGGAAACTCTGAATCAAAAGCACACCATCTGAATAATGTTATAATTTTTTGGATTTGGGTGAGATTTACCACTTTCTGCCAGATCTTTAAAGTCAGATTCATCCAACAGTTGCCCATTTCATTCATTAGTGACCACAGATTCCTATCACATATTATGGCCTGTAAAGGTACGTTTTTTATCATTTTAAACTCCATTTCCTTCCACTTTGCTTTATAATCCTCGTTACACCAATATAGCAGCGGAACCAACTGAGCAGCATAGAAATAGGAAGATAACTTGTTTCATCAGCTTTTTAATTTTAAATATTATTGCATTTTTTTAACTTTATTTTATTTTATTTTATTTAACTTTTTGAATTTTTTAACTCTGAAAAAATATGTTTGAATTATTTTTATTCTGAATATTAGTTGCTGAAATTTTAAGTGTTCATTTGCAAAGTTTTTGAAAATGAACACTTTTGTGGCCATACCTGCTTGTCAAAGCCTGATCCCGTCAGCTCTCAGAAGCTAAGCAATGCAGGGCCTGGTTAGCACTTGGATGGGAGACCACTGGGAATTCCAGGTGCCACAGGGGGGCGCCAGTCACAAAAGCTGTCATTGTGTCCTTAGGCAAGACACTTCACCCACATTGTCTAGCCCAGGGGTGGGCAAACTTTTTGACTCGTGGGCCACAAAGGGTTCTAAAATTTGACAGAAGGGCCGGACCAGGAGCAGGTGGATTTAGTGTTTTGGTAAAAACACTAAAAATAACATGGGATATGTAGAAAATATGTGCTTTATTTCAATTAAAAATTAACAAAAGCATTACAACAAAATGTCCATCTTTCAAGTTCCAAGGTATTTAGCTATTTATTGAAATGACTCTTAAAACACAGAACATTTTATTAATAAAATACAGCTTTTTTTATTACTAAAAGTTACTATTTTAAAGCACTGAAAGTTCTGTTATCCTTTAGGTTCTTTCATTCTTTCGTTGACTGCTTGTTAGCATGTTTTGTGGCAAAGTGACGACTGATATTATATTCTTTAAAAACTGCTACAGTCTCTTGGCATATCAGGCATACAGCAGCTGATAAGTATTCGGTGAAAAAATATTTACTTGTCCACTCCTTATTAAACACTCGACATTCTCTGTCCACTTTTCTTTTCTTAGCTCCGCTCATCTTTACAGGAGGGCTGAGGGGTTAAAGAGTAAAGCACAAATATGGAGCAAAACGCCGCACCTCAACAAAGGTCAATGTATTTAGTGTGTCAGCTATTGGAAAACGCCAGAATTGAAGGGAAATTAAAACATTAAAACATTAACAAGGTTTATTAAAATCATTTCTTGAAGTTCGGCGGGCCGGATTAAAAAGCTTAACGGGCCGCATGTGGCCCCTGGGCCGTAGTTTGCCCATGCCTGGTCTAGAAAGTGCTGTGTGTGAGTGAGTGTTGGAGGTGGTCGGCGGGGCCGATGGCGCAGATTGGCAGCCTCGCTTCCGTCAGTCTACCCAGGGCAGCTGTGGCTACAGAAAGTAGCTTACCACCACCAAGTGTGGAGTGAATGAACAATGAACTGTAAAGCGCTTTGGGTGTCATGAAAGGCTCTATATAAATGCTATGAATTATTATTAAGTATTATTTTAAAATTCATTATAAAAAATAACCTTTTAAATATTCAGAACAAATATTTTCAAGCCCTCAAATTCAACAGTCAAAGTTCAGCGTGTAAAATTCACAGTGAAAAAAATTTGCAGGAACGATCCAAGATGCCAAGGCAGAAGCAATCGATCTAAAGTGATCCGATCTAACTTAGCAACACCAGGAAATGGTGCAGTGAAGCGATCTGATTGGTCAGAATGAACCTCATCAAAACCTCATCTCTTTTGTGTAAAATCCCTCAGTCGTCCAGGTAAAATCCATGGCAAAAGGTCCAGTTAACAAATTGTCCAGTGAACTCAATTTGTTAACTGGGCAAAAGTTTATTTGGTCAAATATGTTTCGCAGCGTTTCAGTTCTCATCACTTTTATTTCTTAAGTGTAAGCCCCGCCCACAAATGAGAATGGCCAATAGGAAACAGCTTCTGTCCTCCTCTCACACAGCGTCGATTGCTTCTGCCTTGGCATCTTGGGTCTTTGCTGCGAAATTTTTCACTGCGAATTTTGCACTCTGAATTTTGACTTTTGAATTTGAGGGCTTGAAAATATTTGTACTGAACATCCTCCATTACAAACAGTCCATATCCACAGCAAGATCCACATACTACTCTAATTTAATCAGTTCACATGACGGAAACTCAAAAACACTATTCTCACTCCTCTCACAGATCACAAAACCCCCGGACTCACTTCCACCTCACCTCTATTCCTCCGAATTCTGCAATAACCTGGCTGCTTTCTTTACCTCCAAAATTCAACTGATCCACCTGCAACTTAACCCCTCTGTTTCAAACCCACCTGTTTCATCTTCTGTATCCCCAACACACCTGCTTTCTTCTTTCACCCTGCCCTCCATCTCCCAAATCTCCACTCTCATTCAGAACTCCAAATCCTCCACCTGTCAACTAGATCCTCTCCCTACAGTCCTCATCAAAACCTCCATCCCTGCACTGTCCCCCCTCATAACTAATATCATTCACTCCTCTCTCATTTCCGGTACTGTTCCCTCCACTCTCAAAACCGCTGCAGTCACTCCAATACTCAAAAAACCCGGTTCTGATCCCTCTGACCTCAATAACTTCCGTCCTATCTCAAACCTACCCTTCATTTCCAAACTTCTTGAGAAAACTGTTGCTGCCCAACTCCACACCCATCTTTCCTCCAATAACATCTACGAACAATTTCAATCTGGCTTCCGTCCCCTCCACAGCACTGAAACTGCCCTTCTGAAAATCACCAATGACCTCCTCCTCTCTGCTGATTCTGGTTCACTCTCCATCCTCCTCCTGCTAGACCTCAGTGCAGCATTTGACACCATTTCACACTCCATCCTCCTTGACAGACTTTCCTCCATCGGCATCTCTGGTACTCCCCTCTCCTGGTTCCACTCCTACCTCTCACACCGCTCCCAGTTTATTCAGGTCAAGTCATTCACCTCACAGCCCTCCCCTGTCACGTCAGGTGTTCCTCAGGGTTCTGTCCTCGGTCCTCTTCTATTTTTAATCTATCTCCTCCCCCTTGGTTCCATCTTTAGAAAACACCACATCCACTTTCACTGCTACGCGGATGACACCCAGCTCTACATCTCCACTAAACCCATCTCCACACTTCCACCCTCCTCTCTGACAAACTGTCTCACTGAAATACAAACCTGGTTCACCTCAAACTTCCTCAAACTTAACGGCAATAAAACAGAACTTCTCCTCATCGGCACCAAATCCACCCTAAGCAAAATAAACCCTTTCTCCATATCCATCGACGGCTCCTCTATCTCCCCCTCCCCTCAGGTAAAGAGTCTGGGTGTCATCCTCGACAGCACACTTTCCTTCACCTCCCATATCAACAACACCACCCGGTCCGCCTACTTCCACCTCAGAAACATCCGCCGCCTCCGTCCCTCACTCACCCCACACACCACCGCCATCCTCATCCATAGCCTGGTCACTTCCCGTATAGACTACTGCAACTCTCTCCTGTTCGGTCTCCCACAAAAATCACTCCATAAACTCCAACTGGTCCAAAACTCAGCCGCCCGCATTATCACACACACACCCTCCCATCACCACATCACACCTGTCCTGCAACAGCTCCACTGGCTCCCCATCACACACCGCATACACTACAAAATCATACTCCTCACCTACAAAGCCATCCACAACCTCGCCCCTCCATACCTGTCGAACCTCATCCACATCTCCACACCTGCCCGCTCCCTCCGCTCCTCCTCCTCCCTGCACCTCACTGTCCCTCCTGCCCGTCTCGTCACTATGGGAAGCAGAGCCTTCAGCCGCTCTGCTCCCCAGCTCTGGAACTCCCTCCCCCATGCTCTCCGCGACACACACTCACTCTCACACTTCAAATCTCAACTCAAAACTCATCTGTTTAGAGAGGCCTTCTCACTCTGACCACTCTGACCATAACTGCACTGTCTTTTAATCTGTATCTGTTTTTAAAATGTATTTCTACACTGTTTTTATTTTGTTTTATCTTGTTTTTATGTACTGTATTATTTAATTAATGTATTTAATTGCTTGATGTACGGCGACCTTGAGAGCCTTGAAAGGCGCCTAACAAATAAAATGTATTATTATTATTATTATTATTATTTAAAAGGTGAAATTTTATTTTGAATGTTAAACAATTTTTTGAAGAAAAAAGTATTCTTAAAATTCAGAATAAAAATAATTCAAACATTGTTTTTCAAAGTTTAAAAATTCAAAGTGAGCAATTCAGCAGTATTTAAAATTCAAAATCTAATGGAACAAATTATCTTCCATACATAGAAAACATACATTTAAAATATCATCAACTGCCATTTAGAATAAAAATAATTCAAACATGTTTTTCAGATGTAAAATAATCTATATTCAAAGCTGATTAAACAAATTCTCTTCCATAGGTTCATACTATTGTCTGGTTTCTACATGGTTTTCTGATGAAACTCAATAGTTACCTTTAAGGAACCTTTAATTTGTTTTTGTTCAGAAATGTTCCTGGCTCACTCCAGTTATTTATCGTAGGTTAGTAGGCCTACAGCTTTTGGTTAGGGGAACTGTTTAAACCTGTGCTTACAGTTGAAAAAAGGTACTGTACTACAATCAGGTTTTGCTCATTCTCAGTACATGGACAGGCCATGCTGCAGCAGAGGCAGGTGCTGGGGTTTAGGCAGTGGCAGTTCTATTCTACTGAAACAGAGAATAAAATAAGTCTAAGTGATTATTTGTTGATGTTGGAAAAAGGTGATTTTAAAGGAGCCTAAAGACAATACTATACTATACTGCACATTTCTCAGATCTGGCTAAGATTTGAAAACTTTCATCAGGTTATTCATCTCTTATTATCTACTTACTAGACCAGAGACTGCTTAATTCTAGTGTAGAGGTAGTTTATTTTAAGATAACTTGTCAAGTAACATGATCTTGTTGCATGGACAGATATTTTCACTACTTTTAAGTCATTTTCCGATAGATTTAAGTGTTTGTATCTTAAATTTGGCCAAGCTTTTTTGAAGCATCAGAGCTAAATTCCACCTGTAGTTCCTGGTGCATGTTTTTAGATTTGATATAATAATAAATACATTGAAACATTCTTAATTATGCAATATCGGATCTCATTGATTGTAGCAGCAGTTCCACGTGAGGGCTAATCCTATGTAGCCCCATGTAGCCTAATGCAAGAGGCAACAAGGGAGCAGTCAGTCAGAGGTATGTAATAATCTGCTTGTACTCTAATGCCTCAGCTTTTCCCCACAATACTTTTAGAAGAAACACCAGCAGCTCTACTCATTTCTATTCAAGAGGTTTTAATTTCTATTATTTTTAAGGGAGACGACTTCTGATTTTGGACTTGAAGAGATGGGGCTGGACTTTGCGCTCAATATTTCTGATGAAGCTGTGCCTTATGGAGGAAAAAGTGCCTTTACCCAACTGGAGCACAACATAGTGGCTGCATATCTCATCACAGCAGGTAACGCCAATATTGGGTGTGTAAATGTTGTCGCTGGTCATTTTTCTAACATAAATAGTCAATTTTAGCACTGTTTATGTAAAATATATGCAAAATATACCTCAAGATTAATCATTTTCTTTGACGTAAAATCAAAAGATATCACTGTATAATGAAAAAATGGTATTTTTTGAGCTTGAGAAGACTCCAGCTCAGAACATTGAACTAGTACGCTCAAGATCTGAACAAATAGTTGTAGATATAGTTCTTTGAAGCCTTTATAATGTAAGGTATAGAACAAAATATTTACATTCATAATCATATAGAGGCAAAACATTCTAGTACATTTAATTACTTATTTTGTTGATGCACCGTATTTATATTTTCTCTTTTTGCAAACTATTCCAGTACTAACTAACTCTTCAGTACTATTAAATGGGTTTATGTTTTTGCTTATTTCCATCGATATTGGGAAAGGATTATTCTGATCATATTTATACTAAACTACCTTTATACAGCAGCTCAAACTGTCTCTGGTTATTTCAAGGTTCAAGATTTCTTTATTAGTCTCCACAAGGGAGAAATTTGACTTGGAGGTGAGGGAAGGTTGCAGTACAGACAGAGAGACATGCAACAAGAGCCCCTTCTCCGTGTCGCCAGCAGAGCAGTGCCATCTTAAAAGAATGGAAAATGCAGATAAGATAACAGAGGAGAAGAAAATGCAATACAATCACTAACAATAGACATACACATAAGCAGTAGTCGAGTTGTAAAATGAAACCAGGGGGGATGGTGAAATTTTTCACCATCCCCCCTGGTTAGAAGGTACTTCGTTAAAATGGAAATGCTTTTATAACAAAAAGTCCATATAATCATTCAATAATTCAATAATACACAGGATATATGTTATCACACACGTACACACACACACACACACACACGCACCTTTGTCCTGGTTTAGTGCTGGTTTAGACCCGGTTTAGATCTGGTTTAGTCTTGGCTTAGTCCTGGTTTAGACCTGGTTTAGACCTGTTTTAGTCCTCGCTTAGTCTTGGTTTGGACCTGGTTTAGTTTTGGTTTAGTCCCGGTTTAGTCCTGGTTTAGTCCTGGTTTAGACCCGGTTTAGATCTGGTTTAGTCTTGGCTTAGTCCTGGTTTGGACCTGGTTTAGTCCTGGTTTAGACCTGGTTTAGTCTTGGTTTAGTCCTAGGGTGACCACCGGCATGAAACAGGAAAGGAGGACACTTGTGTCCAAAAAGGAGGACAAAGGCCCTAAAGTGAGGACGCCTTGTTTTTTTTTTTGTTTGTTCATTTTTTTTATATCTGCAAAGTGCGAGCCGCCCGGGGGTCTCATAAAGATTTGTATAAATAAAAAAAGATATATATAAATATAAATACATTTATAAATATTCAAACACAAAATACAAATACAAAAACACGATATACAAATAATTGATAGAATGTATATAAATACACAGGCATTTGTAAATATATTTTCGAGATTTGTAAATGTATTTTCGAGATGTATAAATATATTTTCGAGATTTGAAAACTTTCTATATGGAATCTGCATTTGTGGATCCATTTTTTGTTTTCGTGTCGATTACGTAATTGTGAGACAGTCCTACCGCAAACCACGATTCGCAAATAAATGTCACCGGATTTGAATACAAATAGCCTTCACTGCACATCCAGCAGATGGCAGTGTTGAGCAGCTTGTGTACCTGGTCAGGTGGTGAGGGCTGGTGCTCAGAGGTGTTTTGCGTAGTCAGTCAGTTCGGCACTGTTAGCGGTGGCCTGAGTTTTACCCAAAATGATATCCAGGTCACTTTCCACTCGACTTTCCACTCGAGCGAGGGCCCACTGTAGTCTCATTTACTAAAGAGCAACTATGATAAAAGTAGAAATTCACTCATTCACGCATCTAAAGAGCAACTACCGACAAGCTGTTCAACACTGCCATCTGTTGGATGTCCAGTGAAGGCTATTTGTATTCAAATCCGGTGACATTTATTTGCGAATCGTGTGTTTGCGCTAGAACTGTCTCACAATTACGTCATCGACACGAAAACAAAAAATGGATCCACAAATGCAGACTCCAATACATTTGTTTTCAAATCTCGAAAATATATTTACAAATCTCGAAAATATATTTACAAATGCCTGTGTATTTATATACATTCTATCAATTATTTGTATGTCGCGTTTTTGTATTTGTATTTTGTGTTTGAATATTTATAAATGTATTTATATTTATATATTTTTTTATTTATTTATACAAATCGTGGTTTGCGCTAGGATTGTCTCACAATTACGTCATCGACACGAAATCAAAAAATTGATCCACAAATGCAGACTCCACATAGAAAGTCAACTACATTTGTTTTCAAATCTCGAAAATATATTTATAAATCTTGAAAATATATTTACAAATCTCGAAAATATATTTACAAATGCCTGTGTATTTATATACATTCTATCATTTATTTGTATGTCGCGTTTTTGTATTTGTATTTTGTGTTTGAATATTTATAAATGTATTTATATTTATATATATCTTTTTTATTTATACAAATCTTTATGAGACAAAATTATCTCCATGGGGGGGGGCGGGGGGAGGGGCATTTCGGATGTCGCGCACAGGGATCCAAGGAGCGCTCAGGGAGTTAGTGTGTTTGCTCAGACACATTAAAAATTAGGGGGAACATTGGCCATGTCCCAATTCCAAGTATTACTAGTCGCAATAGAATAATATTTGTGTCTTTAGGGAACAAGGGGCAGACCACCCGGCTCATTGAGCTGAGGCGGGACCTGTTCCATTTCACAGACGCCCATGTGATCCCCGGACTGTACTCAGGGCTCAGAGAGTATGCACCGCCTCGACTGCAGACAGAAACCACACTCAGAACCGTGCACTCGCTGAATTGGGAAACGGCGAACATCGCAGAGTAGCAAGTGTAAATAATGGGTGGGGATTTATGACGATTTATGCAATGGTGGCCGACGAGGGTCCGAAAGGAGGACAAAATGTAAAAAAGGAGGACACGTGACAGACGGCCGGACAGACAGCTCTAAAACCGGACTGTCCGGACGAAATCCGGACGAATGGTCACCCTATTTAGTCCTGGTTTAAACCTGGTTTAGTCTTGGTTTAGTCCTTGTTTGAACCTGGTTTAGTCTTGGTTTAGTCCTGGTTTAGTGCCGAAATAGATGCAGAAATAATCTGAATATGACTCACCCATAAGAATGCGGTCAGCTCCATTCTAACAGTTTGCCGTGTTGTCTTTAATAATCCGGAGCTCCGGAGAAAAGGACATAATCCCGAACATATCCCGTGTCCCGAGGCGAGAGTTCCTTCTTACGTAGCATTAACGTAGCAAGTTAAGGATTCTTCTTCTCTTAGAAATGCCGCGTAAATATCAGGCTCCCAGCTGATCGGCGAACAGGCGCAAACACAACAGCGGCAATCGTCATGATTGGGCCGGAGCGCGTATCGGTGCGTAATTATGCTGCAACATGATTGGAAGCTGGAGCGCACTGGCCATTTTGACTTAAAAACGGCGAAATTCGCCAAAAGTTCAGGGATTTTCATGCCTGATTGATAAAATGCCATAAGGGATGGAAGAAGGGATGCCCGTTTTAGAAGAGGGATAATTTTGACTATTTTTTCCCACAGGGGGGATGCCATCCTCCCCCCAACCCCCCTCAACTCGAGCACTGCACATAAGACATAATACAATGGAACAGTTTACATAAAGGTATCTTTTTGTTTGGAAATCATTACAAAAAATATGTGACAGCCGAGGCGGACAGCTATGTAAGAAGGGTAGAATGTTTTTTATAAATAAATGTCATCGTGTTCTAGCCAATTAATAGTTATGTCCTTTTGATTTCATGTTGAGCTGTCTTATCACTGCAGTGTCCTTGGGAATGTCCAGTGCAACAGAGATAGTCAAAATACAGCAGTCCTGTTTATTGCAGATTTTCTGGAAGAGTTGAAATTAAAGGGGAAGATGCGTGTAATCAAACACACTTTAGAACTCAGGTGAATGGACAATTGTTCCGAATCTTGGTACTGCAATGTCCACAACTTCATGTCACCAACCCGGGCCGTTGAGACTCTCCGGTCCTCCCTCCTGGCGCGTAATGATTGCGGACTGAGTCGTCTTTGTCTCGCACAGTTCCACAACATATTCGTGATGGTATCCGAGCGTCGGGGGGTATCCACAGATTGGACATGGTACAGTTCCTCAATCTGTGTCACCTCCTGGTGTAGTCCTTCCCTAGGCCACAACGGCTCCACTGTGGTGTAAATTTACAGCCGCCAGCTTCGGGGGAATTTTATTCTCTGCCAGCATTCCAAATCTCTGATGGATCAGAAACATCCCCTGGTCAATCAGATGCCCAGCCATCAAAAATCCAATAATGAAAGATTTTCCATGTTTTTTGTCTTCCTTTGGGTCAGTCTTTAGTTTCTTCCTGTCCTTTTTTGTCTTGAGTACCCCCTAAGTGTTGTCTCACACTTTGAGTACCTCCTAAAAAAGAAATCTGAAACCATCCTAAGTACACCCTGGCATTCTCATACCAATGTTTAGCCTTAAGTTCTGATATATCTGATATAGTCTATAGTTTGCCTTCATTATAAAGTATCTATCTGTTAATAACCATTGTCCTCATCATAACACTTTACAGCAATTAATCCAAACATTCAAATGAATTAAATCCAAATTAATAATAAATTAATCAGTGATTAATCCAAACGTTCAAACTGAAAGTGAAACTGAAAGTGCATGTATGTTATATGATGTTATAAAACATTTCAAACCAATGTATTTTCCATAAACTCTTTATTTTATTTTATTTCTCTTTCCAGGAGTGATCAGCTTGTCCAGCAACATCGTAGTCTTGATGATGTTTGTGAAGTTCAAGGAGCTCCGCACGGCCACTAACATCATCATCATAAACCTGGCCTTCACAGACATCGGGGTGGCGGGGATCGGCTACCCCATGTCCGCGGCCTCAGACCTCCACGGCAGCTGGAAGTTTGGATACACGGGATGCCAGGTTGGTCAGTCAAAATCAGCGCTTTACATCATCATCGCGTATAGTCAGAGTCCACGAACATATTTTGAACAGAGCTGTTAAACCGGGCAATACCTGGAGAGTCCTGTGTGATGTCACGTAGCACCTGAAACTGCAGTGGGCATTAGAGGCAGCACATCAGCTCAGTTTTTGACATGTTTGAACATACCAGTAAAGCTGCAAATACCTAGTTTGCGCTAAAATTGACAAAAAAATAAATACAAACAAAACAAAAAAGGTGGATTTAGTGTTTAGTTCTACTTTAATCTATTCTTATCATTGCAGTTATTTGCATTTTCAGTGGAAATTGATTTTTGTTCTTTCTCTCCTTTGTTTTCCATGTTTTGCTATTTTGATATTGCAGGCTTATTACTGTGGCTAATGACACTATTTAATTAACTATTTGTAGTAGTAGTAGTAGTAGTAGTAGTAGTAGTAGTAGTAGTAGTAGTAGTAGTAGTAGTAGTAGTAGTATAATTACTGTAAATATCTACAAATATTTGCCATAGGGTGCATAAAAAACAAGCACAAAAGAAATGCAAATGTAACCATAGCCACCTATAGATCTTGTTTTTGTTAAAGTGGCACTGTGTAACTTTTTGGTTGGGGATCCGTTACCTGCTTGTTTCTACGGATATGTCATTGCTCTGCCTGAAATGTTCCACAGCGTGACATTAAACAGCTCTACCTTACATTTATTCAATTACAGGTGGTTTTATAGCTCAGAAATACCTAGAAAAACAGACATTCTGACTGTGAGCGGGGTCGCCTTTCCACAGATCTGGTCTGTAAACTGGTCTACTTTGTTCTCCATGAAGATAGAATGGTTTAATGCCATACTGTGAAACATTCCAGGCAAAGCAATAAGTTTATCAGTAAGCTTAGCCTATTCGTTGCATATTATTTTGTTTTGCCTGTTTCGTCTCCTCTGGTGGAATCGCGAATATGACGTCATTGCATTTACAATAAGACTTTACATCCTGCTCCTTTAAAGTCTCACGTCATTTTCCATGCTAAACAAACACACAAGCACATGGTGAGAGGCTAAAGCTAACTGTGAGCTGCAGAGTGTGTCCATGTGTGGATTCTGTGGCAGATTATTTGGTTCAGTTTAGTCTTTCGGAACAATGCAAAGCCACGTGAGCACAAATCCACACAGGCTGTTTCTTAGATGCTTGCTCTTAAAATGAAGCATATTTGGGCCCTTTAATAGTGCTTCCTGGGGCCGAGATTTGAGAGATTCCTTATCCCCCTTAGATCATCCATGTTCCTGCTGCACTCGCACACACAAGCAGTTAGAATCTAAACAAATGAAAACCACTATTTGAGTTCTCCCATTATGTTGTATTGATCTTACAAACAGATTATATTTTTGGGAGGGCAAGTGGAAAGAACAGTCAAAGGTCACATTCTCACAATAATTAATAAAACAATTAATTTATGATAGTCTATTATTTTCTTAAAACATCATAGGTTATTAGGCCTACAGACTTTGGTTAAGGGAACTGTTTGTAACCTGTGCTTACAGTTGAAAAAAGGTACTACAATCAAGTTTGTCTCAGTATATGGATAGGTCTCATGTGAAGCTCAGAAGCTCCAGAATTCACTCCCTGAGCTGCAAAGGCTGCACTAGCACTGATTCATGACTGGTGCAGGAGCTGGGGTTTAGGTAGAGACCGTTCAGATCAGAGAGAGGCATTTTAGGTTTAAATCAACTGGATTTCAGCATAGACTTGAGTGAGGTTAATTCTGTATTCTGATAGGATTATAATGTTAAGAACCAAAATACCAAAATAACATAAATAACTTGGCCATCATGTCCAGTGCTTTGTACTTTTGTACTTCAGTGGTGATTCAGTTTTCACTGGTCCTCTACTGCCTAATGCTGCAACTAAACTACATAAAATGAATCAGTTAACTTCATGGTAAACACTGTCATTTGTCAATCTGACTTTTTATTTGTCTCCGTCCAGATCTATGCAGCCCTGAACATCTTCTTTGGCATGGCTAGCATCGGCCTGTTAACTGTGGTGGCCATTGACCGATACTTAACTATATGCAAACCACATATAGGTACACTAAGGCCACACAATAATGTTATGAAGTACATATTGTGCCTGCCATTCTGTATTCTGTTTTCGTCTCTTCCCAGGTCAGAAAATGACCATGCGCTCATATAACCTCCTGATAGCGGCAGCCTGGCTGAACGCAGTGTTCTGGTCCTCCATGCCTATCGTGGGCTGGGCTGGCTATGCTCCAGATCCCACTGGAGCTACATGCACCATCAACTGGAGAAACAATGATGCGTAAGCCTTCAGTCAGGAAGGAGGAGGACTTGTTATTTAACCATGTTGTCATTTTGCATGTTTTCTTCCACATTTTATAACATATAGACAAAAATGTTTTGTTTAACGTGAGACTAAACACCTAAACTCGCACAACCATAATATGGTTGTTTGAAATATTATTTCAAATACTAAACTGGGCAGAACCTGGAGAACTAAAGAAAAGAGTGAGGGAAGAACAGGGGCAGAGTCTGGACATAATGTGTATGATTTGTTTAACAGGTATCCACGCTCCGCCCCTGCAGCCAGGGGCTGTAATCAAAGCAGTCCTGTGTGATGTCACGTAGTACTTGAAATTCCAGTGGCCACTGGAGCGAGCACATTCTAAGCTTTGGACTGTGTTTGAACACTGTTGCAAATGTACCTATTTTGCACTGAAATTGCCAAAAAATGACAAGAAACAGTACAATGCTATCAAAATACCACAGTTTAGTAGGAAAAGTTTATTTAGTGTTTAGTTCCACTTAAATGTGTGAGTTATGCCATTACTTTCAGTTTCAACTCATTTTCCAAGTGGTTAAATTGCCCTTGTTATGCTGCTATTTTAACTTTTCAAAATTCACTCCCTCATGTTGCCAACAGAAGGTGCCAGATATTTAACCCACACTTTCGAAAGTAAAGTAAGGAATGTGAAATACAGGCATGGATACAGAAATATTACAGGAGTGACTGTACTTGTTTTCATAGCTCTTTCGTCTCCTACACCATGGCAGTCATCGCGGTGAACTTTGTGGTGCCTCTTTCAGTCATGTTTTATTGCTACTACAATGTGTCTGTGACTGTCAAGAGGTACAAGGCTTCAAACAGCCTGGACAGTGTCAATGTGGACTGGTCTGATCAGATGGATGTCACAAAGGTACGTTAAGACCCACAAACAATATACCACCTAATGTAGAAAGCACCTCCCATCTTCACTCCTCTCCTGCAGATGTCCATAGTAATGATCGTGATGTTCCTGGTAGCCTGGTCTCCTTACTCCATGGTGTGCTTGTGGGCTTCCTTCGGAGACCCTAAGACCATCCCAGCTCCCATGGCCATCATAGCGCCCCTGTTCGCCAAGTCCTCCACCTTCTACAACCCCTGTATCTATGTCATTGCCAACAAAAAGTGAGCTGGACTGGAGTTTGTTGTTTAAATATTAGCCTTATGGTTAAATAATGGATTGTTTGTGCACTTTCTGCAGGTTCAGACGAGCCATCATAGGGATGCTTCGGTGCCAGACCCGACAGAGAGTGACCATAAACACTCAGGTTCCCATGGCGATCTCCCAACAGCCGCTGACCCAGTAAACCCATTGGGTGAATGAGTAGATAAAGATTTGTAGAGTAGTAGGTAGTAGTAGTATATTATTGCACATACTCCTTCTGACAACATTTGAACAGTTCCTGTACTTGTCAATGTACTTCTTACATGTGCTGTGGAATTTACTGTGTAAATCCCCGTGGCTGTGCCATGTGTTCAAGCACATAACATATGATATACTATATATGACATATGTACTTGTACTAGTGTGGGAATAAAATGTGAAAACACTTGAGTCATATCCCCATATACTGTATGTATTATATCCCCAAAACCAGCCCCAGCCCCAACATAAACACGACATAAGACTGGGATTACAGTCATCATTACATGTCATCATTTTAATTGTGTATTACACTGCGTTCCAAATTATTATGCAAATTATATTTTTCTCTGATCTTGCCAAATTGCCAATATAAATCACAGTCATCCTAATTTTAAAGTCATCAACCTTCAGAGTACAATTTGAATGTTATTGAACAAATCTCCTAATGATAACTTTAAAGGGACAGTGTGTAAGATTTTTACCTGTTAATTACTGAAATTGAAGATACCCATTCAAAAATACATTGTTTTCCAAGCCTTTTCACTTCCATCATGAAATCAAAGTATTCTTTTGGACTTAGATATAGTCACATAAAAGGGGGATCTTCCCCATATAGAGGCAGCCATTTTGAATACGAGAGCCGCAGAAGGACATTTGGGCTCATCCTTCGCCTCGGCTCCTGCTAACAGCTGCTCATATGGGAGCAGAGGAGCGAAGGAGAGAAGGGGAAGGGGAGGGGGAAGGGGGGAGCCTCGTGTAAAGAAGCATGCTGCTGTATCACACATCGTAATGGATATAACACGTATTTTGGACTAAATTGTTTTACTGGATTTTATTCGCTGGATCCTTATGGACAGATTGAGACCAAGTTTATGATGAAATACAGAGTTTGACCTGTGCAGAGCCTTCAAAGGTAAGCTAAGTAAGCTAAGTTTTGTGCTTTTCTGTATAAAAGCCCCATGTGCTCGGGGAGTGATTGTTTTGCAGGGAAATGAATTGCATAGTCAAAAAGAGGAGACTGTAAGGTTTCATTTGATGTGTAGATTGTCATGAATCATGATCGGGATTGTGTGTTTTCATGCGAAAAGAAAAAAAAAAAGTGAACGGGGGACCGCGTTTTATGTATACAGCGGTGCGCGGTTCGTGCGCGGGCACGCGAAATGTCGGCGCTACGGCGCGCCCGGGTGACCCTCGAGGTCTGCCATAGCCAAAAGAGGAAGTGGAATAGCTAGTAACCACCTATGCGCCACGAATCCTACACACTGTCCCTTTAAAATAAAAATAAAAATAAAAAACTTAAAATGCACTGTTCCAAATTATTATGCCCAACAGAATTTCAAACCATCTTATTAAACCATGTTAATAAGAATAGAAAATTGTCACTTATTTTTCAATTAGAAGCATTAGCATATAACTGAAATCAAAAGTTATTTCAATCAAAACATTTTAACAGATCAAGTTACATTTTAACATAGGACCCTTATTTGATAGGAGCTTAACAATTAATGCATCCATTGAACTTGTGAGTTTGTGGAGAGTTTCTGTTTGAATTTCTTTGCAGGATGTCAGAATAGCCTCCCAGAGCTGCTGTTTGGATGTGAACTGCCTCCTGGCCTTATAGATCTTTCACTTGAGGAGCTCCAAAGGTTCTCAACAGAGTTGAGGTCAGGGAAGGATGGGGCCACACCATGAGTTTCTCTTTTTTTATGCCCACAGCAGCCAATGATGCAGAGGTATTTCTTGCAGCATGAGATGGAGCATTGTCCTGCATGAAGATTATTTTTCTACGGAAAGCATGGTTCTTCTTTTTGTACCATGGAAGAAAGTGGTGAGTCAGAAACTCCACATCCAGAGGTCATTTTCACACCTTCAGGAACCCTAAAGAGGCCGACCAGCTCTCTCCACATGACTCCAGCCCAAAATATGACTCCGCCACCTCCTGGCTGACGTCAGTTGGGACATGGTGGCCGTCCACCAGTCATCCACCACTCCATCCACCACTCCATCCATCTGGACCGTCCAGGGTTGCACGGCTCTCATCAGTTAACAAGACTGTTTGAAAATGAGTCTTCATGTATTTCTGGGTCACTGGAACCATTTCTGCTTGTGAATCCTACACCTTGATGTTCACAGTGCTTTGCAATGGCATTTTAGCAGCTGCTCTCTTAATCCGATATATTTGTCTGGCAGAAACCTTCCTCTTTGTGCCTTTATCTGCACAAATCCATGTGTGCTCTGAATCAGCTATAAATCTCTTAATATTACAATGATAATGCTCAAGTTTTCATGAAATAGCGAAGGTTTTTTGTCCAAGGTATTCAACTATTTCACGCTTTTTGGGCACTAGAGAGATATTTTTTCTTTCCCATGTTGCTTGAAAATGGTGCTCGGCTTAATAATGTGGAACGTCCTTCTTAAGTTGTTTTTCCTTTAATGCGACGCACCAGGCAAGATGTGTGAGATGATTTCACTGAGGCACAAGACCATCCATGAGTTTCACTGGAAAACGAAACATTTTACCTTTATGACGCTTAAACACTATTTGCATAATAATTTAAAGAACGTGGTGTACACACAATGGTCATCCGACAACAATGATCTTTGGTATCATAAATCACAGAAAACAAAAAGTGCAACTTTTCACATAAATTACTTTACATTTAATATACATTCCATTAAAAAGTGCCAAATAATTATTAAGTCTTTGAGTCCTCAAATATCATACAAAAAAATAAAATAGACTTATATTTAATCTGATACATAATTCACTCATAACAATACAGAATCACAGGTACAACATAATATACAATACAAAGTAAATAAAGTGGTGCAGATTATGAGTCCAGTGCCAGTTGAGTTATGCTGTGTTGTGACTATACCACATTGTTATCCAGCCATAGCTTGATCTCGTCCTGGTTACGGAGCATCCACCCGATGTTGTTCTGGACTGTCTCTAAGGCTTGCTTTCTGGGCATCTCCCCTGCTCCTGCGTTTGGTGTCAGCTTGAAAAAGTGTTCCATCTACAATACACAAAAACAATACAATATTTATTTAACTCAGAGCAGTGCACATAACGATAATGCAGCCAAAACATTTTCTGGCTGACCTTCCACAGCTGCAGGTCCGTGTTGTATGAGGTGCTGATGTAACCCAGGAGACGGCCCAAGTTCCTGTCATTGATGGTGTAACTGGGAGAAACAACAGGGTTTTTATTATACGTACAAATGCATCCAGACATAGCAAAGGTTTTATTTCTTTGTGGTACATCTCCATATGTAAAAATACACAAACTTTGTCTACGCCAAATATTTTGTTACGGACAAAATATTCCAGCCACAAGGGTTTTTGTGTTTTTTGGAAAATAACTTGTAACTTCTGGCATTTCATTCCTTTTGGGCTTATTTATATGAAGCTTGGTTTGGTATTTTTTGGTATTTTTCCCTAAGGTTTGTCACTTCTTTCAGACTGACCGTCCGACCAGGTAGTCCCAGTTGAGAGTGGTCCAGTCCCAGGCCATGGTCTGTCCCAGGGGGTTGTAGGAAACGTAGCGCACCAAAGTGAACAGGTCCTGACTGCGCACCACGCTCTCGTTTTTAGAGGCCTCCAGCAGCCTGCAAAGCATTACACGCAGAACATAGGTATGTCTGGAATGTTTCACAGTATGGCATTAAACCTTTATTTCAGCATGAAAACCAAACCAGACCAAGTTACCAGTCAGATCTGTGAAGAGTCCTCCCTGCTCAGAGTCAGAATGCTTGTTTTTACTGGTATTTTTGAGCTATAACACCACCTATAGTTGAATAAATGTAAAGTAGAGCAGTATAATGCCATACTGTGGAACATTCCAAGCAGAGCAACGACTTATCCATAGAAAACCCACAACCAAAAAGTTACACAGTGCACCTTTAAATGCCTTAAGCTCCTTAGCAATAACTGGAAGGTTTTACATAACATACTACAACATACTGGTGTGAATAAAGATATTAAAGTTCAAAGTGCAGTTTTGATTAATTTTGCGGTAAAAAAAAAAAATTGCAGGGGCAGAAAGTAAAACAAATGATCAAAAATACTCACATTACTGTAACTGCATAGATTTTTGGGATGATTTTAATTTTTTTGAGTAGATTTCTTAACATGTATTGTATGTATGTCCTTGTAATTGAGAATAATAATAAATAATAATAATGATAATAATTCTAGCCACGTAACTGTAAATAGTTATATTTTAAATCATAGAGGCTACTGAGTACTGTATAGTACACTGTAAAGCAGTGTTTCCCAACCTTTTTTGTCTTGTGTACCCATTGAGCCTTTTTGTCATACCTCGAGTACCCCCTCACTCATACATGTTGATAATTCTCCAAAAGTAGAACGTGACACAACAGATTATTAAATGAAAATCATTTTATTTCATCTCCTTAATTTGAAAATTTAATTCTCAGGCATTTTCTCTCTTTTCTTTAACTCAAATTTACTCAAATTAGAATTAAAAAAGTCTGTAGAGAACTGTCTCTGCTCATTTCTACACCGACACTACAATGATTTTCAATTTTATACTTTTTGATTGATCAAATTTTGTATTAAAGTGTGATCTAAAATGCTAAATTTGCTAAAATTGCATTAACTATTAACTAGTACTCTAAGAAGTATTTTTCATGCATAGTTGTAGCTTACTTAAGTACAATTTTGGCTGCAGAACTTGTGCTGAGTACATCATTAACCATATAACTGTGCTTTTACTTCACTGCATTTTTTAAAACTGTCCTTATACCACCAGTATTTTCAAAGATGCCCTAGTGTGTCACTCCCAGTTCATCATTAGTGCAGCAGATGTGTCCTTAAAAATAGTAAACTACAGTGAAATATGTGTCTCATCATAAGAAATACAACAAATTACATGATATACCTGTTATTGACCACACAAGAGACAAATACTCAGTAATAATCAGTATCAGCTGAACACATCCATAACAGACCAGCCCTGGTGTTCACGCTTCTATTACCTGTAGAGAAGCTGGACATCTTCCACAGAGGCCAGTCCATATAGAAGCTTGTCCTTCTCCTGGGCCAGTGTGGAGGTGGTGTATCTCTGAAACATTGTCTCCCACTTTGCCGCAGTCCCAGATCTCTTCATGCCGTAACGATAGACGAGCAGCCGGAGGTTCACAGCCACGCTACTGCAAGGAAAATGTAAGCTTGTACTCTTAAAGATGTTAAGGTTTACTATTGAAAATGTTAGGTTTTACTTTTGAATTTCCTTTGGGATCAAAATCTAACTTGCACACACTCACCCCATTAAAATTAAGACTTAACTGAGACTAAACTGGACCAGACCAATGATTTTCAAACTGATAAACCTGTGTATTAACCTGGAATCTGGTGCTACACAGATTCCTTTGCAGTTAAAATATTTGCTGAATTCCTATTTTTTTTTATCCGTATATCTTTAGTGTCCCTCTTTATGTTAATTCTTGTTTAGGTTTACATAGAAATTATATAGCTGTATAGTATGCAGGTCAAATATTTTCTTAGGTGGTACTAAGAAGATGGTGTGAATAGTTAGAGAAGCACTGGACTATGACTAAACCAGGACTGGAACAGAACCAAACCAAGTCTACATCAGGACTAGATTAGGACCAGACCAGGACCAGGACTAAATCAGGAGGACAGCTTTACAGAGTAGATTTAGTTCACAATAAATGGTGGATTGTTAAATGAATCCGTGCGGTATTTGACTATAAACCTTCAAAAAGCTGTGACTTGGGTCTCTCTACAAAAAATTGAATGAAATGGAGCAGAAAGAAAAGTAATCTTATGTTATCTGCCTCATTTTCCCTTTTCCAGACAAAACATTAACACCGATAGTGACTATAAAACATTTCATCAATATATTCCATTTCAATCACAATTATTAATCAGTTGTAAACAGAAAGCTTCATTTTTATGTGCAACAACTTAGTTTTCTTTTTCATACCTACAGATTACACTGGATTTTATGTGTTTTTTAAATGCCATTACTACACTTGATTCTTTGATTTCTTTGTCAAAATTTACATAAATTAACTCCTTTCACAGCGACGCTTTGCTCCATAACTTTGGTTCTGAATCTGGGTTTTTTAAACATTTACATAGGTTCCTTTTTAGGTAATACATTAAACTTTGCTTTATACATGACTTTGAGGATACTTAATTCAACAATATCACACATTTTCAACATTTTAATTTTAACAAATGATGATTATTATGATATCTTATGATTACACTCATCATAACTTTTATACAGCTGGATTTTAAGGCCTTATTAAAGCAAATAATTAATTATGGCTACATTTATTATTAAGATAAGATAAGATAAGATAAGATAAGAGTTTATTGAATTTACTTGCCACAGTAGCTCCAGGTAGGGACAGTTTGAACAAGAAAGAAAAGTGCATGCAGGTGAGAATAAAATAAAATAAGTAATAATAAAATAAGTAATAATAATAATAAAACAGTAACTAGGAGAATATGGAAAAAAAGATATTGCACTTTTGGACTATATATTTATACAGTCTGATGGCGGTGGGGATGAAGGATCTGCGGTAGCGCTCCTTCTTGCACTGGGGGTGCCTCAGTCGGCTGCTGAAGGAGCTGCTCAGCTCCTCTACAGTCCGGTGCAGAGGGTGAGAGGTGTCGTCCATGATGGATGTGAGTTTGGCCAGCACCCTCCTCTCAGCCACCTCCTTTACAGAGGACAGCCCAGGACAGGGCTGACCCTCCTGACCAGCTTATTAAGTCTCTTCTTGTCCCGCTCTGTGCTGCTGGGCGTCCATTATGGATTGTCTACTACACTAGTCTATGTGTATGAATACCTCAGTGTCCCATCGATCCACTGGTCAAACAGGCGAGAGGCTTCGTCCAGCGCGGCAGTGTCTCCCATCCCACAGGCGATGCCCAGGACCGTCTCCCGTAGCAACCTGACCACAGACGGTAAACACGTCAGTCCGGAGACAGAATGACAGGTAGACTCCACGCTCTCCACACACAGAACCTGGTTTTCTGGTCTCCCACATCCTCCCAGCCCAGTTGAGCAGCGATGGCTTCGACGTGGTCTCGGAAGAGTTTCTGCAGCAAAAATACAGCACAACTTAGCGTATAGACTTATTATATAGACTTTCAAGTGTCCTGTATTACACAAAATGGATTCTGGTGAGGTTTAAGATATGTTATAATGCTGTTACCTCATCACAAACCATCATAATACCCAGAGTTTTGTTTCATTCACACATGTTTGAGTAATCCTTTATTATTATTCTGTCTACATCTCCAAAGACCAAAATCTTGTGTTCCACCTTCTGATGTCATGTAGTGGTTGTTTTCAACTTAGCAGCTATCTTTTACCTTTAGTTCAGTATGATTCTAGTGAAGATTTTTTTTTTTGCCTCTATGCGACCTGTATCTGATCTTTTAATGACTTGTTTTAATTGTCTGAATGACACAGATCCGATTTTTTTCAAATGCGACCCAGGCCACTTGGATATGTGGTCCTAAAACCGATACATATCCGATCTTTTGACATGCGACTTCAGTCTGAACGGCAAGGTCGCATTCATCTGACCTGCCCATCATGAACAAGTGAGAGTGGTACAAGTAGGCACAAACGTGAAAATTGTGTATGAAGTCCATGTCAGTGAAGCAGCAAAGCACATAGCAGTCCCACCACTCTTGGCTGCGACTCATGGCGTTTAAGGCTACATTCAGACTACAGGGCTTAAAGCTCAATTTGGATTTTTTTTTTTTTTGTGAAATCCGATTTTTTTGCGAGGTCTTCACATTTCCATTTAAATGCGACTTGTATGTGATCTCCAGTGTGAACTTTAAACACCTCAAAAGTGTCCCGCATGCGTCTTGGAGGACACGACGAGGTCACATGCAGCGAGCGTGCTCAGTGTTTACAGAAGTCGCCTAAACATGGACGCTAGGATTGAGCACCTGGAGATTTTAAAGTTGCTGTCGTACCAGAACCAGAACATGTACAACTTATTTGTTTTAAGGAAGAGATTGAGAAGGACAAGGTTTTTGGCCTTGGCGTTTTGTGGGGCAGTGGCAGCAACGTCCGTAGAAAGGAACGTGTTGGTGCTGAGATTGGTGGGTGCTTTGCTTCTTCACTCACATGGACTTCATACACAATTTTCGTATGACGAGAAGTTTGTGTACATTTGTGAGCACCTACTTGTACCACTCTCGCTTGTTGATGATGTGTAGGTCGGATGAATGCGACCTGGCCGTTCAGACTGAAGTCACATGTCAAAAGATCGGATATGTATCGGTTTTAGGACCACATATCCAAGTGGCCTGGGTCGCATTTGAAAAAAATCGGATCTGTGTCGTTCAGACTGTCATAAAAAGATCAGATACAGGTCGCATAGAGGCAAAAAAATCGGATTTGGATCACTTCAGGGTGCAGTCCGAACGTAGCCTAAAGTTCACACTGGAGATCACATACAAGTCGCATTTAATTGGAAATGTGAACGACCTCGCAAAAAAATCAGATTTTACAAAAAAATCCGAATTGGGCTTTAAGCCCTGCAGTCTGAACGTAGCCTAATACAGCCCCTTTAAGTGATCCAATAAAATAAATAGCCTACGTTTGAAAAGGCTAATCACATGATCTCGGTATGGTTATCAGATTACAGTAATAACATCAATATGAACTTCAAATTCAACTATGTAAAAGGAATAACTTGAAAATATTTGTACCTGAAACTTAGGATAGAGGGCATCATTACTTGACAACATGTCCCGGACATACGCGATAGAATTGGCCACCGTCTTCCACACAATGTAGTCCGTCTCATTGGTCAGATACTGGGTAAGGTTAAAGGCATTTCCGTAGTCTACGATGTTTCCCCTTCAGAACACAACCGCATAAAAAAGAACAGAATTCAAGTGATGTTATATGTGAAAACGATTAAACATACTGTACCTGCAAAAACAATTTAGGATATGGTAGATTGTAATTAAAGGGACAGTGTGTAAGATTTTTACCTGTTAATTACTGAAATTGAAGATACCCATTCAAAAATACATTGTTTTCCAAGCCTTTTCACTTCCATCATGAAATCAAAGTATTCTTTTGGACTTAGATATAGTCACATAAAAGGGGGATCTTCCCCATATAGAGGCAGCCATTTTGAATACGAGAGCCGCAGAAGGACATTTGGGCTCATCCTTCGCCTCGGCTCCTGCTAACAGCTGCACAGCCGCGCTGCTTATGGGTCCCCCCTTCCCCCCTCCCCTTCCCCTTCTCTCCTTCGGTCCTCTGCTCCCATATGCAGCCAGGAGCGAAGGAAGGAGAGAAGGGGAAGGGGAGGGGGGGAGGGGGAGCATGCTGCCGGATCACACATCGTAATGGATATAACACGTATTTTGGACTAAATTGTTTTACTGGATTTTATTCGCTGGATCCTTATGGACAGATTGAGACCAAGTTTATGATGAAATACAGAGTTTGACCTGTGCAAAGCCTTCAAAGGTAAGCTAAGTAAGCTAAGTTTTGTGCTTTTCTGTATAAAAGCCCCATGTGCTCGGGGAGTGATTGTTTTGCAGGGAAATGAATTGCATAGTCAAAAAGAGGAGACTGTAAGGTTTCATTTGATGTGTAGATTGTCATGAATCATGATCGGGATTGTGTGTTTTCATGCGAAAAGAAAAAAAAAAAAGTGAACGGGGGACCGCGGTTTATGTATACAGCGGTGCGCGGTTCGTGCGCGGGCACGCGAGATTTCGGCGCTACGTCGCGCCCGGGTGACCCTCGAGGTCTGCCGTAGCCAAAAGAGGAAGTGGAATAGCTAGTAACCACCTATGCGCCACGAATCCTACACACTGTCCCTTTAAATGAATTTGATTTGAAAACCTTGAGCTAACCTTGCAAGAGCAAAGATGTCGTCAATTAAACTGGTTCTGTCAGCTGCATCAAATTCCTGTAGAAGCATAAAAAATGTATAACAACAAAAAAATTGTATATTTGATTGTTTATCCATTTTATTTTATTTTTTTGTTGTTAAATGAAATGCAAAAGAACGAAGGGCACAAGGGCCGATGTTATGGCATTAATTTATTTCTGTAAATTTTCTGTAAATCATCTTCCATTGCACATTTTGATACACAGTGCACATTTTTGGACATCTGTAAATAGGTATTTATTTATTCTTTGCACTGCTTTTAGATTTTGTCTTAGATAGTTTTTGTCTTTATATTGTATTTGGTACACAGTCTGTTTTGCACTGCTTGGCCAGAGAGAAACAAAATTTTGATTCACTGTATGTCAAACACATGTGGCAGAATTGTTAATAAAGCTGACTTTGACTTGACTTTGACCTGCTTGTCTCCATGGAAATGTTATGGTCTCCCTCAAATGTTCCACAGTATGGCATTACACTTATTGATCTAACAGCATTTATTTAATTCTGGGTGTTTTTATTGCTTGGAAATACTTTGAAAAACAATTCACTATATTCAAACAGGTGGCAGATCCTCCATCAGAAAAGTTAAACATTAAAGATCCCATGACATGGTACTTCTTGATGCTTTTATATGGCGCCTTAATGGTTCCCTAATACTATAAATGAATCATTCTTCAAAATCAAGCCTCAGTGCATGAGAAAGCCTCATGAAGACAGTCAGAGTCATAAATATGTCTCTGAAACACTTTATTCTGGGCGTTGTTGCTTGAATGCAAATGAGGAGGACAGAGACAGGCCAGTGCAGCGGGTGGATTGTGGCCAAATACGCCGCTGTTTCCTGGAGTAGCGGTGCACATCTCGCATTTCGTAGCTCGTTTGCGGTCCAGTTTCTCTGGGCGTGATTTCCAGAGATGGGGTGGACATCCAGACGGGGGGTGGAAACCTTTCCGCGAGTGTGACGTCAGAAAGTTCCCTTGTTCAGAATCACCCGTTTGGGCTGTCTTTTTTTCAAACGCGGAAAAGGATCGCAAATGCTCAGTTTACACATTTCGCAACTTTTAGCCATGGGGAAGGGCCTAAACAGGGTAGGGGAGCTCGCATTAACGTTCAAAAACCTCAGAAAGTGAAAATTTCATGCCATGGGACCTTTAAACCTTTATGATGTAGCATGAATGTATTTTGATTTGAAGCACTGATATTATGTGTAAAATGTATGTAAAATGCATGCTTGTTAAATCAGTTATAACCTCAGGGCTCCCATAAATATTACACATTCATATAAATCTCATTTATAAACTAAACCCAGCTTACTTGATAATCTGAGAGGAGCTGCTGGCTGATGGAGGTCCACATGTGCTCATCATGGTTCACTCTGTAGAAGCCAATGTGGTCGTTGTTTACCTTCAACAGCCCGTCCACCGCAGGGGAGTACGGCACCACAAGCTCTGAAAGATAACATGACATTTAAAAGCGCATTGTGTAACTTTTCAAATGCTTATCTCCATTAAGATGTTATTGCTTTGTCTGGAATGTTTCACAGCGTGGTACTGAACCTTTCTATCTTTATTGAGACCAAACCAGACCACGTTAAAGGACAGGCAACCCTGCTCACACTCAGAATGCCTTTTTATTTTACGTATTTTTGAGCTATAAAACCACCTGTAATTGAATAAATGTAAAGTATAGCTGTTTAAAGGGATAGTTGTTGTTTTGTTTTTTTTGTGAATCTGTTTGGCATCCCCTTCAGCAGTGCCGTGCATTAACTAGAACAGTTTCTATGTGCTTTTCTATTAAAGGGATATGCCACCCCCAGGTCAAATTTGGGCATCTCCCCACAGTCCAGAGACTAAAACAAGTGATGAAAAGCATTTTCCTGGTCACCCAGCCATTGTCCTATTTTTCAGTGCGGAAAAAGACAGACGAAGCACGCACCATGCGGACAGGGGAATCCCTGTTTACGCACCAGAAAGGGAGTTCCCCCGGTGTGTGCTTCGTCTTTCTTTTTCCGCACTGAAAAATAGTTCCCACCCAAAATGACCAAGGCAAGTTCTCCGTGTTGATTTGCACATTTATTTGCACTCGATATGAATGCGCACTACACAGAAAGTAATTGGGAAAAGCATCGAGCAAATTAATTCCTTTTGGCCGAAATCTTTCTCTGGCGACGTTAGCCTCCAGTCTAACGCGGAGGAGCAGCAGCTCGCGCGGCGGTCAGTGCTAACAGACTCGGACAATGGCTGGGTGACCAGGAAAACGCTTTTCATCACTTGTTTTAGACTCTGGACTGTGGGGAGATGCCCAAATTTGACCTGGGGGTGGCATATCCCTTTAAAAAGCTAAATCTAGAACAGAACTTTCAAATAGGTTTGCAAAATGATAAAATACAATTGGTGAACAAACTAAAATATCTTGGATTGGTTCTTGACCCGCAAATAAACTATCCAAAACAATACAAAGAAACCTAAATTGCTTTAAACTAATCAGACATTACATCCCCGAGCAGGCGGCCCTGCTCTACTTGCATGGGATGATCTTTCCACACATATCCTACTGCATGACAGCAAGGCCCAGGCAGCAATCAAGCAATCAAACTTATGGATAGGAAACCTGTCCACTTACATCACTGTCACATTCTCAGTCATTATAATTTATTAAGTTTCGACAGTTTCAGCAATTTGTTTTCTCAAATTATTTTTCAAATGTTTCCATAATCTGGCTCCAGAAGAGATCAGTTCATTTATACAAAGACCAAACAGCAGCAGGACAACAAGAGGCCCCTTAAACTATAAGTGTAAACTCCACCAGTGCAGGACGTCATTTGGACAGTCGGCCTTCTCTTATAAGAGCTGTAAACTGTGGAACTCTCTGCCCACAGAAATTAAGTTAATCTGCGAGTTGAAACTGTTCACCTTTAAACTTAAATCGTGGCTCTAGAGAAACCAAAGCTGTACCCATATGTAAATTTTGTTAGAATGAGTAAATGAATGAGCCGAGTGAGTGAATGAGTGAGTGTTACATGTCTTTGCACTGCTGTATTTATATAGAAGAAATTGTATTTTTTTAAATATATGTACTTTAGATTTTATGTTAATGTAGAAAAGCTCAACCAGGGACGGGGGTTGAAAATGAGCATTTGCTAAACTCTGTATGCATCACATCAGCTGCAAGCTTTGTTCTGTAACTATGTCCGATTGCATTGTCCCTGTCAAATAAATATATAAATAAATAAACAAACTGGCTTACCCCTGACAGTGTCCTCTGAGCCGAGTTCTGCCCCGGTTCTGGCGCTGACGAAAGTAGGTCCGGCAAGTTAGCCAGGACAGTTAATAAAGCTTATTTTTCTTCTCAAAACAATATTTGTCCAAAAAGTGATATATTTGCGTCAGAAAACAGTTGCACACGAAAAAGTCAGCAGTTTAAATCGCTTGGTGCTATTTTCTTTCGAGTCGTATCACTGCGCGCCTATTATTATTATTAGCCTGTTCACTTGTAAGTGGCGATGTTTACAAGTGAACAGGCTAATAATAATAACAGGCGCGCAGTGATACGACTCGAGAACTTGGCTCAGAGGACACTGTCAGGGATAAACCAGTGTTAATGCACGACACTGCTGAAGGGGATGCCATACAGATTCCCCCCCAAAAAATTATCCCTTTAAACAGCTGTACTTTACATTTATTCAATTACAGGTGGTTTTATAGCTCAAAAATACGTAAAATAAACAGGCATAAAAAATAAAAAAAACTATCCCTTTAATGTCATACTGTGGAACATTCCAGGCTGAGCAATGACATATGTGACCGACCACCAGAAAACGACTCACAACTCGGGCCGGGCGAATATGAGAAAATTGCGTTCAAAGCATTTTTTAATTTAATTTAATTTTTTTCAAAATTTTTGATTTGATTTTCTTTTTTTTTTTTTTTTTGCAAAATGTGCTAGTTGAGATCTTGAAGAAGCCACTCCATGTTTCAGATAACAGCATTGGTTGCTTTAAAAGCCTTTTACCTGCCCTGAAACACCACACCACAGTGGCTTTTCTCAGCTCGTTGTTTTCAGATGTGCTGCTTTCAAATTCTTGAAATGTTCTCAGATTTCCATGTGTAAGGCATCGTTGGAAAGCTTAGAATCTACACTTTCAGAATCTGTGAATAACTCAAAACGCCTCCGGGACGACTTGTGACTGTTTTTTTCCGTGACTGGTCACATATCCATAGAAACAAGCAAGTGACAGACCCCTAACCAAGTTGTGTCACTATTAACTTATGCAACTTCATTGAGATCCGTAACTAAACGATGCAAAACGATATGCTTTGGTATCTGCTGTTGTCTCACCATCGTTGGTATTATGTATTTGTGTTACTGTAGTTGTGCTACCATTGTTGGTATTTTTTGTGCTTACCATTGCCGGTATTGTGAGATTTGATTCTCTTATATTAAAGGGTATTCGCTGTACCTGGTAATATTCTCTAAATTCAAGTACTGGAAGCACTGGGGAAAACTGGGAGCTGTGTCCATATGTTAAAATAGGTTTTATCTGGTTGGGTGTAATTGTATCTACCTGTCTTTCTCCTATTTCAAACTGTGTTTGTGTCACTCAAAGACCCTCCTGTTACCATTGGCTAACTGTTGGGAGTTTATGTCATTGCATACCACAGACCTGTATTTAAGACAGCAGTTTTGTGAGACCAGTGTGTGGGGGAGAGACACGATGTTCGTGTGATGGGGACACGATGAGACAACAGCAAGATCTCCTGATGCCATCATTACGTTTGTATTCTGCTGCCTAATTCAACCTTAAATGCTAATAACCTCAATCTTGAGTTTTGCCCTTTCATGATCCCTTTTTTGAAAGCTCACAGTATGTTTACTTGTTGCGGACTTTAAATGTTCCAGATAGAAAGACCGTATGTGTAATTTATTTTCCCTGATCAAAAGGGTTTTTTTGTTCAAGAATGGAATTTGCCATTGTTTTGTTTTGTTTTTGTGTTTTTGACTGTATATTGGTTACATGTATTTATTTCCTTGTGTTGACCTGCTTGAAATTAATAAATAAGTTCATGAATAAATGAAAACAATTACGTAACAGTGAATATCGTACCTGATTGTGTCTTGTTAAACATCTCAAAGAATTCCCTATTGCTCTTTATGGCATGGAATTCCACAGGCATTGTCCACTTATACCTGCAAATTATAAAATACACTTTATAAGTATAAGTATAAGTACACTGAAGCGTAAAAAGTACATGTTACGTAGGGCTGGGGCATTTCTTTTTCTGAAAACTACAGAAATCCTGATAAATTAAATACAATTAAGTAGTTTTAAATCACAATCTACACGAGCTTGTGAGAATACAGAGGCGCAAACACATGGATAGAAGTTTACTCTATCACAAGTATACATTTAAAAGTAGAATTACACAAAAAAATCTACTCAATCACAGTAACTCAAGTATTTTAATTTGTTACTTTCCACCCCCATACAAATGATTAAGTTAATTTAAGGTATTGTGGTTATTCTTACCCTAGAGGAGTGGGGGGCTGGCTGATGTCGGCGTTGGGGTCCAGGAGGAAGCGTTTCTGGGTGAGTTTGGCCACCGTCTCGGTGACAAACACATTCACGACTGGGTACCCCATCTGCTTGGTCCAAGTGTCCATCACCTCCGCAACGGGAAGACCACTCACCTGAGAACGTCATTTTGAAAGGTCAGACTAAAGAGGGGATATGACGCTTCTATGGGATATTAACTGCTAACACAAAACATATTTAGATCACCATGTTATGTTTTGATTTGAAAATGCTGTATTTGCTGTCACCCTGCCTTCAGCGTGCATCCCGCTAATGAAACTACTGCTCCTCGTATTTTGTGAAGTTGTAGGTGTATTGTTGTTTCATGCTTTTGTATATTTATGAAAATTTGCTCTGTGGGAGCACTGTGAGAGGCTTGTGAGCTGAACTTTGGACAGAATCTTACAGCTAAACATAAGGAGGGTTTGAATAGAGCCCAGAAGAGATCGCTAGATTACTCAAACATGCACGGATGACAACTAAAACCTCTTTACTGTAGGAATGTTTTTGATGAGGAAACATTAAAGGAATCGTAACATTTTTACAATCTGAACCTTATTTCGGTAATAAAACAACGTCATTTTCTCACCCATTGTACTTTGGTGTCATTTGGAGCATTTCTGGAGATTTTGTAGTTTAGCGATATCCGTTTAACGTGAGTGCTCAGGGCAGTCCAAAGTGGCCTGTAATCCGATATCCAGCTATGTACCAACCATGATTCTGTAGTTACAAAATCTCCGGAAATGCTCCAAATAACACCAAAGTACAATGGTGAGTAAATGACATTGTTTTATTACCGATTGTAAAAACGTTACTATTCCTTTAAAACATGGTAGAAGCATAATATCCCCTTATAACTGATAAAAGGAGAAGTTCAATTTGTCAACTGGACTGGATTCTACCTGGACGACTGAGGGACTTTTCACGCATCCCCTTATAACTATAAACAAGTTTCTAATTGCAGTAGTCCCTGAATAAAGTGGATAATGTCACAATATGCAAAAGACACTGTGTAACTTCTTAAACACAAATCAGTTGTGGTTTTGTTCTCACTACATAATATAAACATACATGAACATTCACACAGGCAGTGGCTCCCTCTTTTCTGCATCACTCAAGGAAAAACAAAAATAAAACACAACACTACCCACTCCAGTCCATCTTTCCCACAATCAGGGAATAATTTAGCTCCATAAAATGCTTCTTTATACAAGAAAAATAGATATTTATATAACTGTACACCGTATCTATACAGCATAAGACGGAAGCTGCAATAAGAGACTCTACCACACTCAGTACATTTAAAATCAATCTGAAACGATGCTTAAGAAAAATCAGATCTGTGACCACTAATGTTTTGCTTCTATGTAAATCTCAGTGTTGTATATCATGATTGTGTCTTATTGTGCTGTTTCTATCATGTTTGTCTATTGTGTGAAGTTGTTTCATGTTGCTTTTATTTCTCTGACCCATATGTGTTCATGAATATGCATTGTCCCTTTTAAATAAGAATAATTAAAAAAAATGAATAAATCCTTTCACACTGATTAATACAGGGTTATTCTAAAATGTATATTATTATAAAAGTAAGAATACCTCTGCAAGCGATGCCCAGAAGTTTGCTGTTTTGGCGTTCGTGAAGTAGTAATCTTTCAAGTATTGCTGATGGAGAAATATTTTAGAAATATATATATATAGAAATAAAGACTTTTTAACCGATTTTGTATACTGTTACTTAACTTACCCGACAGCCATCTCTAAACATATCTTTGCCCATCCAGTCCTCCAGCATTCGCAGCACTGAAGCACCCTGGGGATAATAAAATAAAATAAATATAAATATAAATTGATTTATTCATGCTATATTACGCAAAATCCAGTAATCTCGTATTATTCTGTCTGTTTACATATCCAAATATATGCAGTGTGTTAAACTTGAAAAGAAAAGAAATGAAATAAATGAGGAAACAACATTAGAAGATAGATCAAATATGGGCCCTTTAATCATATAACTGTATTCAAACCTTCAGTCTGCGTTGGTACCTTGCTGTATGAAATGGCGTCGAACACAGAGGTGATCTCGGCCGGGGTAGACACGTCCACGATTATGGGATGAGAGGACAGCAGGGCGTCATCCTCCATCACAGGCAGGACGTCGCTGATGATCATGATGTCTCGCTGGACGATGAAAAAGAAAAGAGCTTCAAGAGGAGAGTGTATGTGTGTACTGGTATTTGCACACTCAGAACAAATGGAATGCTAATGATAAATAAATGTCTTATGTCTCTATCTTGTGTCTGTGTATGTGTCTTTTTCCATACAAATACTTTATATATTTAGCACTTATATTCAACATGTTTTTAGTTTGATCAACATAATAAGGAAGTCGACAGAGGCCATATTCATAAGCAATATTTTTTCTTCCTTGTTATCCCGAGATAACGAGATAATAAATTCAAGATCTTGAGAAAACAACACAATTATTCCGTGATCTCGAGAAAACAACTGAAACGTCTACCACCACGTTGTGACAGGCTGACTTCGGGGCTATTTCTCATTCTGAATAGACGCGTTTTTGGTCATTAGAATGTCTGGAATAATAATCGATCAGCTGATAAGGCAATATTTTGATCAGGGGTTGACACAGGGGGAGATTGCATTACGTCTTTTAATTCGGGATAATTTCAAGATTAGTCCGCGGCACCTCCGCAGAAGACTGGACCGGCTTCGTCTTTAACGACGGAGATACAGTGTTTTCTGGAGATCACGGAATAACTGTTTGTTTTCTCGAGATCTCGAAATAACAGTTTTGTTTTCTCGAGATCACAAATTAATTGTGTCGTTTCCTCGAGATCTCGAGTTAATTTTCTCATTATTAAGGAGGAAAATAATCATTACGAACATGGCCTCTGTCGGCTTCCGTAACATAAAAACTATAGTTGAGATCATTTGTTTCTGAGTTTTAAAGACTCAACTAACTCTATTTGGTTTCTGAGGAGATTTTTAGAGCACTGGAACCAATGTCCAAACATAAACATAAAAAAAAAAATAAAAAAAAAATCTAAAAATCAAATCCAAATTGCAGCACTTAAGGATACATTTTTGGTAGCCTAGTTTAGTTATTTAAAGGTCCTGTATTACTCAAAATTGATTTTTAGGCATTGCTAGAGATATTATCTGGAGTTGTGTTTTGTTTCATTCACACATGTTTGAGTAGCTCTGCAATATTATTCTGTCTAGATCCCCAAAGCTCAAAATGATGTCATGAAGTGGTACTTTTCAAGTTAACAATTATGGAGGGATTATCAGACTCCCTCACTTCATGCTCTACTGCAGCTCCTGCAGAACGAGCTGCTGTCCTGTCTGGGATCATGTCAGTGACTTTGAGGATTTCAGCAGATTTCAGGCTCTCCTGGGGAGTGGGGCTAGTTGTATTGATCAGGTTAATTGTGTTTATTGTCTTTTACTTTTGCTCTGGGTATATGTGATGTTTTAGTCATGGTGTTTATTGTCTTGTTTATCAGATGTTTTATGTTCACTGTGGGCCTAGGGAGCGCTGCAATTTCAAATCCTGTGTGTGCAACCTGTACATATGTTTTTTGACAATAAAGCTGACTTTGAACTTGAATTTTGTAAGAGTGGATGTCCGGCTACAGAAGTTTGTGACATTTCTTCTCGTCATTTACGCACTCAGCTGAAAAGAAAACTTGTTGGATGATCAAACCGAAGGAGAACGGTTGTTAACGGCATACGGGTTGTTAAGACGTATCCCACTCACTAATGTTAGTTTTGCATGATAACTTATCTTATCACACAACAATAAATTGTTCAGATGATTCTTTTTTGAGAGAAAAACTCAACCTAAATATGCAGGGTTTGTGTGTTAAACATGTGAGAATGAAACAAAACACAACTCCGTATGTTTTGGATGGGAAAATAACATTATAACATAGATCAGAAAATAGCGTAATTTTGGTAAAAATATGAATATCTCTCAGGGGTTGTTCAATGAGAGGAGGGCAGTCACTCACCATTCCCCAGGTGGGCTCAGCCTGCTCCACCCCCACATACTCAAAGAAACTGGCAAAGCCCTCGTTCAGCCACAGGTCGTCCCACCAGTCCATGGTCACTATGTTTCCGAACCACTGGGGAACAAACAGGCACAGTGTTAGCCTCTCCAACTGTACATATTAATACTCATCAACTACACTGCTTTATATCATAGTCTAGTTGGTAGTATAATCATTTTTTTAATATAATTTAGATTTTTTGGCTTGTTCCGCTTCAACCAATTAGATTCAAATAATCATTATGACATTCTGCTTTTTCTGAACGGTTTCAGCAAGAGCCATACCAGACTGTATGTACACTGAATG
Organism: Paratrypauchen microcephalus; assembly: GCA_036785185.1. Classification (NCBI taxonomy): domain Eukaryota; kingdom Metazoa; phylum Chordata; class Actinopteri; order Gobiiformes; family Gobiidae; genus Paratrypauchen; species Paratrypauchen microcephalus. The sequence goes on from JAVJIX010000085.1 coordinate 3,083,615, forward strand.
TGTAGAACTCAATTCAGAGTCACACTTAACCACCACTAATCACACAATCACACTTAAGCTTATACATTCAAACAGGCTTGGAGGGTGAAGTGCCTTGCCCATGGACACAACGATACACCAGAATACTGTTAAATGGCTGCTTAACTTACACTGGTCTACAAATTTTTGGACTCGATCTGCTTCCGAAATAAAAGTGGCTAAATCTAATTTATATTGATAAGATGAACTGAAAATCAATTGATAACTGTGCTGGTTAGCTAATGTATTCAAGATATTTAATGATGTTGTTTTAAATCAAAATAGCATCTGTTTATACAATATATTTAGGCCTTTCTGTTTATTATTATTATTATTATTATTATTATTATTATTATTATTATTATTATTATTAATAATAATAATAATAATAATAATAATAATAATAATAATAATAATAATAATAATAATAATAATAATAATAATAATAATAATAATAATTATTATTATTATTATTATTATTATTATTATTATTATTATTATTATTATTATTATTATTATTATTATTATTATTATTATTATTATATTTTTTAAAATATTTAACTTGCACTTCTTTATCCATCAAGAAATAAACAAGAAATATCTTAAGGCATCTCTCTTATGTGAAATCAAAAAATATTTGACGTTAAAACTCTAGACATATTAAAATGAATGTATTGGAATGTGCAGACAGGCTTTCAGATAGAACTAGTTGCTTGTAGACACACTGTACCTTCTGATAAACTACAGTTTCTGAATTATTTTGCATAAATTTCCTATTTTAACCCAATACTATATCTTGGAAACTATAGCCAATCAGCACTTCTGACTTACGTTTTCTTTATTAGTGACCTGAACCAAGAAAAATTTCACTATTTTTGTTCTGGAAGCATTTTGCTTGTAGACCAGTGTTATCAGAGGATGTGTGGTCCTCATATTGTAATAAATGTACCTGACTGATATGAGCTGTAGACATAATGTACACGAGGACATAATACATCAACAAAGGTACAAGGATGTAGCCACTGTCCTTTCTAACTCTAAAGGTTAAACTATGTCACATTTCTGGTGGAGGGTCTGACATCTGCTTAGCTACATGGAAATGTTAATGCTTTTCCTGGAATGTGCCAAAATATGTCATTAAACCTTCCTATCTCCATGTATCATCTATCTAACAGTAAGAATGCATGTTTTTTTGTGCATTAAAATCATTAATAACTTTAAGTAAGCTTAATGCACCTTTAACTCTCCTAAATGTCTCCAGCCTTTGCATTCATTGACCTTTATAAAGCACCAACACTAAATAACCCACTCCTTTGTGTAGTCATTTCCAGTCCTGTTTCCTTGTTATAAGGTTATCTCAAGGCCACATGCAGTAACTCACTGGCCGTTTACTGCAGCTCTGTAATTCATTTGGCTTTGAAAAGGTCCACAAACATTTAATGGACTGTCTGCTCGTATCTGACAAAGACATATATCAGATCATAAAGTTAACACTCTCTCATAACTCTTAGACTCTGGACTTGGTAAGCTTTCTTGTAAATTTGAAAGTAGTTTGACAATAGTCGACAGGTAGTTGACCTTTTACATAGTGATTGTACAATATAAGGGCTTGTTTAGTTGTTTGAACAAAATATAAAACAGTTATCTATGCGCTAGTATGTGGTAGTTTAAACCCAAGTACAAGAAAAACAGAATTCATTTCATAGGACAATTACGTTTATGTATTTTTTATGGTATTGAGCACAGCTTTCCTACACCTACTACTCCTACTCCTTCTACTACTACAACTACTACTACAACTATTTCTATTACTACAACTCTTCATACTACTCCTACTACTACAACTTCTACAATTTCTACTCCTACTACAACTTCTACTACTACAACTCTTCCTACCACTCCTACAACTTCTGCAACTTCTACTCTTACTCCTCCTCCTACTACTACAACTTCTACTACTACTACTCTTCCTACTCCTCTTAATAACGTTTATACTTCTCCTCAAACTCCTCCAGTATTGAGCATTGAGCTTTTCCCTTCGTATAAATAGTATGACATTAAAGTATGGTGACAGAACACCGATTGAGGGCTGGTTTTGTGTGCGTTACCTGATGCACCAGCTCATGGGCGATGACACTGGCCACTCTCTGCTTGTTGGTGGACGACGACTCTTTCTCATCGTACAGCAGGTTGGTCTCTCTGTAGGTGATCAGGCCCCAGTTCTCCATAGCCCCGGTGCCAAAGTCAGGGATGGCTATCTTATCTGCATCGAAAGAATCAGACCAGTGGTTATCAATGATATGCCAACATGTACTGCATGATGGATTATGGATACATGATAGGATTAGTATTGTCACGACACTTACATTTCAAGATACTCAATACCTCTTTCTTTAGACAACAGAATGATTTTTAGGATTAACTCACAGTACTTTCTTTTCTACTACCATACAGTCTTGTATCTGTATAATTCCTCTATGTGATTTTAGTTCTGATACAGCTCAGGATCATTCTAAAGCTATTCAGGAAAGATTCATTTCTGCCCTGTTGATGTGACTTTTTTAGTAGTACCTGCTCAAATGAGTATCTAGTTTCAATATTCGATGCTTTTGAAAAATTCTAATTGGATCACTCTCATTGTCAAAACATAAGATTCCATTTATTTTATCAACTGACCAAGTAAATATATACCAATACGTAAACATATGTTTTCAATAAAAATACATGAATGTATTTAGAAAGAGAATTGTTAAAATGTGGTTGGTCATATTACATATTAGTCCTACTTTATATATTTAGAGTAGATTCAACATGTTTTTGTTTTATTTTGATCAGCATAAAATGTATAGCTGAGATCATTTGTTTCTGAGTTTTAAAGACTCAACTCCATTTGGTTTCTGAGGAGATTTTTGAGATAAAAAAAAATCTCAAAACCAACTGGAACCAACATCCAAACAAAAAACAAAACAAAAACAAAAACAAAAAAAATCAAATCCAAATTGCAGAACTTAATAAAAAAAGATTTGGTAGCCTAGCTTTAGTTGTTTAAAGGTCCTGTATTAATCAAAATTGAAAGATTTAAGTCTTGTTAGAATGTTAAACATATCTGGAGTTGTGTTTTGTTTCATTCACACATGTTTGAGTAACTCTGAAATTATTCTGTCTAGATCCCCAAAGCTCAAAATGATGTCATGAAGCGGTACTTTTCAAGTTAACAATTATGGAGGGATTATTATCATTCTAAAGCTATTCAGGAAAGATTCATTTCTGCCCTGTTGATGTGACTTTTTTTAGTATTGATACCTGCTCAAATGAGTATCTAGTTTCAATATTCGTTTTCGATACTTTTGAAAATTCTAATAGGATTACTCTCATTGTCAGTACATAAGATTCCATATATTTTATAGAATCAACTGACCAAGTAAATATATACCAGTTATGAAAAGTAGAATCTAACGTACTGTATGTTTTCAATCAAAATAAATTAATGTATTGTATTGTTAGAAAGAGAACTGTTAAAATTTGGTTGGTCCTACACATTAATGCATCTCTGTTGGACTGTCATTGTCTGATTATTGTTATTGGAATACTGAAATATCATCCTTCCCTAATGCCTATACAAATTAAAACCTGAAATGTCAATCCAAAGGTGTATTTAAAAATCCAAATCAAATCATAATATGATCGCTGTGAAGATGGAATCTCTTTACCAAGTTTTGAGATGCTGTAGGTCATGTTGAAGTATTCCTCAAAGTAATCAAAGATGACCTTGGTGGTATTAGCAGCGTACACTGCGGTGTGCAGCTGAGAAGGCTGGGCCCAGATCTTCAACTGTACAGGATGGATAGCAAACAGGTAAAGGTTTTTGTTTCATTTGTAAAGTTTGAAATAGTTTTGTGTAGTGAACTGACAGGTATCCCTCTGGCAGAGGTCCTCTCCACAGACTCAAACTGGTGCACAGCGAAGCAGACCAGGTACGTGCTCATGGGGACCGACTTGATGAAGGAGGTCTTCAGCTTGTCTTCAGGTAACACCTCTGAAGGGCCCTAAAGCACACAGAAGTCACATTATCACATTGTTAGTGGGTGATAACTTGTTATGGTAGAAGTGAAGAAGTACATGCATTTCAAGAGGAATGCACTTATTACAGGCTGGTTAGCTCAACTGGTAAATCACTTGACTTTCACCTGGGGGATCTGAGTTCAAATCCTCACTGGCAATGAGCAAGCCAGTGTGGGTCCTTGGGCAAGACCCTTCATGGTATTACCCCCCACCCCTAAGCTGCTCTTATCTGTCTGGTAAATCTTTAACTGCAAAAACTAACACTAGTCTGGACTCGATCTGCTTCTGAGATAAAAGTGGCTAAATCTCATTTATATTGATAAGATGAACTGAAAATCAATTGATAACTGTGCTGGTTAGCTAATGTATTCAAGATATGTAATGATATAATAATAATAATAATAATAATAATAATAATAATAATAATAATAATAATAATAATAATAATAATAATAATAATAATAATAATAATAATAATAATAATAATAATTTTTGCCTTATTTTGCATCAATTTCCTATTTTGACCCAATACTATATCTTGGAAACTATAGTCAATCAGCACTTCTGTCTTACTTTTTCTTTATTAGTGACCTGAACTAAGACAAATTTCACTACTTTTGTTTCGGAAGCATTTTGCTTGTAGACCAGTGTAATAAATGACTGTATACTAAAAAGTATAGGTTCCAAGGAGAAGCAAGAACAACTGCAACTATTACTTACTTCTCTTTTCTAGTACTCTTAACTCTTAGTACTCCTACTACTACTCCCAATGGCTCAGTGATTAGAGCATTCATCACCAACTTGAAGGTCAGATGCTCGATTCTCGCCAAGTTCTGTCATTCACCCACCTTGCCTAGTATGAATGTGGCATGTCTGTGAATGCCCCAGGGCAGCTGCAGCTACAATAGTAGTTTACCACCACTGAGTTTGTTAAACACATTACAAGAGTAAGGCATTATAATTGTTAATCCTACTCCAACTACCACTCCTCTTACCACATGTCCCAGCATACCTGCTGGGGCATGTTGGACAGAGCGTTGTAGGCCTTGTCATGGGTGATGGACACTTTGTATGTGGCCTTCTTGTTGGGCTCGTCGAAGCAGGGGAAGGACTTGCGGGCGTCGGTGGGTTCGTGATCAGTGGCTGCGATCTTTCTGTGGATGAGAAGGATGATTTATGACACGTTTTACAGCCAGGGGCAAAGTCACACAGGCTATGGTTGCCGGGAATCACATGGTGTAAGGTCACTCAGACCAACCCAGTGAAACATCTGATGTGAAATGTCAGTGACACTCGATGTCATATAATAAATCACGCTTTAGTGCTGTATGTTTTGATTTAAAGCCATGCTGTGGAACATTTTAGACCTCAACTAGATGCGGTAAACGTGGATACATAAACCTAGTGGGGATACAGGACACATTTAAATATTAACTTCACACTAATTTTTAAAAGGGGATTATCAAAATAAAATATATATAAATGTTTATGTTCAGTGAAATATCTACACAGTACAAACCACGATACAAATCAAGTCAGGTCTGTGGAGAGGCAGAGAGGTTATTTTCAGAATTAAACCAGCCAATAAATGGTATATTATATATACAAAAAAGTTGACTGCACTTAAGTGACAATACAATTGTAAAGTATCCAGACAAAGTAATTCCTGTTTTGAACTATGAGATCACCTCATAGCAGAACCACTGCAATATTTATAAAAGGCCAAACTCATGATTTTGAATAAACGCTTTGCCTGCTAACGCACTATATCTGTAGGAAAAAAGAAAAAAAACATACATTGGTTCTCTTCTGATGGTACAATGTGCTAGAGCCATACACACTTTAAATATCAATACATTATTTCAACAATTTTGCATCCTATTTAATATACAGAATACAGCTGTCAAAACTCTACCTTGGTTTTGGTTGTACAGTTATTCATGTGGTCATCGGTAAACAAAAATTGGCCTGTATGTGGGATTATGAAACAGTGACATAAGCAGTTTTACACACCTAAAAATGACATGGCAATACCTTCAAATACAAGGTTCTGACTGGACAGTCCTAATGCTATGGTAAGAATAAGTGACTGTTATTATGACGGTGGTAGAAGTAGTAGTACAGACACTACATTTAAAATAATCACCATACTGTATATTTAGTCGTGGAACATTTTGCACATCTGAGATTATGATCATTTTATAGTCGTGTCTTTATCTTTAGAGAAACAATACGTGATAAGATTGTGATAGTCATTCAGTTTATCTTGAGCCTGTAATAAAAGTCAATATCTATATTAGTTATCTCTACACTGGCTTGCTTAGATGCTGCCAGCAGACCAAATAAGAGTCAGGTTTGTGGAGATGCAAGCCCACTCTCAATAACGACACTAAGACATCTAAACATGATAAATAAATACACTACATTTCATACATTTGGAGGCATCCTCTCATTGAATTTTTTTTCTTTATTTTTACTACTTTCTCCATTTTATATACATGCATTATATATTTTGCTACATAGGTCCATATTTGCTAGTTCATATATTTGATAAGTTTGCTACATATATTTTTAAAAATGTTTTATATTTAAATGCTCAAAATAGCAACCCTTTGCTCTGTAACTTTTTTCTTTACTATATAATTTCTCTATAAAAAATAAACAAATACATAATAATAACAATAATAATAATAATAATGTTAGTACACTTTGAATAATTTCATATATCTTCTCTATCTATAGCGTCATATATTTGATGCCTTCTGTTTGGATCTAAAATGTAGAAAGTAGTTAAAAAAAACTATGGTGTTTCTAAACTTTTACTTACTTGGTGACATCTCCCTCGATGTACACCACCCTGTAGAACCCCACCACGGACCCGGTGAGCACCCCCTTGAAGTCCAGACTGAGCACGTAGCTCCCTGGGGCGAGGGTCGTCTCCGCCTCCACCACCACATACTCGTGCTTCTTGTACTCAAAACACCTGGTCACCCCCACGCTTGACCCCTGGTCCTGGCTCACCCCGGCCCTCAAACGAGGCAGCTCGCTCACGTATGTCTCCCTGATGTGCAGCCACAAGTGTTTGGTGCTCTGCTTCACCTCCACTTGGATGTCCACCGTTCCAGAGTAGGTATCATCGTCCATATTTGGCTCCAGGTGCAAGTCGTAGTGAACTGGATTGACATAGTTAGGCAAGCGAAAGTTCTTCCAGTCTCCGGTAGAGTCTTCGGACGGCAGGCAGGGCCCCCTGGAAGGCTGCGGCGGCTGCGTGGAAGGCTGCGGCGGCTGCGTGGAAGGCTGCGGCGGCTGCGTGGAAGGCTGCGGCGGCTGCGTGGAAGGCTGCGGCGGCTGCGTGGAAGGCTGCTCCGTTGGGGGTAAAGTTGGAGGGGGAGAGGTTGGGCTGGAGGTCTTGGATAGTCCCACTCCCAGACCTACTGCTAAGGAACACACTGCCACTGTAGCGCAGATGATGGCTACATGCTTGCCCCGTATACAGTAGCGCTTCTCTTGCTTTTCAAAATCCAAGCTGTTCATCATGGTGACCCCTACTACCACCACAACTACTACTACTACTACTACTACTACTACTACTGTACGTGCAAATGACAAACACAGAACAGTGGAGCAGACCAAAGGGGAGGGGGTAGAGGAGAGAGAAGGGAGGAGGACATTCAAGGATGTGTCAGATTGCACCAATAACATCAACGCGTACATGCTAGTAAATCATCTGCTAGGAGTATGCACTGCAGAGTCAGCAGGTGTCCCATTGTACTGCATGAAACTAAGCATTTTTCAAATCCCAAGTTGATACCAAGCACAAATTACCCATGTATTTGGTCGCAAAGTCTTTCGAAATTCTTCACAGTCTGTTTGATTTCACTTGGATCTCATGCTGTTTTGGACAAAGTCTTGGAAAGGCAAAAGTGGAAAGCTGAGAGTAGAGTCGGCGGAACCAATGAGTTCCCAGATAATAATACAACTATGAAGAAATATTTTGGGTAGTATAGTATCAAAAAACTGTACTCAACTAAGTGTACACTGCAAATTCTCTGATCTGGCAAAGATTTTAAAACTCCTATCAGGTTATTAATCTTATTTTCAGATTTATTATCTACTTATTAGTTCAGAAACTGCTTAATTCTAGTGTAGACGTAGTTTATTTTAAGAGAACTTAACAAATAATATTATCTTGCTGCATGGACAGATAATTTCACTACTTTTAAGTCATTTTCTGATAGATTTAAGTGTTTATATCTTAAATTTTGGACAAGCTTTTTTGCAGTGTAATGTTAGTTCAAAAGAAGTAGCGGTCCAAGAAATTATGGAACAGTAAAAAATATTTGGAAAAAGACTACGAAGAGAGTAACTGTTTGAGACGTAACATCTGGTTTATAATAAGTTAATGTAATTTGAAGCACGAAACATTAATGAACAAAGGCTGGTGCTTTCAAAAGTTAAGACACAAATAAAAGTCATATCTGAAGGAATGCTGCAAGAATGACAAATGTTCAAATCCATATTTTCCACATAAACGTTTGTCACTTGCAGACTCACAATCAGGGACGTGCACAGGAATTTTGAGGAGCAGTTGCTCTGACCTGAAGAAAAGGCAAACCAAACACAGGCTATATGAAGCACAGGGTCTTTATTAATATATTGATACAAACAAGTGAAACATAATTAAACACAATATCCTATATACTACTATCCTATCAAGTCACTAAGCTTTCAACAGAGAAACCGCCAATTCGGGGCCATTTCAACAAAAATCTTCAGAGCCTTGTTTTTGTCGATTGTTTTGTCCTT